>CM062820.1:1279161150-1279566150 GCA_031772625.1 Pinus tabuliformis
ATGATTAAAATTGTGAACATAAAAATAAAATCGTAATTTTTTGTAGTGTTGACTTTAAATTTATCCTTTATATTGCATCATGGTTTAATTGGGAGTTGTGAAAATATATAATATAGGTAAGGTTTATTGAGGAAAATAATTTAACCAAGTCCATTCAATAATAAAAATGAGGGAAAAATATGAACAAAATTAGCAAGGGAACATTGAGTGTAATATGCAGCAGTGATGCTTTTGTTTTTTAAAATTGTCAGTTTCCATGGTTAGGAAAAGAATGAAACTTAATGGCAACTTCTTTTTGGAAATATATATATATATATATATATATATATATATATATATATATAAAAATATATAAATAAATTTGGTAATTTTTTTTCAATAATTAATTTATGAAAACACTGTGCCATTAGAATTTTTTTTAAACAATTTTTAATAATAAAAATGATTTTAAACCACATAAAATTACTCATCCACCAAAAAAAATAAAAAATAAAAATAAAAATTAATTTTCAATTTGTAGAAAATAAGTTTAATATTTAATTTTAAAAAAACTTTAATAAACATTGGAAATAATTTCTAAAAATTTACAAATTAATTAAGAGTTAAAGCATTTTGACCCAAATTGATTACAATATACTCTCCCTTAATAAATTTAATTATAGACAATTATATATATTAATAAAAATAAAACACACACACATATATAAAAACAATATTAGTTAATCATATTTCTTAATTTTTGGTGATGGCATTCAACAATACAATATTTTTTTAGTTATTTTATTTTTGTGATAAAATCTTTGTCTTTGCTATTTTTTTATTTGATTGTTATATTTAAACTAAGAGGCAGGGGTACTAGTTATTATGTAGCCTTTATTTATAACTACAAGAAAGTGGATCAAATAATAAATGCAAAATAAAATATTAAAAAAAAAAAAATCTACAAATAAAACAATACAAAATTTGTAAATACCACTGATAAATTTTAATATCAATTAGAACGGAAAATTTTCATGTCTCTAGGCATCAACACTTTTTTATTTTTATTTTCAATTATCATAATACATTTAAAATAAAATTCATAAAAAATACAATATAAACGATTATCAATAAATATATTCGAAATATAAATTCAATTGAATAATATTAAAACATTTTTTTATTATTTCAAATTCTATAAATAACTTCAGTTTTAACAACTGCTCATTATTCTTGGATTTGGGAATTGTTAATGAATTTCATAGAGAAGGTTCGTTGTGCCGGAGGAGCAGTGAAACGCAGAGGAGGTTCGTCATGGCGGAGGGTGAGAAAAATGTGGAAGCAAAGCAAACGATTTGAAGCTTGAGCCGGTCGGTGTTGATCATCGAGTCTGCCCCAAGCATGATAGGCATTGCCACCATTAATCTTTGATTCTCTATGTATTTTCATTGTGGAGTGAGTAACAATAAGTAGGTTGGAACATCTAAAACTCTTACTAAATTTATATATAAATTATTAAGAAAAGTGAGAATGTCATATAAATTTAATTTATAGTTTTAACTCTCGTCTATAGGGAGATCGTGGGGAGCACTCCATCGCAAGCTCCAAGTCATTTACGAAAAAATTGCCCATCAACGAAGTTGTAAGCTTTTATATACATTTTTCATACCTACATTTGATTTTTCCTTTTCTAGAATCACATTCCCTTGACTGTGCTTCTCTCAATGGTAGGGGCTGTTAACATTTACGCAATATCTAAAAGACGCATAAAAGTGGATGAAGCAAAGTGTTTGAATGGACAATACAATCCCATGACAAGTCATAAGAGATATTTTCTTTTAATATTTCGTAGATCTCTACTTTGTATTTGATATAGTCATAAGAGATATTTTCTTTTAATATTTCGTAGATCTCTACTTTGTATTTTGATATATTAAATTTTATATCATATAGTTTTACAATAAATATATTCCCTCTTTTATATATAGAAGGGAAAAGATGTAACAATTAATTTTTGTTTTTTATTCAAAACATTATATATATATATATATATATATATATATTTAATTTTAATGGTAAACAAATATAAAATAGTTAACGTATAATATAATAAACTTAAAAGATTGAAATATAATAAATGTAATGTATTTGATTTTTTTCCATTTCAATTTTAAATAAATATGGATAAGTTTTCTACTCAAGTTGAATTTGTAATTTATGTTTTATGATTTATAATATTAATATTGAGTTTTATAATGTTAGAATTTATAATATTTGGTTTAATATTCGGCCTGGAGTATGCCGTAAAACTGCTTCTGCTTGGCTAAGAGCTCGTCTTCCTCGGACGTAAGGAAACAGGTTAACGGCCCAAGACCCAGAGGCATCTGGCAGGAGTGAGAGCCTGCTCCCGATTACGGACCACCAGCAGGGTTATGTCAGGTGGCGTGGTTTTCCTATTTAACAGTGATGAGTCATCCCAGCATTCGCGGATAGCAGCCAGAGATGGCTGTCCTCACTGTTGGTTTGACACCTGAGTTGATAGGTTTTACCACCTTCGGAAAAAAAAATAAAAATATTTGGTTTAATATTGTCATGTTGGAATGGTATGGAAATCTATCCAAGTCGTAGTGAGACAAGTATTGCAACAATCAGAATGGCAATCATTTTTACAAGTTCATATTACATTGCAATTTATTCAATGTGGCATTGTGAGATTGAATAAATTAGTGTTTTATATTATTAATATGGCAATCATTGTCACAAGTTCACATTACATTGCAATTTATTCCATGTGGCATTGTAAGATTGAATAAATTAGGGTTTTATATTATGGTTTATAATATTGGGTTTAATATTAATCTTAGTGTTTATAGTATGAAGGTTAGGATTAATAATATTAATGCTAGGGTTTATCATATTAATCTTATATTTTAATATTAATATTTGGGTTTATAATAATAATCTTTAGCTTTATGATAATATAGTTTAATATAGTAAATTTAGGGTTTAATATATTAATCAAGGGTTTAATAATATTAATTTTAAGATTTATAATATTGAGTTTAATATCAACTTTTAATATTAATCCTAAGGTTTATAATATTATTTTGATGATTTATAATGTTGATCGTAGGATTTATAATCCAACCACAATTCAGCAACACTGCATTTTAATTATATTATTTTGTTGTGTGAATTTCAAAAGGAAAATTATGTTTATAGGTTATGGTTCACAAATATTATAATTTATATAAGAATATATAGGAGAAATTTGATAGGATTATTTTATTTTATTAATAACTATAAATATTATATATATATATATATATATATATATATATATATATATAACTACAAAGTAATTTGTCTAATTATTTAAAACATTTATATTCTTTTCAAAGAAAATGGATTAAAATAGAATTATTAATAACAATAAATATAATGGATTTTTTCCCCTTTGCTACGAAGTAATTTGTCAAATCATTGTAATTTTTTTTAAGGAAATTTATTAAAATGAAAAAGTATATATTATTTTTAAAAAATAAATAGTTTTATTTATATTGCCATGTCAACATCGAGATAAATCTTTCACCAACTAATTACCAATTCACTTTTTTAAATAATAAAAATTAAACCAATTCACGTTTTTTAATTATTAAAAAATTAAAATATTCACTATAATTATGATCGTCTAATTATGATGGCTAATTACCAATTCACCCCAAAAATTAAAATTAAAATTAAAATTAAAATTAATTTTTTCCATATGATCGGTTGTATTATTTTCATTATGATTGCTAGTATTACGTAATTGATTTGTATTTAGAAATATACTGTCTATTGGATTATTTTGGATAATCATTAAATCGACACTACTAAAATGGAAGAGCATATATTATTGCACGCACAAATCTATTGAGAGATTTGTATTAATATTTTAAAAGTCAAAAATATATATACGAGAAATTTAGGTTTAGAATAGTATTATGATTTTAGTTAATTAGTTATCAATTGAAACAATATCTCAACCAAACACTAATATAGAAAGTTAATTTGTTGGAGAGAATATTTAGACCAACTAATCTTAAACTAAGTGCTTAATTTTAGGAACAAACTCCTTTTGGTAGGAATTGGAACTATATCATCAATGACCTATAAACTGCAACAATATGATCACACACACATAAGATAAATAGATGTTACACACTCCAACAAATAAAAATATAGTATTGTTTTGAGAATAAAACTACAATGTCCAATCAAAAATTTAAAAATATAACTATTTAAAACTTCCTGCATATCATTTTTCCCTAGAATAAATATAACTTTTTAGAATCTTGTTCCAACTTTAATCATTGGTGCACATGTTCATTATATGCATTATGATACACAATATTATTTAGAATAGACATATAAATAACATTGTCCAATGTTTAAATTAAATACCAATTATTTAATATAAATATCTAAGAATAAAAAATCAAAATTTCTTTCATTCTTTTGATCCTTGTTGTGCATTGTCATGTTTTAACGATGTTTAGAATTTAATGTTACGGCTTTAAAAACCCTTCAAAATGATTCAGAAAGGACAAATTATGATCATTGTCCATATAAGAAAATGATATATTATATTGAAATGACAAGATGGACATAATGCAAAGAAAATTGAAAATAAAAATACACAAAAGCATCTCATTCCAAGAAAATGGTCTCTAATTCATGAGCATGAATATGATGCTTATAGTTGTTGTAATTTATTGCTACAAAATAAAGCTCCATAGAATTTTACTTTTCAAAAAACAAGAAAAATATAAGCCTAAAGTTGAGTGATATGGAATCATCTTAGTTTTCCTTGGTGGACCTTTCCCAAGTGAGTTTGCAGTACAAGCCCCAAATATAGCTCAATGGATTCCATGAAAACAAGTCATCAACATCAACTAATCAGCCAGTGCCCAACCAAGTATGTCTTTCCCTTCAACACATGTAGAGGCAAAGTAATGGGATTTACCATCCATTCCCCTCCCCTTTTAGATCCTTTTGATGGGGGGTGATTTAGAATGCACTAGATGTCATAACCACTACAATCACAATCATAAGCTTGTAGACTATGATGACGGAAACTCATATGCATATGTCAAACTCATAAGCCTTGTGAATTAATAAAATGGGTCCATATTGCCACTTTTAATATTTCTATTTCCTGAGATCCTTTGAAAACATGTTTTTATTCTTCATTTGAGGGTCAACAATGCCACATGACAACTTGGTTTTGGTTTTTAAAACTATAGTTGAAAGGGTTGCTTGGAGATTGCAGAAGAAAATCAAGGGATTATGTGGTGTTATGATGCAACAATTAGTTGCATTACCTTCACAAAGAATCCATATTTCCTGGTAGAATCAAACATGGATATAAGAGAACATTTTGTGAAAGAAAGTATGCAAAAAGTAATGGATAGCAATTATTGAATGTTTGACCAAATTCATAAATCTAATAATGAAACACATTTGACTATGATGAAGGAAAATAGTGAAACTAATTAATGGATAAAATAACTTTGGAACAAAATAGAGATAGGTGCATAGATAATTTTGGATGAAATATTAGCCCCAACATCATCATTTGTTACAAAAGTTAATACTTCATTGAAATGTGTTTGCATATTTTATTCTACCTTTAGCTTATGGGACCAAAAAAGAGGAGAAATTACAATGTCTAATACTTTTATATTAAATAATAAGTGTGTGTGTGTGTGTATATATATATATATATATATATATATATATATATATATATATAATAATTTTTTAAAAAGCTAATTATTGTAACAAACTATTTATTTAACTTTAAATTTATATTCATCCTAATTGATTGACAAATAAATAATCTATGGTAGAATTTCTATGTTTGAAAAATCAAATTGATATAACATATGGATGTGGTCTTAATTGCATGGCAAATAATTCATATGTAATAAAATATCTAATATAAATAGTTATAATGTCTAGTATATTAAAAAAAAAAAAATAGTTACATAGCTTTAAATGTGAATGCAAAATATTCTTAAAAATTACTTTTTTATTTTTAAGTTATGATTAAAATTGTGAACATAAAAAAGAAAATCCTAATTTTTTGTAGTATTGACTTTAAATTTATTCTTTATATTGCATCATGGTTTAATAAGGAATTGTGAAAATATATAGTATAGGTAAGGTTTATTGAAGAAAATAATTGAACCAAGTCCATTCAATAATAAAAATTAGGGAAAAATATGAACAAAATTAGCAAGGGAACATTGAGTGTAATATGCACCAGTGCTGCTTCTGTTTTTTAAAATTGTCAGTTTCCATGGTTAGTAAAAGAATGAAACTTAATGACAACTTCTTTTTTGGAATATATATATATATATATATATATATATATATATATATATAATGAAAAAATCCATAAATTTGGGATTTTTTTTTTAATAATTAATTTATGAAAACACTCAAGGCCATTAGAGTTTTTTTTTTTTAAACAATTTTTTATAATAGAAACTGATTTTTAAACCACATAAAATTACTCATCCACCAATAAAAATAAAAATTTAATTTTTAAAAATTCAAAAAATAATTTTCCATTTGTAAAAAATAAGTTTACTTTTTAATTTTAACAAAACTTTAATAAACTTTGGAAATAGTTTCTAAAAATATGCAAATTAATTAAGAGTCAAAGGATTTTGACCCAAACTGATTACAATATACTCTACCTTAGTAAATTTAATTATAGACAATTATATATATTAATAAAAATAAAACACACACACACACATATATATATAAACAATATTAGTTAATCATATTTCTTAATTTTTGGTGATGGCATTCAACAATACAATACTTTATTAGTTATTTTATATTTCTGATGAAATCTTCGTCTTTGCTATTTTTTTAATTTCACTGTTATATTTAAACTAAGAGGCAGGGGTACTAGTTACTATGTAGCCGTTGTTTATAACTACAAGAAAGTGGATAAAATAGTAAATGCAAAATAAAATAAAATAAAAAATCTACAAATGAAACTATAAAAAAATTGTAAATACTATTGATAATTTTTAATTTCAATTAGACCTGATCTTTGCAGTAATAAATCACGATCTCTTTGCGGTAATAGAAAAACAATCTGGGGCACATGCGTCTACGGTCTGACTTGCTGATATCAGGTGCACACATTCCTTATATTTTTCTAATACATATCTGCTCATATATTTTCAAGTATGAATAATTCACCACATTTACCAAAGATTACCAAAGGTAGACCTACCATAGTTACTCTATAGAGCTTCTATGAGTATATAGAGTCTTTAGAGAAACATAGAGAAGAAAGAGAAGTTAAGCTACAAACAAAGTTAGAAGCCATGCTGGAAAATAAATTCACATCTCTTGAAGAAAAGATCAAAAAACAAATAGAAAATAAAATAGAGCTATTGGAGAATAAGATGGAGGCAATAGAGACTAGGTTGCAGGTTATAGAAAAACAAAACCAAGATATGAACCAAACATCCCAACAAGTAGTTACTGATACCTTAGAGAGTCTTAAAGTGAAGGACATGATTAAAGAGCTAGAAGAAAAAGTTAATAGCCGCCTCACCCTAAATAGTGTGGCAAGTAAATTAGATATCAAACCAATTAAAGATGAAATGAAAAAATTGATAGAATTAGACCATGAGTGTAATAAAAGGGCCTTGAACCTTATAATTTTTGGTTTGAAAGAGGAGGTAGACGAGGATACTTTAGCCATAGCCTAGACAGAATTACATAACATATTACAAATTAAAACAACGTGTCTCATAAAAGCAACAAGGTTGGGGAAACTAACTGAGAATAAAGGAAGGCTTATCCAAATAAATGTGAGCTCTACTGACCATAAGTATGACATACTTAGTAAAACCTCAAGTCTAAAAGGAACATGAATATTTATAAATGAAGATCTCATTCCAGAAGATCAAGAAGAATTGAGAAATGAGGTTCAAAAGGTAAAGGAAGTTAAGAAGGAAGGAAAATGGGCAATAATAAAAAATAGAAAAGTTGTTATTCGAGATAGAAACCAAAAAGATAATAATAAATAGCAATTCAACATGCTCTAGATTCTTTCTTGGAACCGTCGGTGCTTTCCATGGAACAAAGGCCCCAAGCTAAGTTGGATCTTGAATGATGTTGATATCAATTTGCTTGTTGAAACTTGGGAGCACGAAGAATCTAAGGTCCCTAACATAGATGGATTTTCATTATGGTCTACCTCGATAAATAATCCTCCCGTAGATGCATTGGGGGTATAGCTTGTTACATTAAGAAGAACATCTCTCCCCATGCTAGGATTTATAAAAACGACCCTTACAACCAATATAGTTGAATATAAATTACTGAAATTTATGATAAAAATACCTACATAGCAATATGTTATTCCCCCCCCCCCCCATCAATTCACACTTCTATAAGAAAAAGAATCTAGATAAAAATAGTCCTTACAATGGTTTAGAGAATGATATTTCTAGCCTAAGGAATGAAGGCAAAATCCTTTTAATGGGTGACTTTAATGCTCGAACTTCAAGCAACCAAGCTATTCTTCTAAGCAATCATTCCAACCCTAATCCTCTTTGGTTAGATGAAGACCTTCCTTTGGCTAGCCAGTACAAAAGGAGCTCTGAAGACCTCAGGGAGAATTTGTTTGGGTTGAAGCTAGTCAAGCTCTGTAGTGCTCAGGACCTCATAATTTGCAACGGTCTAAATAAGTGGCCCAATTCTAGCGACATGACCTGCATCCATGGGCTTGGTAGCAGCATGGTAGACTATGTTATCTCTGATCTCCCTCTATACAACAAAGTAAGAAATTTTGACATCTTAAACGACCATGAGCCTGACTCTGATCATAGGCCTTTACTTATAACTCTCAATTTTGTCATGCATAGAGATCCCATAGAAGATAATCCTTATAACCAAAAGAAGTTAATCTTTGATAGAAATAAAAACAATCTCTTTCTAAATGAATTAAAAAGTAATTTGCTTCCTTTATCTAGTATAGACAACATAGAAGATCTCTATCATAATTTTACTACAACCCTCTCATATTCTATTAACATGTTCTCAATTGAAGTTTCAAGTAAGAAAATAAATAGCAATGCGAGGAGAGCAATTAAGGAAGTTGTTGATGAATCTCTTAAAATTGACAAGATAAAAATATACAAAGTCCTAACTAAAAGGAAAAAAATGCAGTATATTCATAAAAGACAAGAGAATCTCTTACACCACTCTAAGGTAGCTCCTAAGAAATTCTAGAGGCAGATTTTAACTAGGAAAATTAAAGATAATAATAAAATTGCTTTACACGACTGAAATTCCTATCTTAAAAAGCTTTATGAATCTCCAAATGTCATGGATAACTTTGAAATCATGCTCACAACGAAAGAAGTTTTCTCATTAGAAGACATTGATTTTGGGGTTAATTGCTTGGCTAATGGGAAAGATAAGGACATTGAAGGTTACCAGGCGAAAATCTTAAAATTGGAGGTCCTGTCCTCATCCCCCACATTCACAAGATTTTCAATCAAGCAGTTAAGCAAGGATTCCCTAAACCATGGACTCAAAGCCTTATTATCCCTATTTTTAAAAGTGGCGATACAAATAACCCCTCTAATTATCTGACAATTATGATCAACCCTCTCCTAGCCAAGTTATATGGTACTATTTTGGAAAGGAAGTTGAGCATATGGCTTGAAATTGAAGGTAAGCGAGCTAAAGGCCAAGCAGGTTTTAGAAAGAAGCACTCAACAACAGACCTCCTCATTACGCTTAGGATCATTGTGGAAGAATGCCGCAATGATAAATCCAATCTCTTTTGTTGCTTTGTGGACTTTAGAAAGGCTTTCGATATGATTCCTAGAAACAACGTTTGGAACCGATTAGAAGAGATAAAGGTTCCTTTTGAGTTGAGAGTTGCTGCTATAAGGTTATACGAGAATTTAATTTCCAAGTTAAAGAGCAATGAGGGGTGGTCGAAAGATATTAAGTGTAATATCGGAGTTAAACAAGGTTGCCCCTTCTCCCCTAACCTATTTGGCATTTACATCGACAAGCTAGAAGGTTGTTTATAGGAATCTGGATGTGCTGGCACAATCTTAGTTGGGATAGTCATCACCCTTATTCTATACGTTGACGATATTGTTCTTCTCGCAAGGTGCCCATCTGATATTGATAAACAACTTATACTTCTTAAAGGTTTCTGCTCTACCATGGGTATGATTGTTAACACTGACAAAACAAAAGTTATGATTATCAAATCCAGGAAGGACACTTACGCTAATTTTATGTATGACAATAGTAACTTGGAAGAAGTGCCTTCTTACAAGTACCTAGGAATTGATATTCATCATAATCTCAACTGGAACTATAGCATTGAGAAAAGGATTAATGGGGAATGGAAAGCTTATTTTGGTCTTGCAAATAATTGTAAAACGAAAAACCTCGTAATGTGGGATAGAAAGAAGTTCCTCTTTGAAACTTTAGTCACTTCGGTTATCTTATATGGATGTGAGATTTGGGGTTGTAGCATCTCTAGAGAATCCTGGAGAAAGATTGAGCAAATCCAGAAGCGTTTTATAATGTATAACCTAAAAATTAAAAGCAACACACCCTATCCCATTCTCCTTATAGAAGTGGGTCTTTCCCCCTATCGAGAGCCTAGCTACGACTAGGCTTCTATTGTACAAGCACAAACTCAATAACATAGGAGACCATAGACTTCCCAAACTAGCTTTAAATTCCAGCGAAAACCACCTAAGTCCCAAATGAGGTTGGTATAAAGACACCAAGGCCTTGTTAAACCATTGGGAGATCGATGAGAATGTTTTATTGCAAAACATTAATAACATTAAAAATTTCAAAGAAAAAATGTGGTGTGAGACAGATTTAGCAGCGAAAAGAAAATTAAGATATTATAAAGAGGTCATCAACCCTGCCCTAGAAGATCAAAAGTATCTCTCTAATTTAACTAGCTCAAAGAAGAAAATTAATATAGCCAAGATTAGAACGAACTCTCATGAGCTCCATAGTGAAACGGGTCGTTGGGCAGTTCTTAAAACACCATGGATGGAAAGGTTCTGTCATCTTTGTGAGAATACGAACATCGAGGATGAAAATCACTTCCTTTGAGAGTGCGCCGCGTACAACCACATTAAATCTCAGTTTACAAATTTTTGTTGCAATACTGACCTTCCTAGCCTTTTACTTTGTCAAAATTACAGTGAGCTCGAGAGCCTTCTCTCCAAGTTTTTTTAGCATAGGAATAAAATCTTAAATTAAACTAAATAATTCGTTTCTTTAGGCACGATAGACCAAAATTTAGTTACAGTGGATGTTAACCACTACCATCATCATCATCAACAATTTTTTATTTTTATTTTTAATTGTTATAATACATTTTAAAAAATTATTTAAAAAAAAACAACATAAACGATTATCAATAAAATATGTTCGAAATATAAATTCAATTGAATAATATTAAAACATTTCTTATTTCAAATTCTCAAGTTTTAATTTTCCAGAGAAAAAAACCGACATAGACTTATATTAAGAAAATATAAAAGTCTTCAAATACATATGGCTATAAATTGAGCTGAAGAAAAGCCCCACATGATTACAGAGAATAATACAGATAGTCCAAATCATCCATATCTGGAACAGGATAAACCTATACATCACATCTATAAAGCCCGCTTATCCTAAAAAAGCCACAGATTATACAAAAACTAGAAGGAACAGCCCTTCAATGATTACATAACAGATAAACCATAGGAAAAAAAGGAGCAGATCGCTCTGCCTTGAAACAGAGATCCAAAAGGACTGATACCAACTTGCCGGAGCGGAACCAAAAATCCCAGAATCATATAGCAAGGACATTTGGCGAAAAGTCATTTTGATGAAGAGATTCATGACAAGCCAGGATTCGCTGAAGAATGGCATGAAGGGGTTCCTTTGAACCCTGGAAAATTTGTGCATTTCGCCAGATCCACAAGAACCAACAGGAGATGATAAACAATGACCTCCAAGATGAGGATTGCCTACTCCACCATATAAAAGCATCCTGAACAGAAGAAAAGATGATGTAAGGAAAACCAAAATGTAAGGACAGATCATACCAGATATTGAGGGACGAGGCACATTGAAAGAACATGTGCAGATTTGATTCCACTTCATTGAGGCACATAGCACATCTGCTCGGGCCCTGCCATTTCTTCCTTTGAAGGACCTCCCATGTAAGGTTTTTGTTCCAGAATAACAGCCAGGAGAAAATAATCATTTTGAGAGGACATGCAGCCTTCCAGAGATGGGGAGGAAACAGCGGTTGAGGACTCCTTCCAATATCAGAGATCATATCAGCATAAATAAGCTTTACGCTCACAGACAGATTGGATCTTTTGAGAGCCCAAACCAGAAGATCTTTTGTACCCGATCGAACGATTCCCATGCTACAAAGGCTCGCTTTTACCGAATTCCAGAGAGAGAACATCGAATAGGGCAGATGCAAATCCTCTCCTTCTTTCCAGACCGGGGAAGAACCAGACCATTCTTTTATCAGCTTATCCCATGTGAAGCATCCCAGCCTGTGAAAAAAGAGGACCAACGGCAAAGGAAAAGAGAACTCCCGGGCGCAAGAAATATGATCATAACCAATGAGCATGCAGGAACCCGAGCAGAGATTCCAACTAAAATACTGCATGAAGAAATGATGAACTTTCCTAAGACTCTGCCAAATCGACGATCCACTCCTGATACCAATGGACTTCCTCCTGTAACAATATTCAATACTCTTGCCTCTTAGATATTTTGCCTTAATAATCTTACTCCATGGCCCATCGCCGAAAATACCTCGATGAAGAGATTTACAGAGGAGGGCATTTCCAAAAGTGCGCAAGTCTAAAAGGCCCCATCCACCAGCACTTTTTGGTTTTGATATGGAAGCCAACTTGACAAGATGGATTTGGGAATTTTTGAATGAATTTAAGAGAGAAGGTTCGTTGTGCTGGAAGAACAGTGAAACACAGAGGAGGTTCGTTATGGCGGGAGTTAGAAAAATGTGGAAGCAAAGCAAATGATTTGAAGCTTGAGCTGGTCGGTGTTGATCATCGAGTCTGCCCCAAGCATTATAGGCCTTGCCACCATTAATCTTTGATTCTCTATGTATTTTCATTGTGAAGTGAATAACAAGTAGGTTGGAATATCTAAAACTCCTACTAAATTTATATATAAATTATTAAGAAAAGTGAGAATGCCATATAAATTTAACTGATAGTTTTAACTCTCGTCTACAGGGAGATCGTGGGGAACACTCCATCGCAAGCTCCGAGTCATTTAAAAAAAATTGCCCATCAACGAAGTTCTAAGCTTTTATATACATTTTTCATACCTACATTTGATAATGACGAATAAATATTTGGTTATTTCAATGTTTTTCCCTTTTCTAAAATCACATTCCCTTGACTGTGTTTCTCTCAATGGTAGGGGCTGTTAACATTTATGCAATATCTAAAAGACACATAAAAGTGGATGAAGCAAAGTGTTTGAATGGACAGTTTAGCTGAATATTTGAATTGCATATACACATATTACAATCCCATGACTAGTCATAGGAGATATTTTCTTTTAATATTTTGTAGATTTCTATTTTGCATTTGATATATTAAATTTTATATTATATAGTTTTATAATAAATATATTTTTTATGTTCAAGCTTGGTGATTCATAATGAATTAAACAAAAGTCTTTTGGTAGAAATCATATGAGAGAATTTTTCTACTGACGCATTTCGAATCAACAAGTGTGATTCATCATCAGTTCCAGATGAAGAGGAAGAAGCAGACCATGGCAAATGTTTAAATAGAGAACAATGCAGAGACATAATTTCAAGTAATGGCTATATTTAAATAATAATATTAATTTATTAATATATTAAAAACAAATATTATTAAGTAACGACTATATTAAACTGCTAGTTTTTGAAAAATTATTTAAATAATAATATTATTTCATTAATTTATTAAAAATATTAATAGGTAACGGCTATATTAAACGGTTAATTTTTGAAAAATAATATTAAAATTAATTTATTAAAATTAAATATTTACTTATTAATATTTGTTTTTAATAAATTAATAAACTAATATCACAATTTAAATATTATTTTTCAAAAACTATCAGTTTAGTATAGCCATTACCTATTAATATTTTTAATAAATCAATGAAATAATATCATTATTTAAATATTTTTTCAAAAAACTATCTGTTTAATATAAACGTTACTTAATGATATTTGTTTTTAATATATTAATAAATTAATATTATAATTTAATTTAAACATTATTGTTCAAATATAGTGGTTACTTGAAATTATGTCTCTACATTGCTCTCTATTTAAGCCTTTGCCATGGTCTGCCTCTTCATCTAGTCCTGATGATGAACCACACTTGTTGGTTCGAAACACGTCCCCAAAAAATTCTATTATGTGATTTTTACAAGAAGACTTTGTTTAATAAATATATTCCCTCCTTTATATATGGAAGGGAAAAAATGTAATAATTAATTTTTTTTCCAAAACAAAATAAATAAATAAATATATATATATATATATATATATATATATATATATATAATTTTAATTTAATTTTAATGGTGTACAAATATAAAATAGTTAACCTATAATATAATAAATGTAATGTATTTGGTTTTTTTCCATTTAAATGAATATGGATGAGTTCTATTATGTGATTTTTACAAGAAGACTTTGTTTAATAAATATATTCCCTCCTTTATATATGGAAGGGAAAAAATGTAATAATTAATTTTTTTTCCAAAACAAAATATATATATATATATAATTTTTTTTAATTTTAATTTTAATGGTGTACAAATATAAAATAGTTAACCTATAATATAATAAATGTAATGTATTTGGTTTTTTTCCATTTAAATTTTAAATGAATATGGATGAGTTTTCTAGTAAGTTGAATTTGTAATTTATGTTTTATGGTTTATAATATTAATCTTTGGGCTTATAATATTGGGTTTTATAATGTTAGAATTTATAATATTTGGTTTAATATTGTTAGGTTGGAATGGTATGGAAATCTATCCAAAAGTCACAGTGAGACAAGTAATGCGACAAGAATGGCAATCATTTTTACAAGTTCACATTACATTGCAATTTATTCAATGAATTAGGGTTTTTATATTATCAATATGGAAATCATTGTCACAAGTTCACATTATAAATTAGGATTTTATATTATGGTTTATAATATTGGGTTTAATATTAATCCTAGTTTTTATAGTATGAAGTTTAGGATTAATAATATTAATGCTAGGGTTTATCATATTAATCTTATGTTTTAATATTAATATTTGGGTTTATAATAATAATCTTTAGCTTTATGATAATATAGTTTAATATATTAAATTTAGGGTTTAATATATTAATAAATGGTTTAATAATATTAATTTTAAGATTTATAATGTTGAGTTTAATATCAACTTTTAATATTAATCCTAAAGTTCATAAAATTATTTTGAGGGTTTTCAATGTTGATCATAGGGTTTATAATCTTATAATTTATAGTATTAATTGTAAGATTTATAATGATAGAATTTATAATATTACTTCACTAATTTGTAATATTAATCTTGAGGTTTATAATATTAATCTTATCGTTTATATTCTTAGAGTTTATAATATCATGAATTAAATTTAATAGTAATATTAAAATTTACAAAATTAATCATAAAGTTATAATATTAATATTAAAATTTAATAAATTAAATTTTAAAATTAATATTATAATAATAATAATATAACTAATATTATTATAATTAGATATTTATTATATTAATGTTAATATTAATATTAAATAACATGGTTGTATATGAGGTTGATATATATCTATATGTTTGTATCAATTACATTATACAAATGTAATCAATATGGTAAAACTTTGAGTTGTATGTGCAGTGTTTCCAATGAAAATACAATAACAAATATTGAATTTCAAGGCAGTGAACACATTTCCATTCAAGATTACTTATTATATTATATTTTTCAAAACTACACCCAAAAAATAGTGATTAATACTTATCCGCTCATGATCTCCAATTCTACCCGCTTTTGGCATGGCTAGAGCCTACTAGATCAAAACAAGCTACAAATATTTGAAAAACATATTTGATGGAAGGCTTATTTTAGCGCCCTGAAATATTAAGTTCAAATTTAAGGCATACATACAAATTTAAGTTCAAAGAAACAAAAGAATGGTGGCCGGATTAAATTAGCTAAAAAGAAATTAATGCGGGCAGACACTGGAGATTCACTCATCCACAAGGAAATAATTCGTGATCATAAAACATACTAGAATCAAAATTTTGTTCGCGATTCTTTCTATCGCTTAGGCATTCAACCCCTTCTTTCTGTGGAAGTGGTAGGCATTCGTTCATGGCAGTTTCTATTTCCACCTCCATAGCAAAGTTAATGCTATGTCCTTACCCCCTCTGAGAGCGGCAGACGGCCTCCTTGACGTCATGGCGCCCTTACATGCTCGACCATGGATCATGGCATGCATCCCTCTCCGGCGATTAGAGGTTACACTGTTTCCGGCAGCTCCTCTCGTGGGATTTCCCGTCAGTCGGTTGCCTCCGCCTTGACCGCCACCACCAGACCGTACACTCATTTGAATTTGGAAACCCGCCGAAACAAGAACTTGAACCCAACCATTCATTATTCTAAATTGGTTTGAAATTTGAAATTTAAACCGCGCCATCTCAAGAATTCGATGGTACATTTTCATTCAAGAAAGTTGAAGCTTCAGTCCAAAGACACCTTTGTCGAACACATCAGGGGCCTGCTGAGCGTTGTCCTGCAGGACGTGTAGTTGAAGCTTTCTTGCTCCTCGGCTCCCGGCATGGTACTGCCAAATATACACATTGGAAGCTGCCAAACCAAGGTTTTGGATGAATTCTGCACCGCCAAATTGGGGGATATTTACGCCTAAGAAGACAAAGACATCATCATTGAGATTTTAAAATCTCACCCATCAAATATCATTGAGCAAAAATTCTCCTTCAAGGATCCAGTATCGCAGCAAAAGATGTATGCCAAAGAACAGATTATGATCATGCCTTGGGTTAACAGCATCCGCGGATGTCCCACGTCCGTCAGCCTCGAGGTCGAGAAGCGCAAGAATAGAGTGCGCACTGAGCAAGCCATCACCGAGACTCATCAAACAACCAACTGCTAGTTTTTCCTTAACTCGACGAATTATTTTTATGGGATTTGTGATTTTTCTATGTTTAGAAAATATTTACAAGAATGTAAGCATTTCAGAGGTAAGTCGTTGCTCCTCCTCCGTTGTAGTAATGTACTGGAGGAGTGACTTGAAGACCTGTAGCCTGTCATCGATGCAGACAAGTAGTGATCAATATGTGATGATATTTACAGTCAAGCTTCACAAAAGCTTGATGGCTGGTTTTTGGGTATTTTTTATTTCTCCCCAATGAAAACTATACGAATCTTAAATTTCTATTGCGGAGGTGTATCATGTATTTGTATCTGTAGGGAACGCCGCTATAACTTCAACCACTATAAATATCTCTCTTATAAAAACACTTATTTGAAAAAAAATCATAAACAAGCAGAAAAACTTTGATGTACATCTTCATTTTGGTGGTCACGTTAACCTGGATTTATGTTATTTTTTTTATATTTATTTCTTTCATTTAGATTGAATGTTGTGGTGAATATATATATATATATATATCTCGGATCGGATGTTTGCTAGAACTAGAACTGTCAAGCGGAGACATAATTCTATAACATCCGATTTTCAATCAACATAAGGTGTTACGTTAGAAATAAAGTTTTGATACGAGGAAAATTTATTTTAATATTTATAATTATTGAAAAACAAGTAAAAAAAAATCAAGATAATCTCTGATGGCAAGTTTTAATTATTAAAAAGGTACTCACTTGAAAGTGTTACTGTTTCATATGGAAATTTTGATATTTTAAAAATTATTCTAATATAATTACTTAAAGAAGAGTAAGAAAATGTTAATTAAAAAAATTATTTTTTTATTATTGATTTATTTTGTTACTATGAAATATCAATATGTATTAATATATCATTGTATATTAAAATGAAAAATTATTTTCTTTAGATGTTTAGATAAAAATGTTATAAAACTTATTTTAATATTTATATTATTAAAACAAGATATGAAATAATTACAACAAATTGTTGTCGGTTCAGAGAGTGTTGTCTTTTTCAATTATTTGGTTATTTAGTTAATAATTAGTCATTAGTCATTCACTTAATTAGAATCATTATTTTATATTGTGAAGACAAATTTTTCTTATCAATATCAATTTAAAATGTTAGATAAAATTGTTTTATATTACAAAATATTTTTTTCATAATAAATATATTTATCTTATTTAATAAGTATATAGATAAATTTATGAGAAAAGTATTATAAAGTTTTACAAGAATACTATAAAGCAATGTTAGATATTCTAGAAAATTTCAAATTTTTTAAGTTCACTTAGGCTCTTTTTCTTGAAGGATGATCTTATACATGGAGACAAGTATCATTTAGATATCATGTACGTAAATAGATCTAACACCAAATTGTTATGTTCTCCTAATTGAATACTTGACTTTATTTATTTATTATTATTGTTTTTTAATTCGAGAATAATTTTATAAAGACATTTAGTAAGGTTTGTCTCAACATAAACACTAGCTTTATGTGCACAATCTAACCACCGCTCTCTCAATCTCACCATAGCTCTCTCAAGACATGATTTTATGTAGGTATCCAAAGTATTCCCATTGTTAAATATAAAATTGATAAATACTAGAAATCTAATGGCCAAATGGGGAGGAAAAATCAAATTGACATTCTAATAATTGACATAGAGTTAGAATTAAATTATGTAAACCAAGGGTTTATTAAAAGTTTTACTCCTACCAAAAAACATGGACCCTCCTCAAACACTTTCTCATGATTATCATGATTATAGAACTAACCAATACAAAAACCTTTGGAATAATGGAGGACCTCCCAATTGTTTGTCCAAGTTGAGTGGGTCCATTGGTACAAAGCCAATGAAGTAGGTGAATACCCATTAAATATGCAAAAACCACATCGATTTTAAACATTGAATGTAGATGGGGGGATCTTTCATGCTCAGATCTCCACTTTTCTCCTCTTCATCTTTGTCCACTATATGTGCACCAACAAAAGAGGGGATTAATGAGTTAAAGTGGACTATTTTTTTCCTAACCACATCTTTAGAAGACATAGGTTTGGAGGTTGGAGGACCCCTAAAAATAGGCATTCCTCCACACAACCATAGCACCAAAAAGAGAGTTGAATATTTACCATGTAATAGATATAGAATGGATTTTGATCCTCAAGTTGTTTTCCTTCATAGAGAAAACATTGAGCCACATGAATTCCTTGTGGTAGCTCCAATTTGGGCTTGATATCCACCACAAAATCAATAGAAGTTACCCATAGATAAATGATTTTCCTAGAAAGTGTTTATCATTGGCTAAAATATTATTGTGGCATTAGAAACTAGTGCCTTGTTAGTATCCTTGAGAGCAAGCTAAATTGGCATATATTTTTCATATAGGCATTGCATCAAACACTTTGAATATAAATGTTTCATGAATCCCTTTGCATGGATCTTGAATACCAAATTGTATTACCACCACCAACACCAAAAAAGTGTTGAGAAACCATGGCCTCCTTCTATCCATGAGCACCTTCACAAACCTTGGTAGAAGAAACCCTCCACTGAACAAGAAGAGTACCTAGTACCAACCTCCTTGCAACTAAAAATTCATAAATGGTAACAACCTATGGAAAATAGATTATGTCTCAACCTTTGACAAGGCTTGTCCCGCTATCACCTTTATGAGATAAATAATGATTGATACTATCCCCTTTTGTTGGAAAAA
The DNA here is from genome assembly GCA_031772625.1 of Pinus tabuliformis. Lineage (NCBI taxonomy): Eukaryota > Viridiplantae > Streptophyta > Pinopsida > Pinales > Pinaceae > Pinus > Pinus tabuliformis. The sequence goes on from CM062820.1 coordinate 1,279,181,175, forward strand.
CTTGACCCTGTGCAAACCAATATGTAAGATCTCATTCATTTTAAAAACATTAGACACAATCTTAATTCATCGTAATAACCACCCCGCTATCACCACTAAGGCTCTCATCCTTTGAAAAAAGAATGGACTCATTATCAAGCAATGGAAATACTCATCCTAGTATCACAAACCCTCCAACAAGTTCCTTTTAATGGTTTTGTTTACCTATTTTAAACAGTTCTCATTCTAAAATGGTTATATGAGGCAATAAAATTTGCATCTAGTGGAATACATCCAAGGTATTAATTTTGAAAGGCTATTCCCCCACGACGGGTGCCCATTGTTGACAGATGTCAGCATGCATTCATGGCTGGAAGTGATCAACATCCATATGGACACAATGATATCCCTCTAACATGCTTGGAAGAACATTGAAATGACACCCACAATGTTGAAATCTCGGCCATCGTACATTATCATTCATTCGCCATGTGGGATCATAATGGTTGTTCATGATAGTTAGCAGTGGTTTCGTGTGATGGAGGATGAGGGTGGTGTCATGGCATGCTGACGCCCTCCCTCAAGTTTATTTCTATCCAACTCCACCTCAATTGGAAGCAAGTGATATGAGCAAATGTTGGGTGTAAGTTTAATGTAGAACAAATATTCCTTTGATGTTGCTCCTTTCATCACACTCGGTCATTGGCCTATTCCTGAGTATTTTATGGTTGTCTTGGAGGTGGAACTTTGGTATTGCAATTGGGTGGACTCTCATCCCTCCCAAACCTCCAGTTTTTGCAGGATGATTTTGGCACCTGCAATGGCCTCCTAGGCTCACAATATTTTTCCGACCCTCCAAAAACCTTATATGTTTCCTTATCCTACGTGAGATGTAGTTCCAGAGAGCCATGGCTCGATTTGGTTCATCAATTTCCCTACTTTTAAGTCTATGGAGAAATTTGATAAGAGACGGTGAAATGGGAGCAGAGTGATAGAGCTCCATGGGAGAAATTGGGATGAGCTCAATAACTCGGAAATATCAAGTAAATTCGTGGCTTTTGAATTCCACTCTCGGGCTCATAAACACATATGGTATGCACCACGACACGATCGATTTCAATTTACCATGTCTAGTTTTCTCATGGTACCATGATGGTGTTGGTTGGAACCACACAAAACACCCTCTCTGCACATAATTTGGAAAAACTACTTGTTGAACATTGGAAAAGGTATGTAATTACCACTTATTTCTTTATCTTTTCCTTTAATTCATAACTTCTTTACATTCTAAAGATGGTCATATGTTAAAGGATTATGATAAAATTAAGGGGATTTGTGATTGATGTAAAATGATTAATTAGTGTCTTTTTCTATGCAGAAAGTGAAGAAAATGGAAAATCACTATTCCGAAGGAAAAGACAAAGAAAAACCAACTGTCGTCCCTTTGATAGGAAACCACATCCAGATGAGGAAATCAAGATCAGAGCGCATGGACCAGGAAAAGGAAGAAGAAACGTGGTATCAGCGCAAGAGGACGAAATAATAACTGAAGATTAAAGATATGGCAAATCCCTTAGGATCCTTTGATCTTGAGGGATCGCTACCTCAAGACTTATCTGTATTTCTGATATTTCCGCCTGGCCACTATAAAAAGGGACAGCGCTGCTAGCCTAAGGAGCGAATATATGGGTGTTGATTTGCAGAAATTACTGTTGTAATCTAAACTTTGATCATCGACTCTCTTTAAAGAGCGATAGCTGTAACTTTTCCTTTACGATTAGTATATAACTTCGTTGCTGTTTCGTCATCTGATCTTGGAGTAACCGTAGCAGTGCGTCCCTGGTGGCTAAGGGCCCGGTCCTAGTGGATCACTTGCTTTCTGTATCATTATTTTCCGATTACAGTTGTGTGTGGTTTGGTTTCCTTTGCATTCCACGCATAACTAATGCAATTTTACAAATTAAATCGATTATAAATACTATAAGGCATTAATACATGATAAACATCAAAATACTTATTTCATGAGAGATCCCATATTGTTATAATTGGAAAAATCAACTAAACTATAAATTTATTTTCTACGAGAGTATATCCATCTTAACCTAGAATCAACCAAAAACCGAAAGGGATCAAATCTCTAAATGTGAAAAACTCTTGTTTAGTGCAAAGTTCTGAAAGTTTTGTTCCTCTCATAGATTGATAGATGCTTACTTAAGATAGATCGATCTTGGTTTTTAATAATATTATTTATATTATATAAAGGTGTACCGTGTAAGTTTCGTTTCTTCTTCGGCTATCTTTATGAAGTACTTATGGATACTACATAGCCCTTATAATTTTATTGGAAATCAAATCAAGGCAGACACTAGTAATTAGACAACTTACCTACTTTTTATAACTCAAAGCTCATTCTTTCTTGTGGTCTTAGTGGACTTTAATCATCATTGTTATCATATAATTAATTAATACAATGTCATGAATTAATTGTTTGTTAAATATAGTGTTATGAATTAGATATTTGCTAAAAGCTTCTTTGTTGTTGGTAATTAATTGATAAACATTTAAAAAACCATTAAGCTTAGGAGGTGATGAAACATAAATTTGAATAAAATGTATTATTTTTTTTAATAAATATTTTTTAATAAACCTAAAATAAAAATTAAACTTTTGATTAAGAATTATTGTTTTTATTATAATTTTTTTATATTTCAAAAATATACTCAAATAATTAGAAAAATATTTAAAAACATTTGAACTTTAAATTAATTTATTGTTGTAAACGTTGAAAAGGGTTAGATTAAAGAAACCTAAAACCAATATTTCTCTTAAGCAACCAAAATTACAGTAAATTCAAAGTTGTAACGCGCGCGGCGCACACCCAGGGCAACCATATGAAGACACCAAGAGACCATTTTGCTAGGGTTGTGCAATTGTATTGTTGATGCCAAGGTCCCCTTTTCCCTTCCTTATCTTTTTCCCTTGTTCCCCTATGCCATTTTTCCTATCACCACTGCCCTAACACTACCAAAATCATATTCCCTTTCCCCTCCTATTGCTCAATAGAAACCCCAAACCCTACCCTATCAAAAATCCCAAACTCCTCCCACATCCCTAACAAATTTCTCCCTATAACCCCTATTCCCATTTCATCACTCCCTTCCTAACATTCCCTGTTTCATTTTTTCCCCTTGGTAACAGATACTACAAAGGCACCCAGCCTCACACCATCATCAAAGGGGCAGCCTAATCACAGCTCACCTTGCAGTCATGTCATCACAGCATTCATCCGAGTATGAGAGGGAGATATGCGCATATCTTCCATATATTCCCAATTTCCGTATATGCGCATATCTTCCGTATATGCGCAATTTCCGTATATGCGCAATTCTTGTATATGGAATTTGCGCGTATACGATGCAGATACATAAACGAATATATGTACAAATTCCATATACAGAAATTGCGCATATACGGAAACTGTGCATATACGGAAGATGTGCGCATATACGGAAATTGGGGATATACAGAAGATATGCGCATATCTTCCGTATATCCCTAACTTTCCTGTATGTGCATATCTTCCGTATATGCACGTCGTTTATGTATCTGCATCGTATATGCGCAAATTCAATATACAGAAATTGCGCATATACGGAAACTGTGCATATACGGAAGATGTGCGCATATACAGAAATTGGGCATATACGGAAGATATGCGCATGTCTTCCGTATATCCCTAACTTTCCTGTATGTGCATATCTTCCGTATATGCACATTGTTCATGTATCTACATCGTATATGCACAGATTCCATATACAAAATTGTGCATATACAGAGCTTATTGTACCTCACCCACTCCAGACCAGATCTCTCATATGCAGACTCTTAGTTAGAGCATGGGATTGCATGCAAGATTCCTTTTGCATGATTTAATCCTTTATTTGCTCCTCCTTTAACTCCGCAACTGACTAGTTATCTCCGAAACTTGTTGTAGGTGTTGAGTCTTCTCATTGATCACCACTATAGTGCATTACCTTGGGATCTTCACCCAGTGATGCTATCTCATGAGCATTGTAACATATTTTCGAATGAATCATTCTTTTCTTCTTTCGATTTTCTTTTAGTGTTTTTGCTGTGCAAAGCTGTGTGTTCAACCTTTACTAACTAGATTCAGCTGTGCAGGTTTTCTAACACATTTACATTTAGGTGAATCACAGAGAGTCAGGTGTTGGACATTCCTAGAGGCTGCGTACGTCACCCATTGCCATACGCTTTCACCAGTAAACTGCATATAATAGCTGAACAAATGAAAAGCCTCAATATCTGCCGCATGCAACATCAATGCAACATCAAAAGGTTGGACATTATTTTCTCCACTGTTGCAACAGAGTCTGGATCTTGATTTTCGCTAATATAGTGGGCACAAGAAAAATGGGAGAGAGAGTGAGTTGTGGAATTTGGGTGTAGAGGAATTTCCATCTCTTCGACAGAACCGAGCATCTGACGGCTTCTCTGATTGAAATTTTAGTAAGGATGAGGCCAAGCAATGGGTTTGGAAGAGTAGAAAGTATATCTGCAACAGGCGGCATGATTGCAATTGACAAATCCTTAGAAAAGCAAAATTAATGAAGGAAGTTGCAGCAGGATAGAAGGAAAGATTACAGTCGTTTACAGAGATAATGCATTCATTTTTCTTGAAAAGGGAGATCGGTTGAGATGTCAGGATTATCAAATTAATTTCCAAATACTCACACGATAAACCTATCAACTCGCACATGTTGAAGGTGAGCGCTATCCAGCAGGATGTCCATCAGATGGTCATCCATCCCGCCACCCCCGCCGCCAATCCTAATATTGATGTTAAATGCAGTCGGATGGATGGCACGCATATTACCGCCATCCCCGCCGCCAATCCTGATGTTGATGTTAAATGCAGCCGGATGGATGGCATGCAAACCACTGCCACCCCCTCTATTGAAATGTTACGATATACGATATACGATGTTGATTGCTAAACAATACAATACGGTATGCATTAATGTCATGTTCATCTGAACTCAACAGTTCTCTGATGCATTAATCTCATGTTCATCTGAACTTTTTGTCAACCCGCTCAGTTCATGTTTTCGTTTTAACAATATAACCTATATTTTGGGCGGACTTAGCTGAACTGACATGCAGTGTCTATGTTTTTTAAGTCGCCCTGTTAGGGGCAAAGATGAATCTGTCTTTGGTTATTCACAATTGGCAAAAAAAAAGAGTCTTATTTTAATATTTAGACTGAAAATTTTATGCCTATATTTTATATTAGGTGCCTTAATATATGATTTTGTGTAAATTTCAAAAGAAAATTTATGTTTTCACATTATGGTTCACAAATATGGAAGTTTATATAGGGAAAATTTAATAAGACTATTTATTTTTTGATTTTATTAATAACAATAATTATAATGGATTTTTTTTTCTTTACTACAAAGTAATTTGTCTAATTATTTAAAAATTTTAGATTTTTTTTAAAAGAAATTTATTAAAATGGAATTATTAATAACAATCAGTATAATTTCCGGATGCGGGTGTCTGACTGTGGTACAGGTACGTGGGTAGCTGTTTGGGTGGGCGCGTGGCTGATCTCCACTGCCACTCGGCCTCTCATAGCACTGGTCATAACTTCCCCTGCGCTCAAGTTTAATGCTGCTTTAATGCAGCCTGTACCTCCTCTTCCGTCGGTTTATTTTCTTCTCATGGCGCTCTCAACTTGCCACATTCGCGTTTCTCCTCTACGCTTCAGTCCCTCCTCTACAGCGGCAGCGATTTTCTCTCGAACCTTCCCAGGAATACACTGGGCTCTGGTTCGTTGGGTGAATTTCTGGCTATGCCTTCAAGCTTCTCATTGTCTCACCTGCAATTTCGCTAGACACTCGTCCGTTGCTCTCCCTTTCGCCCTTCTGAGTGCTGAAGCCAAGCTTGTCCTCATCCCTTTCCGCCTCCATAGTTTATCAAGCTGCCTGGATCACCCTGTTCCTCCAGTTATGCCGAAACTTCGCCAGAGGATGAGCTGTAGAAGAGGCAGCTCCCGGGGGCAAACGGGCTGCCAGGCCTCCTCTTCCACGATGGACTCCTCGACTTTTTGCTCGGACTTCCGCATGGACCGGTATCCGGCTACTTGGAGTGGACGGGGTAGGGGCAGAGGATTGCACAATATGGCAGCGAGCTCCCTCAATTCTTCGACTAACACTGCTCGGCTACAATTCCCTTGTAGTCATGGCACTTTCTCCTTTATGGCCACCGTCACCATAGAGCTTAGAGAGCTCAATCCAGGTCAAGAAGCAGGTTCCCTTGGAGTGACTACGGAAAGGCTGGCGGAAGACAAACATGGTTCCATCCAGATGAACTTCGAACCGAGAAAGGCTTCAGGCTCAGGCAAAAGCAAGGCTTCCCAAATCATGAAGGAGCAGGCAGACTTCTCTGAGGACAACGATGATTAAAAGTATGGATGCCGCATCATCGAAGAGCTGCCCGATCACTCTCATGATGTTTAAACAGGTTCATGCTTTTTGGTTTTTTGGGAATTCAGTAAGCTCAAGAATGTTCACTTATCACCCTCCTTACTATCATGATAAGTGCTCTAGCTCAAATCGCCACTTTCTCCTGCGAAAGGGGCACTCTGCTAGCCTTCAGTTTCCAGTCTCGATTGCAGTAACAGCTACTTCTGATGTCCGTATTCGGCTTTGGGCTTCAGGCAATGTCTCTCGGTTCCATCTATATGTTCTAGTTTTCCTGTTCTGGTTGCCGTATGGTTCCTGCTTAAATCTCAGTTCCATGTACAACAATGGGGTTTTTTTGATTTTTTGCTTTAGTCATGGTTAGGTTCTTTGCAGTTCTTCAGGGCAATATTCAGCTGGGCTTTTTTTGCGAATTTATCTGCTATGCTTGTAAACATGCCGCATCTTCGAGCTAGCTTTTACGAGGCCATGGCCTTGGTGTAAAATTATTTTGTATTAATATAGAAGTAGACATAAACAAAACAAAACAAAAAAGAAGAAGAAAAAAGAAAAGAAAAAAAAAAAATAAATAAATAACAATCAGTATAATGGATTTTTTCTTCTTTACTACAAAGTAATTTGTCTAATCATTTAAAAAATTGTAAATTTTTTTTAAAGGAAATTTATTAAAATGGAAGAGTATAGATTATTGCACACACAAATATATGAAGAGCTTTCTATTAACATTTTAAAAGTAAAAAATATAAATACAAGAAATTTAGGTTTAGAAGAGTATTACAATCTTAGTCAACTAGCTATCAATTGAAACAGTATCTCAACCAAACACTAAACTAGAAAGTTAATTAGTTGGAGAGAATCTTTAGACCAACTAGGAACAAACTCCTTTTGGTAGAAATTGGAACTCTACCAACAATGACCAATAATCCAAGCAACAAATATGATCACACACACATAAGATAAGTAGATGTTAGACACTCCAACAAATAAAAATACAGTATTGTTTTGAGAATAAAACTACAATGTCCAATCAAAAATTTAAAAATATAACTATTTAAAACTTCTTGCATATCATTTTTCCCTAGAATATATATAACCTTTTAGAATCTTGTTCCAACTTTAATCATTGGTGCACATGTGCATTATATGAATTATGATGCACAACATCATTTAGAATAGACATATAAATAACATTACCGAATGTTTAAATTAAATACCAATTATTTAGCATAAATTTCTAAGAATAAAGAATCAAAATTTCTTTCATTCTTTTGATCCTTGGTGTGCATTGTCATGTGTTAACGGTGTCTAGAATTTAATGTCACGACTCTAAAAACCCTTAAAAAATATTCAGACACAAGGTGTGTGATTCCTTAGCCCCGCATGGATGCATACTATTTTGTTATTGTAAAACATACAGGGGTTTACAAATTCAAAAAGGACAATTCTGATCATTGTCCATATAAGAAAATGATATATTACATTGAAATGACAAGAAGAACACAATGAAAGGAAAATTGAAAATAAAAATACACACAAGCATCTCATTCCAAGAAAAGGATCTCTAATTCATAACTATGAGTATGATGCTTATAGTTGTTGTAATTTATTGCTACAAAATAAAGCCTCCATAGAATTTTACCTTTTAAAAAACAACAAAAATATAAGCCTAAAGTTGAGTGATATGGGATCACCTTAGTTTGCCTTGCTGGACCTTTCCCAAGTGAGTTTTTAGTACAAGCCCCAAATATAGCTCAATGGATTCCATGAAAACAAGTCATCAAAATCAACTAAGTATGCAGTGCCCAACCAAGTAGGGCTTGCCCTTCAACACATGCAGAGGAAAGGAAATTGGATTTACCATCCACTCCCCTCCCCTTTTAGATCATTTTGATGGGGGGTGATTTAGAATGCACTAGACGTCATAACCACTACAATCACAATCATAAGCTTGTAGGCTATGATGACGGAAACTCATATGCATCTAGTGTCAAACTCATAAGCCTTGTGAATGAATAAAATGGGTCCATATTTCCTCTTTTAATCTTTCTATTTCTTGAGATCCTTTGAAAACATGTTTTTATTATTCATTTAAGGGTTAGCAATGCCACATGACATCTTGGTTCTAGTTTTTAAAACTATGGTTGAAAGGGTTGCTTAGAGATTGCAGAAGAAAATCAAGGGACTATGTGGTGTTATGATGCAACAATTAGTTGCATTACTTTCACAAAGAATCAATATTTCCTAGTAGAATCAAACATGGATAGAAGGGATCATTTTGTGAAATAAAGTTGTAATTGAGTTGGATTTGAAGACATGGTAGGAGCCCCACACATTGGAAATTTTGAAAATTTTCCAAAAATGGAAAACAATAGGAAATCGGTTTCTTGAGAGATGCATTGCAAGAGTTAAAAATTATTAGGAACATGGAGGTAGATTTTTAGGAAATCACAAGAAAAATGCCATGAAACAGTTCCTGGAATAGGAAACAAAATTTTCCATATAAAAATCTATTTAGTATTACGATAAAAAAAAAGAAGGTTAACAAACCTAACTTGCTATTTGAATTGTTTTGGCTTAAGGGGCCGGAGTCAACTTGAAACTCGATGAGAATTGAGGGTTGACTCAATAACGAATCGGAAAATAGAAGAATTTAGTTCACAAAATAATATATATATATATATATATATATATATATATATATATATATATATATATATATATATATATATATATATATATATATATATATATATAGATATAGACACACACACACACACACACACACAAGGGTTTAGCTTAGTTAGTCATTTCTAATGTCATTGCTCATTTGGCTAATTCCATGACAACAAGTGCCTAGTTGAATCGTCTTTGGCGAGTCTCCCAAGTCTATTTCAATGTATTTACAAGGGATGTCATCCACAAATGTGGGGAGGTATCTCTTGAGTTTCCTATAAGGTTTTCCTTGAAATATATATTCAAGTTTAAACATTCTATGTTTTCAAATTTTTATGGTTTGTCATAATTGGAATTTGGCCAAGCATTCTTTGCCAAAATTTGCAATTTTAGATTGATGAAATTGTTATTTTTAATGCAAGTCAATTCAACTCCCTCAAATTCCCAACTACAACCAAATTGTTCAATGTTAACATTTGATATTTGAAATTCCAAGAATCCAAAATGATTCTTGTTGAATTTTAAGCTAAAAATACAAGTTTACATTCTTGTTATTTTGAGAATCCAGAAGAGGGGAAAATTTGTAGTGGATGTAGACCATGGTTATCTATATTTCTTTGAGATGAAAGTTCAAAATTTATATAATTTGAAATTAATGCATTTAATTTGATTATACTGCCAAAATTTAATTTTTGTGCACCTTCTTTGCACCCTCTTTGATTGGTGTGTGGTAGTTCCAAGCAATCCCTTTCCCTCAGTAGTCTACAAATCAGTTGAGAAAAATATGGAAATTTTCTACATTAGTTGATTCAACTAAGAAGACCTAGAAAATGCTCCCTTAGCTCTACAAGGACACTACCCAAATTTTTTTGTTGATGATAAACCCCTTGGTGAATTTCAACTTATATATCAATTGAGAACCATGCCCTTACTCGCATTGTGAAGTTTGAAAATTTTATGAAGAATTTAAACATTAATATGGTGAAAATATATAGAGAGATCGTTGTTGGATTAATAGGGTTGTGTCAGATGTTGTCTGAGTGCTAGAAAAATGTTGCCAAGGATGCTCTAGAAAAATATCCATAAAATGTTGAAACAACAAGCTCAAATGAAGTTCTAAGTACATTTGTGTCCCAAATTAAATCCATGACCAAATTGACTCTCTAAGTATGAGTGAGTCAACTTAAGAGACCCAGACAGAGACAACCTTGGGTCTAGGTGAGTGTGCATAAATGGAAGGGTCTAACCTGGTCTATATGGGCCCACTTTGACTCAACCTATTCTTAGACCTACATCAAATCAAACTTCTGATTCCATTCAAACCTCATTGACTCTAGTAACTAGGACCGAGTGTTTTTCTTTCCTATTTTGCTACTCTCTTTTGTAAAATATAAAATATGTCCTCTATTTCATCAGGTTTTTCCTCATTTTCAAGTTTCAAGTCTTACGTTTTGACATGTAGGCTTGTCTAGTCCTTTTTTTCCTTTTTCTCATTTTTTTAGTTTTAGATGAACACAAAAAAACATCAGAAACCACTACGAGATTTTGAAAACAGTTGGGAAACTACTCAAGCAATTTCCAAATGTTTTTGAAAACTGTCAAAGAATTTTTTACATTTGTTGGACATTAATAAACTTATCTTATCTTACATTCCAGTACGTTTCTAGGGAATTTTCTAAGGTCCTTAAATATTTGCAATAACATAAATGAAGTCTAGACCTACTGAAAACGGTTACTATGATACATTGGGTAGTAGATATCATTGTTAAATCCCTCCCGCGTAAGTTTTTAATTATGTTGTAATCAATAAATGTGTGCAAGTGTTCTTTTAGTTGATAAAGAAATGTGGGAGTGTTGAATGAATACCTAGTATCAATGGCCGTGTGTCAATAGTTAGAAGTGGAGGCAAAAGATTAGTAGATTCATTGGAAACTCAAACATTCTTGTCCATTAGTAACCTCTCTCAAGAAGATGTGATGAAGAATGACATGTAATAAGTAGATGAGATAATTACAAAAAAATGAGTTAGTGAGAACTTGTAAAAATAATTTAATGTCTTTTCTCCATCACTTCTATGGTTTCTTTATTTCTTTGACATATGCTCAACTTTAATAGGAATTACAAGTTGCAACAATTGAAGGATTTGCCTCATTTGTTATTTTTCAATCTTATAACATATATATGATAATATTCAAGAATATAAAATGATATATGTTGGTTGTAAATATGGTCGATGAAGATTGATAATTGTTCTAGCGTGATAAATCTCTCAACTGAATTGCCAAAGCAATGACACATTGAAGTATAGATAGATATACAAGGTAAAAACTAGTTATCTATTATCACCTAAACAGGTACCATTTGGGTCCACATGTCATCCCAAGAACACACATTTTAATTAAATTATAACAATTAATACTAATATGTGAGAGAACCAAATTATAGTCTTGCAATCTACATGCAGGGGCCTTGGCGCAAGGTGCATGCATCATCAATCTAGAGTCAACACACATACAAGGATGAAGGGAGTGGTCACAAAATACCCCCCTTCCTATATAAACAAATATTTGTAGCATGTTGCATTTGGCTTCAATGTCAAGAGTATCTACAACTTTTATATAACTGACATTTCCAACTGAAATTGGTATAGCCAAATCAAATATAAATGTGGAAACTTCTAGCAAGCAGTTCAATGGCCTTGGTCCCAAATTCCCACAATAATATTTACCATCCAAATGTTCATTAATTAAAGTAGTATTTTAAAATATAAATTGGTTAATCTCATAATGAAGCATCATTTGTGCTCCAAGTTTTCTAAATTCTCTAATATGTATTTATAAGTAGAAATCCATTTGAGAATACCACAACCAAGTATACTTTAGTGGACACATCTACCATGGAAAGCTTTAACCTATGGTTATATTATTGTCACATACCCACAAACACCCCCTTTTTTTTTTTTTTATATACATCAACGATACTCTTTTCATTATTTGTTTTTGTTTTATATAAATTTCTTGTAAATAGGGTACTTGTTAAGATGCTCAAAAACATCGCCCTTCCATTAGTTTAATAGTTAACTCATAACCTTTGTTTTGTTTTATATTACCTATCTCCTTAGAACTTGAAGGAGATTTCTATTTCAAACTACTACCCCTAACCTACCATCTAATATTAAACCCCCATTCTTATGTTGGACATACTTATATATACCACTATAACTTTGAACAAGCACATATAACTAATATTGTTGCACCCCACTTGGTCGTCAAATGCTATATTTAATTCTGCTCATCATAGGGTTCATGTAGTTATTGTTGTATCTACCCAATAATGCATGTGCAAAGGTATTACCCTCTGTTGCCTTGTAATGTATATAGGTATGAATGGGTGTCGCTACTAATGAGGGTATTAATATATGTTAAATCACACATGCGCATATTAAACCACACCTAAAGCTTGGTTATATGAACTCCTTCATTGAATTCCAAGTGCTACTACTCTGCATTGGTAAATTCGTTACCTAGTACTCCCTTGCCACATCCTCTTCCTTCACACGGTGTTCATGTGACTCCTCTATAAACATTTGAACAGTTGAGATGTGAGCATGGGAAATTAAAGTTTAGAATCAACCGTTTTCTTTGTCGCCTTTTGCGTCTGGTGTCGTTGCAACATTGTTCCTCCGGAAATTCTCAGCTTCTCACCTCTTGTTAGCACACAAAGGTCCTAGGGGTAGGGCTTATTTCTCCAGCCTTCACACCTGTCCCTTCTCAATGTGTACAGGTAAAGGATTCTTCCATGGAAGTGTAGATTTTTTCTTGTTTTTAGCAAATTTCACTCGCCTTATATAACATTTATAATAGCTAGTGTTCCTGGTCTCTGTATTTTTTGCTTCTCTGCACAATGGGTAATGCTTTTGTCAAATTTTTATTTGGTTTTAAGGTATGACGCTTATACATGAGTCCTTTTCTATCCATCTGATTACCCTATTGCTCTCAGGTAAAATTTCGTCTCTCTCTTTTTTTTTCCTTTTTCCATTGTCTCGAGGTTGACATGCGCACAATTCGGGTTCTTAGATTTTATGTTGTTTCCCTTTCTTGTACAAAGGCAACAGAGACCGACCAAGTTGACTTGGTGACCCTAGTTTTGAAAGCGAATGCAAGGTAAGCGCATATGTTTTTGGTTCTTATCAACGAAGCCTTTTATGTTTTTCTTATGGCACAACCATACTTTGGTTTTTGTGTTTGGTATGACTGTAATAGTTGCCACACCTAGTCAATTTATTTTGCCCAGGTTACTTTATTTTCCTTCCTGACCTACTATTATCATAATTCCCTCATAGATGTTTAAAGAAACTTCTTATCTTGGTAAGGTACAGATGGGAGTATGCGTCACTTTCATCTGGAAAATGTATGAAGTTCAAGTTTCTCCTGTGGTATTATTACCTTGCTGATTTATATTTCAAGAAATAGGGTATTCATATCCTTGTCTCCTCTATACATTATACATTATTTGAGGTAACTCTTCCTCGCCCAGGTGGAAGCCACATTCGTCCCTTATTTTCAGCTGTTATTGCTTTAAGGTCGGTTGAATTCCACTTTCTGGAGCTCGATTTGGTTCAGTGAACTTGCTAAGATTTGTTGACTTCTAGTGTTATTATGAATTTCCAACATAGCTCGCCCTATGGGAAATTTAGGCATTGATTCACTTAATCGAGGGGATTTCGTCTATGTTTTATACGTTTCTCTGTAGCTAATAGCAATATTTTAATCATCCTCCACTACTGCATTTTGACACTTCTAAATTTTGGGGACCCTAATTATCATGGGCGCAAAAACTAATTTTGATGTAGGGTAAAGTGCAGTTCCTGCACAACAAAGTGTTTTCTCAATTTTTCTGTAGTCAGAACAGTTTTTTCTTGCAGTGTTATTTAGTTGTCTTCCCGTAATATAATATTCTTCCCGTGTCAGGTAGTTTTTATTTTTATTTTTCGGTCAACTATAATGTAATATTCATACCAACGACTGAATATATTTATATAAATATATATACCAATGTTTCTTTTCCTGTATGTTGTCTTTCTATCTTTACTTCACTATCTGTAATATTCAATTTTCTTCATGTATTTCAGCATTGTGGAATTTAATTGTACTAATTAGATCAGTGTAAAAGGAAAAGAGAAAATAATTACTACCTTAATTGTTATTTCTTTCACATGGATTCTTTACTAGTTTTGTGTTCCAGAAGTCAGTATTATCCTATTATAAATGCATAGTAATAAGTTGTTCTCACAATTATTACCCTGGCTAAAATATTATGTTAAGTGGTTATTAAATTAACCATGTAATATTCTGGCATGTGTTTTTCTTCTGTTCTTTACCACTATAATTTAAAGTTTTGTCAATTTCATCCCACCAGAATTAAAGTTTGTGTGGGATTTGAGAGCGTTACACCTGAGGAATTACTACTCGGTTTCCATGATCATCTCGCAATTGTCTCTCTTAGACTTATTAATTTTTTCCTACTGCATCCTTTTTCCTACAATAACACTACTCACTATTATTCCTTTTATATGTAAGGAAACAATATGCACAAACCATATGCACAGTTCTCTAGATCCGTGGCTAATTAATATCATATACTTAAAAGAATAACAATTTGTAGATGCTTAAGAACATATACTTTAAGAATAACAATCGTAAATTCTCGATCCCAAATAATACTCTCAATTACAAACATAAATACATATATCTATACTACAATTCCTTTCCTTATTTTTCCAACCATACCTATTCAGCTCAATATTAGTATCCAAATTTATTTTCATAATTAAATTTCTGATAAAGGTGTGCATTCATCATAACAGTAAATTCAAGTTTCGAGCATAAATAAAATTTATGATAACAATGTTATGGAAATACCATCTACATATAAAAGCTAGGAAAATACATATGAGATAAGCTAACCATTATCACTGTTAGGAGAACACTTGGGAATATTGCCCCTTTTCCACCCAACCTTAAATTAAGATCCTCTAATTCACCCCCAAGCTAAGATTTACTTACCAGGGCATCAACAACCTCTTTGATCCCTTGAGTAGGTATTTTATACCTTTTCTTCCATAACAATTTTTTTGGTCAACGGTGTCCCACTTTTGTGGTTCTGAAATTCCACTTGCTTAGTCTCTTCCTTTAAAGCCCACTTTTCTCTATCACAATGCTTTTTCTTGGCATCTTTCTCCATCTAAGATATTTAATGGATATTTTTCTTCTATTCATTAAATCTTATCTAGGAGTTCTTATCATGGAAGATTTATCTCAATCTCATCCACTAATGAGATTTTTGTTTTTCTTTCTTTGGAAAGAATCTCTTACTCAAGTGTCTCATTCCCAAGTAACTCCAACCCTTTTATTATTTAATAAAAATTACTTATTACATAAGCACTTTACTTTATTTCTTTCACTAAACAAATCATGGCTTGTTCACCATCTAATATAACACAATTGGGTCTGAAAAAGAAACATTCATTACATAAACGGAGGGGTATTCCAATTGTTGGGTATGATTCCTCTTATTTGTGTTGTTAATCTTGTTCTCCTTACAAAGTAAGTTTGGGAGGATGGAACCTAGACTGGGAAAATTAAGGGTGTCATGTAGAGCTTAAATAATCATTTTGAATAATGAAAATTGCTATACAACGAAACAACATGTGATATAATGAAAAAAGTAGTTTAAAGCACTTGATATATATTAGAAGTCCATGAACTGTTATCAACTAGTGCGTAGATCTACTAGGCTCTTCTATATATTAAATGTAGGAAGCTTATACCCACTCGTGCCAAGCCATAATTAAATAACTCCATTAAAAACATTGATTGTTTTTATGAAAGGTCAACAATGATTATATTTATTTTCCTATCATGCTCCCAACATCAACTCCATTGTAAATGATATTGCGCTCTCATGGTATCTAACCAAAACACTACATCCACCATGTTGAATTTGAATCATGTACTTTGAGGTTTCTACACTTTAAATTTTTCCAAAATAGAAGTTGCTTCATGGGATTTTGAATATTTATTTTTGGAGGTATAAGAAAATCTTAGCAACATGGAAAGAAGCCAAACCACTGTCTATTAATGTTGAAGAAGCAGCAATACTTATTAAAGAAACATTGCAAATACATCATAAGGTTTATGTAGAGGTATATATCCTACAGTTTCAAGCACTCTAGTCCTCATTTTCTTCATGTTCTCTTTCTTCAACATAAATTAAGAACAAATCCTAATATTTTGTGGGGCCTAATCTAATTTTATGGGATTTCGTAGCCATTTTGGGAATTTTGAGGTCTAAAATGGGCCTCTTAAGGAAATTATAAAATAATAGTGGAAATAATAAAATAAGATTGGATTACATCATCAAATTTTAGAGAGAAAAAAGATAAAACTATTTTTTCAACTCATATTTTCAACTTATCTCCCTATGGTTTTACTCAAATTTCATGCAACAAAACTCGTTGGATGCAGAATTTGATTCCTCATCCAAGGCATACCCATGTTGCATACTTTTGATGCACCCTACTAAACAAAAAATGAGAAATACATGAAAAACATCATTGCAATAATGTTTTTTCATGTATTTCTCATTTTTCGTGTAGTAAGGTCCATCAAAAGTATGCAACATGGGTACTCCTTCAATAAGGAATTAAATTTTTCATCCAACAAGTACTCCTGCTAGAAATTTGAGGAAAACCTTAAGGAGAAATGTTGAAAATACGAGTTGGAAAAGTGGTTTTATTCTTTTATTATTTTTTAATATTTTACCTTTTTACTCCAAAACTGGTGAATCATCCCCCATGGTTGACATCATAATCTTGAATCCTATTAGTTCTTATCAAGTTTATTTTGGTTGAACATATTTCTTAGGAGGCCCATTTTAGACCTCAAAATTATCCTAATGCAATTGTGGTGCTAGGAATGGTTGCACAAAAATGGTCAAATAATGTACTAAAGTTTGAGGACACTCTTCAAGTGAGATATTAATACAGTCATGTCGATTTAGTAATGCTACTCTTCCCTTCCCTAGTATTTTCTTTCCCTACTATTTCCTTGTACACTTATTGTGAATTTATATAGGTAAAAGTGGGAGATGTTGTAGATGGTGATGGTCTCAATGTATATGTGGATACAAAGAATGCTACACCTTTGCATGGAAATCCTTCTTAGAGAAATTTGATGTTTCGAGCAAGGAAATATACATGTTTGTTTTAATTTTCATCCCTTCTTTGGATGGTTGCCTTGAAGAAATATAAATTATTTAGTATATGTAGAAAAATTAACCCCAGGAGTAGTAAAAATAAGAATGAAACAAGGTAGTATGGGACAAGAATAATAATACTCCACTCTCTTAGATGTAATTTTCATTAACCTTTCATAATTATGTGAAAATATTTTATTTGAGAATGCCCACATCTTGCACTAAAATCAACAAAATCATTGGGTTTGTTTCTTGAATCCTAATACTATATAATCATGCTAACATGGAACATGCCTATATTATTTAGTGTTTGTTTCTCCAAAGTCTCTTTTTGAGTTTATGTTTCATTATGATCGATTTTAGAGAGATTCACCTATTAAACTAATTCCCATTGCTATTTCTATAATCATTTAGCTAGAAATTTAGATAGTTTTTTTTTTTTTTTACTCCAAAATTTATATCTACAAAAACAAATGATATCATAAATACTATCAACTACAACACAAGCAAGAATATATTGAGAAGAATTGTAGGGTACCTTTAAAATTATTACTTCATTCATGCTCACTCCTCCCTTTGCAGTGGTGCTCAGTTTTCCCTTTGCAATCAGTCCTGTATCGTCTCTATGCTAGAAAGGAGGGTGGAAGAAAAAATAAGTAAACAAACAAAGCACTATTAGACCATAACAATCTAGGATATATTAATGAATTACTTGCAAATTGTAATTCTTTTTAAATTGAAGAACAAACCAAATCAGAGTAACACCACAAATAAGCACAAATGGGGGGTGTTGAGAAGGATCTATAGTGTACCTTATAAAATATATTATTCTACCATTTGCACTCAATGCTATGCAATTTCTATATAATCAAAGAAAAGCTAAAAACATGAAAAAAATAAACAAACCAACACCATTAACCTAGAAATTCTATAAATAGTTAAGTTTACTAACATGAAAACCAGAAAATAAGATATGGGAATTGCTATTGATATAAAGAAACAAATATCACTCACCTCATCCATCCATCCATCCAGAAGAGGAATGGACATTTCTTTGACTAGATTGTTTCAACTATCTAACGACCCAAACAAATGTCTTCTTTAGAAATTTTCACACTCTACTAGTCTTGAATTTTTACTTTTCCCTCTTTACTTTGAGCTTGCTCTCCAACTCTCGGATGTTAAATTCACATAGACACAACAATATCTTATGCAAACAAGTGGAGCCTGATTATCTTCGGTATTCAAAGGTATCGCCGCATTGGACCCCAGTTCGTAATGGGGCGGCAACGCCGCCCGTAAAATATTCGCTGCAGGGGGGGTCCACGGGGGGCAGCTGCGACCTTTGGGAACCCCCCCCAGCAGGGGGATCGGGGGCAGTGCCCCTGAAGCTAAGAATAGATGTAAAATTTCCTTGTAAAATGTTGTAATTTCGTAGTTAATATGGGTCGTTCATTAGGTGGAAATCTGATGGTAGAAGTTATGTTTAATTTAGGGTTTTTTTTCCCTAGAAGGCAACCCCTCGCTATATATGAAGGAATTGTATTGCGTCTATGTATATCTGTATTCTGAGTGAGGAAGAGAGAGGAGATTGAGAGCTAAGAGGGAATTACAGAGGATCTGCTGTAGGTTGCATCTCTTCAGTTTGTTGGATAATATAAAAGGAAGGAATGGTTGTTTCTCCGTGAATGTAGCCCAAACTAGGTGAACCACTTATATCTGTGTTTCTCTTGTTTTATGCGTTTTCTATGTTTATATTTCTACAATATTTTATGTGTTCCATTGCTCTGTAATATATAATTCTCTAACACCTTAAAAATTATTACATCGTTCATGCTCACTCCTCCCTTTGCAGTAGTGCTCAGTTTTCCCTTTGCAATCAGGCCTTTATCGTCTCTATGTTAGAAAAGAGGGTGGAAGCAAAAATAAGTAAACAAACAAGGCACTATTAGACCATAAAAATCTAGGATATATTAATGAATTACTTGCAAATTGTAATTCTTTTTAAATTAAAGAACAAACCAAATCAGAATAACACCACAAATAAGCACAAATGGGGGGTGTTGAGAAGGATCTATAGTGTACCTTATAAAATATATTATTCTACCATTTGCACTCAATGCTATGCAATTTCTATATAATCAAAGAAAATCTAAAAACATGAAAAAAATAAACAAACCAACATCATTAACCTAGAAATTCTATAAATAGTTAAGTTTACTAACATGAAAACCAAAAAATAAGATATGGGAATTTCTACTGATTTAAAGAAACAAATATTACTCACCTCATCCATCCATCCATCCAGAAGAGGAATGGACCTTTCTTTGTCTAGATTGTTTCAGCTATCTAACGACCCAAACAAACGTCTTCTTTAGAAATTTTCACACTCTACTAGTCTTGAATTTTTACTTTTCCCTCTTTACTTTGAGCTTGCTCTCCAACTCTCGGATGCTAAATTCACATAGACACAACAATATCTTATGCAAAGAAGTTAAAAAATTATGGGAAAGCTTTTGCATACAAGTTAAAAAAATATTTTGAATAATTACCAAAAATAAAGTCAATAATGCCAAAACATCACATCTAAATAACAAGACAAACTTGGCACAATTCTTCACTTGTACTTGATACTTTTAAAACAAAGAATTCCTTTTCCTACATCATAATAGTGTGGGATTTATCATTATATGCAAGAATACTCCCTACTAATCCCTAATTGTTGAAGCATAAGCTCTGAGATGAACACTCGTCGAGGATAAAATGACTCTCCATATATAATCTATATAATTTGACACATTTCTTCACTGTAACATTAAATTTTGTAAAAAGGGACATTTTATTTTATGTGTCATATCATGTTTCCTATTCCGACGTGCATATGATCTCTATATTTCTTAACTAATAATCATTAGATTTGGGATTCAATCACTGGATCTTTACATAATATATATGAGTTTGATCTCTCCATCCCAAGAATCTAAAATACTAATCTAAATATCTCAAGAAATTATAGTCACAACTAATTAACGCCCTAAAAGAAGACAACTAAATTAGTAATGAAAGGGCATGTTCCCAAAGTCCCAATTTAACTAAACCATCCTAATATTCAAGCCAAAAGCCTAATCTAACTCAACCCTTTAACCCAACCAATTAACAAGACTAAAAGACAAGTCCTCACACATAAATAAATAAGAAGAAGCTGGAGTTTGTGAAAAAACTTATACAAAAAAGGAATGCATTTGAGCATAAAGTAAAATGATATCTATCATCCAGAGGAACCTTGATTTGGCCTCAAATAAAATCCAAGTCATTATATAGAATAGATGATATAGTTTCAATTAGATACTTATATTATAGAGGGGTTCATAGAAAAATGCATTAGAATCTGAAGTTTGAACATAATCCTGCAACCTTACATTTTTCTTTGAGCTCAGTCAATTAAAGACAATAGAGTTAGGGAGAACAAATAAATCACATAGGCAACTAGGCAGTAGAGGAAGCAATGGGTACTTTTACTGGAAACCCTAATTTGGTCTTTTGTTATAGTATCCACATCCATGTGTAAGAGTTCTAATTTATGACAAAAAATAGCACTCGGCTTTGTAATCTAAGAGTTCCATTGGACAACACTTTCTCTTCCGTTTCCTACCCATCACCCCATTACCCCAAGAGCACAGTCGATCTAAGACTTACCTTTACCCACGTTCTAGACCATAAAGTTTGATGATATCAGATATTATGCATATAAGCGAAGCATCTGAGAGCATTGCTATTGAGTTGATCCACTCCTCTATGTTCATGCTCCTCATCTGCCAGTTTATGCCATAACACAACTTTAATACCTCACATGGAACCTCTTCCTCTCTGGTCACTTCCCATGTGTCGTTTAGGTAATTGAATAAGCATAATGGTTCCCCACCTGAAAAACAAAACTCATATAAAAATTGGATTAGATGGTTGATTTCATTTATTATCTAAAGTCAAAAAATAGGTTATTGCAAGAGTGGGAACTATAACATAATATTTTTTATGGCTGAATTCCCTCTTACTGTACTTCTAGAAAAAAATGTTATTGAGACAACTGGGACTAATTTCATGGTGTAGGGTAAAGATTATAAAAACACCTTCAGGTTATAAAATTTGGATTCAATGGAGTTATGAAAAACCCTTAATTTTTTGTTGCATTTTACATAGAAAGTTGTTTTCAAAATTCCTCATCTTAAATTGTGAATTTAAGATCAATTGCACAGTGACTAAATCTTCAAGTTCAACTCAATTCCATGATGACTTTCCATCAAAATTGAAATATTAAAATATTGTTTTACTTTTAAAATTCAATTATGAACACTTGGATCACATTTTTCCACTAAAAAGTCCAAATTTGCAAAAAAAAAAATATAAAATGTTAAATGATACCGGAAAATGTCTATGAAGCATAACAGTTTAATGGTGAAAGTAGTTACCCTCGAATAAATTTGTTTCTTCTTGAAACAAATTGTATCCAGAAGATTTCTTCACATGTAGAAGCCACTAGCTTATCTCTCCACAAAGGTTGAGCGGACATCAGAATATTTAGTTCATTGTTATTTATAAAAAAGGCTAACGTATTTAACTAATTAAAATAATTACCAGTGTGTATTCCATTGAAATAAAATCGTTACACTGAAACTTTTCCAGAGCCAAAGCTTGTCCTAGTTCTTCACGGCTCACATCCTCGCCTCCCCTGGTTTGAAAGGGACCTATTTTTTTAAAGGAGTTTGTTTTATGCATAGAGTCGATCCTCTAGAATATTGGTGAAATCATCCCCTCTTTGAAGGAATTATCCAACAATGTGTTATATACCACAACATCTGACACGCATCCCTTTGCCACCATTGATCCAAAAATCCTCTCGACTTCTTGTAATTCACCGTGTTCAATATACCCACTCATCAAAATTGCATACTAGGC
This sequence comes from Pinus tabuliformis, assembly GCA_031772625.1. Taxonomy (NCBI): domain Eukaryota; kingdom Viridiplantae; phylum Streptophyta; class Pinopsida; order Pinales; family Pinaceae; genus Pinus; species Pinus tabuliformis. The sequence continues at coordinate 1,279,203,539 of CM062820.1, forward strand.
ACCATTAGGGCTTATATTCCTCTCTCCCTTCTCCAAATACTCTAATCCCTCTTAAAACTAGATAGCCTTGAAAAAACCATCGATCATTGAATTATACGACATGGAAGTTGGTTCAAACTTCTCCAGAATAAAGGAAAACACATCCAATGCCTTTTGAACCTCTCTTGCCTTGAAAATACCCAAATTTTCAATTACAAAAAACTGACTTGCTGAAGTTCGAACCCCATCTCGTCATCCCCAAGCATAGCTCCTCCGCTTGCTAGATTGCTTCCCCTTCACAAAACTGTCAAACCCTTCCAGTCCGTTGTTGTTTCATTTGCAATGTCTTCTCCAATATTCTTGGTTCCCCTTCACAAAACCCTCAAACCCTTCCAATGCTTTTTTGTTTCCTTTGCAATGTGTTCTCAAATATTCATGGGCAACAGACCTAGAGGACCAATCTTAGGGGCCAGAGACAAAGCAGCTCCCACTTCGCCCCTGTGACCCTCACGTACACCTTGACCATTGGTAAGGCTCGAGCTTAGAGTCATGGATGTCAAATTTTTAGAGGTTTTGAGTCTCTTGTTACTGCCCCCTCTACCAATATAAATGCCCTTAACCCAAAATTGAATCTATAAAACTGCAAATGAAATGGATTTTTAATTTTGCCTTAATTAAAGATGATAATTGAGCCAATAGATGCACCTAAAATATTGTTTTTATTATTGTCTTAATTCAAGACAATTAGATGCAGCTAAGAAGTTGTTTTTCCTATTCTCTTAGTTCAAGACAATTAAAAAGTGAGCACATATTTCTAAGACGAAATTAAAATTTCATCTCAAATAAACATCTTAAAATACCCCATCTTACAGTAATGTTTCAACCTAGGAGTATGGAGTGAAAACCTATTCTAGAAAGTAACCAGTAGCCTGAAATTAATCAAATTATATATCTTGTTGAGAGAAATAATGGAGAATTTCCAACAAGTGATAAATAAATTAATTTTTTGCAATAAATATGTTTATTGTGGAAGAGATGGGAATCTAATTTATGTAAGTAGCCATGGAAAAGTATGTCGAAATTCTACAATGAAGAATGGGAACACTATGAGGAGGTGGAAAGTGAAGCCATGCAATTTTGAAGATATTGTTGAGGGTGAGTGGTAGCAAGAGTTTGGGCCGATAAGAGAATGAGTTGGTTGTTGAAATTGAGAAATTACAAACGATGATGAAGAAGGTACCAAATAAATGGTACATTGGAGAAGAAGAGGAAATCAACTGAAAATTTTGGTTGGTTGTCAGAGGCAACATTAGAAAAGAATGTGGGAGGCAGTAACAAAAAGAAACATGGGATCCTAGAAGGAAAAGGACATGAAAAGGACAATAACATCAATGGATAAACGGATAGTTGCAAACCAAAATGTCGAACCTTGGAGAGTTGAGGACAAGAACATAACCATTGGGATAACCATGTGGACATCAACAACATAAATTTTGGAATATTGGAGGGTGAAAATTCAAGACACGTGACCATGATATCATGAATATTTTTAACCTCATGAGTCTGGTGCAAGAGCATCAACCCTAAAAACCTCATTTTGATTTAGACCCAAGGGGGATCATGAAATTTCCTGAAATGTAAATTGTATAAATTAGGAATAGTATGATTTTGACGTAATTCTATGTGTCCATACTCTAGAGGAATTTGGGTTATTTAGGTTGTTAGGCTATTTTTATGAGTTGGTGTTTTGGGCCACGTGGGCATTTGTAAAAATGACAAGTGGTTGGTGAGGTGTTAGTAGTATAGGGATAAGTTTGCAAAGAATCTTTAACTATTGAAATATATTTTTCCAAAATAGTTAGAGATAGATAGGTGTATGTAGAATTAAGGAGTATAGTAGACAAAGCTCGGGTGATAAATCGAGTAGGTGCCCACAAGCCTTGCACATTGTAGGTTCAAACCATGTGTGTCCCTGTAAATATACTATATTTACAAAATTAATTGAGCTAAGTTATCTTTGATTTTTATGGGTTGATATTCTATTCAAAGGTGAGAATGCTCTATTTGTAACCAATCCTCCCTCAATTGTGTAAATGTTTTGAGCTTTGTCAATCCCCTAATTAAAATTTAGTTTGGTGTGACAGTATGTCTGTGATCCAAGGATTAGAAAAATAGATAGACCCTCTCTTAATTATGTTGTGAATTGACCCACTGAGTTTGAACCAGATATTGAGCTTTGTTGATCTGATATTTGTCGAAAGTTAGAGAGGGTGTAGGACGATCAAGTTAAATTAACTATGTCGTGAAGAGGATAGGTGTCGACTTGAATGCAGGTGAACTTAATTCACTTGATGTTATTTACAGGGTTTCTAGTCACATTGAAATCAATTTGAGAACAAAGATCAATTTCGTCCTATAAGAGTTACCTCATGAAATTATCATTACTTAGATGGATTATGTCCATTGGAAAAAGTCAGCCAAAATCCCACCACCGAATTGTTAAAATTATGTTAAGTAACAAAATAATGAAGCCTTTCAATCAGAAGGTGCCAATGTTGTGTTTAAACTTAGATTTCATATTTCAAAGTTACATCTATTCCATAAGTCATATCCAAGTTATTTCCCACCTCAAGATATTGAAAATTTCATCCAGGATACAACAAATATGGATTCAAGTGGGTAATCTAGGTGTGGGGGACATCTGGCTCTAGGACAAATTGGAAATCACTAAAATCTCCCAAACTACCAAGTTTTGTTATACTGGTGGATGGGCCAAGTTAAAGGAACATGTCTAGATAAAGAGAATCCAGGACTAGAACCCCAGACCAAAGGAAAAGGTGATATCAGGCTCGCAAACCCTAGATACAACCATTTCCAAAACATATATGGGCCTTGCTAACAATGTATTATCAATTGGATCACCATTTTTGGGTGAGCACTCGATCATAGGAGGATTTGGGTTTTGGTGCCTTATGTTTAAATTGGGAGAACGTCGAGAAAAAAAGACACAAAAGGTCTTCACACCTGAGGGGTAAGCCATTGGTTTCACCCACACAGACATGATATTATGGGGAAGCCTAAGTGATAGGGCTTAGGTTGGTTTGTGCATTGGGTGGCATTATTTTTTAGATGTTAGGTGAAAACACTATCCATGTGAGAATCTAAAATTTAAGTCAAGTCGTGATACAATAAAAGAAAGTAAAAGCTAGATTAAGAAGAAAAATGAGAGCAACTTGAAGGGTTGCATTAGAGAGTTCCTAGTTGATGTTCAAAGTGTGAGAATAAATGGGCCTTGAGTTACTCGACACTAAGTTGTAAAGCATCGGGTTAATATATCTATCTTTATATATTAATGGTTTACAGACATGAGCATCAAAGGCAACAAGGTCATATTTTATGATATAATTTTAACTTATTTTGTAGTACATAATGAGGCCATTTTTTATGGTATGTTTTTAATTTATTTTTTATAACACAATGTTAACTTTATTAGAGGTAATTTATAATAAAAATATGATAACTATTTATATGTTATTTTGTTACAAGTATAGACACATTATATTAAGTTAAATTTAATTAACTCACAAGTATCTAAATATTCTAACATCATCTCTTAAGAACAACTTGGGATAGGATTGAAGAATTTACAAAGGTCACATAATAGGATAAGGAAGAAGGCATGAGATCCTACCCCCACTTAATCACAACTTCCTAAACTCCTGACATAGATTGAAGTTTAGAAAACTTCACTTCTAGAAGAGACTTCATGAAAATGTCTACAACTTAATCATCTTTAGTGAAAACGTGTACTTTAATAACTCGATCATGATGAGTTTTATGATAAAGTGCATTTGTAGTTAAATGTATTCATTAATTTGATTCTCAATTGGATCTCTGGTGAACTTGATGGTTCTTTGATTATCACACCAGAAGGTGGTCATATGCTTCTACTAGAATCCAAACTCTAAAAGGATCAGTCGAAGCCACAAGACTTCTTGTGTGGCATAAATTTCTTCTCAGTATCATGCATATGCCGAAGAAAGAGTAATATCTTGTTATTGTTTACAATCCCAAGTGACCAGTCGAAAACCAAGACTAGAAACCTAATATGCAGTTCATTTTCGATCATCATGGTCGCCATCCAAATTTGAATCAATGAAACCAACCAACAAAGGAGTCCTTGCTAAATTGTAATGAATCCCAAAATAAATTATACGTCAAATATATTGAAGTATTTTTTTTTCCATTTTCGAATGACTTTCATGTGGTGTTGCATATACCAAGCAACAAGATTGACATAAAGGAAATATTAGGACGGGTACGAGTAAAAAATATAAGAGGCTACCAACTAACTAAAAAAACAAAATGGCATCATCTTATGGTGTATGTAGGTGGTAGTAAGTTTGAATCCATACTGAAAGGGAGAAGGTGATGGCTTACAATCCTCCATGTGAAAATAATGAAGAATGTCCCATGCATAATTGGATTAGGAAAGACAATTTCCTTGTTGGATTTGCAAGACTTGGTGACAAAGGAAATAATGAAAATACACTAATTTTTTTCATTTCAAACTTATTATTAAGGCTTGAATTCACTTGGGTTAAAGTTTTAGGGTAAATACTAGTGTGGATAAGGTCATCAACATAAGGAACAAAGATTATGATATGGTTTCCTACTTTCTTGGTGTATACATTGAAGTTTGAATGACATATAGAGAATTCAATGTCAAGAAAAAATATCCCCATTTTTTCATACCAAGCTCAAGGAGATTGTTCAAGATGATAGATAGATTTGTTAAGGTGACAAACAAGGCTGAAATCACTTTGAACATAACTAGGAAGTTGTTCCATGTAGATTTCGTCTTGTAGATCCCCATGAAAGAAGAAATATTTAACATCAATATAATGGAAATCCCATCCATGTCAGCCAACAAAGGATAGAACAATGTGGATGGAATTCATTTTGATGACAAGGAAAAAGGTTTCATTGTAGTTAATTCCTTCGACCTTAGGGAATCCTTTAATAACTGACCAGGCTTAATGTCCTTCGACAATTTCATATGATGCATGCTTAATTCTATATACCCATTTAAATCTAACAAATGTTATTCCATTTGAAAGAGGCACAAGTTCTCAAATATCATTCACCATCAAGGAATGACATTCTTCATTCATTGATAGTTCCCAATCTAGATGGCCTGACGATTTTTGCAAATATTTTAAAATCACGATTCTTTGAAACGTGAAGAGAGGAGGATCACTTGAATTGTGAACGAGTATGATGTTGATTTGTAAGATTACTAGCAAGGTGACTAGTGACTTCACATGGTGAAAATCCCCATTTTGGAAGTTGTGTCACTAGTGCAATTTCATGTTCAATGGAATCATCTCAGAATGTGAATAGGTAAAGGTGGGTTTTCATCCTTAGTGTCATCAGATTTAATATCTCCTCTACTGATTATTTTATTAGAGTGAGGTTGAGTACATATATACTATTTACATCTTCAATATATCCAACAAAATTACACTTCTCACTTGTAACATACACCCTACTATCCCTAGCCCCTGCTAAGGGTAGAAGGAGGTAGTCACTAAGCTAACCTGACTACCAAAGTCCAGTTATGGAAGTGGGGTCTAAATTTTAAAATCTTTTCCAACTAATTCAAAACTTAAAATGGATAATATCATTGTGTTTTCCTTGTTGAGATATTTTCAGTGATATGAAGTTTGTCCCAATCTGACTCCCACATCAAGAGGTATGGATGATCAACCTCTTAGCCAATCAGATAATGCTTGACATTAGGCCTGCCATGTGGTTACCTAAGTCACTAGACATATGGTATTTTTCGACCTTCTAATGCTTGTTAAACCCCTTACAAGGTCCAACATGAAAGGTATGATGTAAACATATATGATACATGGGCACAAGTCCTTGTGTAATTAGGAGTCAGAATACTCAAGTGAACATACAAACATGGTTCATACAAGAGCACCAAACCCCGACATGTCAACAACACAATAGACCCGACTCTCACTTAAGCCTCGCCCATCGATCCCACCTCACTACACTATTAGGCCCAACTGACACGACCCTTGATTGGCAAGTATTACCCGATCGGTAGGGCCTACCCGATTGACATGTCCTACCCAACCTGCTCTGAGTCTAACTTGTTTCCAAGCCCTGAATTGGAAAACTGGCCCGAACTCTGACCTTGTACGTCCCACCAGTGACTCTAGCTTGTTTTGAGAGCTTTCTAACACTTACAAATTCTACAAATTATTCTAACTTTCAGCCCAGCCCAAGCCTTGTGTTACACTTCCGCTAGTTAGGCCTAAAGCTTACAACTTCATAGACTCTTCCCTTGCCCCATGGTTCTGGAAGCCATGGTATGGTATACCCAAGTTATCAATGAAAAATGATGAAGCACATAAGTAATCTACCCATAAATTTCATTGGGATAACAATAAATATTGGGTGATTAATTCTCCCAGAAAAATGCAAAAGCTTGTATTTGAACGCACCTCACAAAACCACAAAGAATGTAACTAGTTCCAGATCTCATATGTTTCAATGCAATCCTTTTAATTTATAACAACTCACATACCTGGAGCGCATATGGAAATAACAATAGTACACACCAATATCAATATTCAGTCAATTTCATGGACACACATAGTGATTCATTTAATGATAGAGATCCTACTTGTCCTTCATGTTCAAGTAGAGATATTAATTTTAGGCCCACAATGACACATAGTCCATATAACTACTATATTCAAGAAAACAACCAACTTCAGGCACAATAATAAGCATAAGAGTAAACCATTTCTGAACATTAGGATAACCATGGTCAATCATAATATTAAACCGCCAAATGGGTCCTTCAACAATGTTGTTGGTCATTCACCCTGTTGGCTGGTTGTTCTCCCTCGCCCTTAGGAAGGTTGATTAATCCAACTTCCTCGCTTTATTGATGCGATTTGATCCCCAAATTATGGCATAACGAGAGCAAAAATACACTTTGGATAGTCGGCTGAACAGTCCCCTCATCTATCATATTCACCCAAGCTTCAAGGTTACGGAAGGGGTCCTCAGGGGTTTCGCCATTAACGTAAAGAACCATTAGGAATATGAATGTCTAACATATCCAATAGTATTTTACTCAGGGGATTTGAGCCCGATCTAGATTCATGAATGAAATACTAGATCAACCCATTCTGCATACATTATGCAGAAACCTAACGTTCCTACTTTTACATGAAATAAGCATTCCAAACATCTAAAATAACATTTACAAAACACATCAAGCATCAATTTAGCAATCTATGGCACACAGAGCATGATACCCACTTATGATGGCACCTAAACAGTTGAATAATCAATCGTATAAGATCTTCATGGACATAGAATTACATGAGTACTTATATGGTAATGTAAAATCTTGGAAACTGAGATTGGGACTCTAACTCTCCACCCAACCTTAGAAAAGCTACAACCAAGCCTTTTTTGTAGTTGTCACCTCCTAGACAGATTATAGATCTTGAAGAAGATTACTTTTAGAGGGTTTAAACCAATGTTTATAGTTGAAATAATGTTTCTCGAGGTTGCTACACCTCCAAGCACCAACTACCAAATTGATCTAGTTGTCCCCTGATACCAGCATTATCCAAGATCTTTTCTTTGGTTGATGTTAGTAGAATTGCATGAAAAATCATGTAAAAACCATATATGCAAGCAATTAAAGAATAAGAAACATAAAGGAGCCCATAAATACAACACACACAATGTTTGATGACAAAGTTCGTACAGTTTGGACTATGTCTCTTGGCCTTGATTCAATGGTAAGGAGGTCTCTTCATTCATCTTAGCAAAAATAAAGGAAATTACATGGAAAAATACATCATTGTACTTCAAATCCTCGGAGTGAATTTAAATTTGACTGCTCAGAACACAACAATCACAACACCAGTAGGTATGTCTCATCCTTCTAAGACTTTTGACCATAAACATGATCTAGTTTTGAAAGGTGCATTTTTGTCTTGAACTTTGTGCTCGACAATTAATGAGAAACGTGGGTTCCTACCATGACCCTTGAGAACCACTACTCAGATGAAAAACAATACTACACAATTGAAATCCTTATAAAATTCTTGTTAAAATGAGTATAAACTTAACTATATTTTGCCACGATAATCTCTAGACCCCCATGGGAATCTTAAAGATTCCTTAGTGGATTCTAAATAGAATATTTTTGGAATATTCTAGGGAATATTCCCATGAAATATATCCCCCTCGGTTTTCTAGCCACGGGGTTCTACTGACAAGGTTTTTTCGAACTCCAAGTTCCTAAATACGCTTGGTTTTGCTCGGTGTTCTAATTTATGTTATGCCCATGGCCTCCTCTTGTTCACATCTTGGCATTTTCTTAAGTATTTTTGAGTGGTAGAAAATACACCACTGGGAAATTAGCCCAACGGTTTCATTCCACATTTAAAACGTTGACCCTGGCGGGTGTCATGGGTTCAAAACCCATCGCGGACCATCATACATATAAAACCAAGCACAATTTTGTTTTAAAATAAACCCATAGATTGTAATTGTTTAAAATATATATTTTCATCCAACCATCATCAACAAATAATTAACCGTTAACAATTTTCGCGAGATTGTTTGTCATTTGGTTGGGTTGGAAATAATTGCTGATCGCCACCGAATCATTCGTTGCCAACATTGGAACGATGAACCGATTGTATTAATTGTTCACCTGTTATAAATGTGAACCATGTATATACAATTCACAAATGTTTGAAACAAACCACTGCATATAAAATCAATCACCGATCATTTTTTTAACCAATCACCGTTGACTATAGGGTTTGGATTGGTTGGGGTTGTTGTTAGTTACATTTGTTACGATAAAAATTCAACCCCCCATGTAAAACATTGACCGGAACCAATATACCAAACTTAACACTATATACCACCAATTCAAGGTGATTGGGTCAATTTGGTCATTCTTTGGGTGCCATGTGGCATCATCCCATTGGGCCACATGTCACCACCTAATTGGTCCATTTCATGCCTAGTCATATGCCGCCATATTTAGCAGGTGCTGCCAAATTAAACCACAGATAAACCCATTCACTAATTTTATCAGACCTCTGCCAAATTTAACTGCGAATTTGGATAGATTTCAAAATTTAGTGTTGACCAAATTTATCTCAAGCATAGCTAATTTTAGGTCCTTATGCCTAGTTTGACCAAAACTTTGACTGAGTGTAGCTTTCGCATACAAACTCGAATTGAGATGATTTTTTCACTCTTGGATTCCTTGTGATGAGCTCTTTATATTGGTCCTAGTTTTACTAAAATTAGAGGAATTTGATTTTTGGGCCTTCAGGGATCCACCTCGATCATTCCTCCCCATTGAAGGACTTTTGGTCCTACAAAATTATAAACAATACTGCAATATCGATCTGCATAACAAATGTCTCTGATAGACCACCTTTCCTTTCCTTCAACTTTGTACTCCGGAATTAGGAATGATGAATTCGACACCTATATCCATGTGCAAATATGTAGTTGTTAATCCATGTCGAACTTGCAAGATTCCAAACAAGCCCATAGTTGGAAAGAGTTTATAAAACACTCGAGGTCAAGTTTTACAATCCAACTAAAGGCTAAAATATCACCATTTCACATTCATAAGTGATATTCTACTCTTTATGGATTTTACAAACATTTTCGCAACATGTGATTTACAATTGTGGCCATGATCAACTACTTAAAAAGGCTACCCATCTCTTACCTAACCAGGCTAATGGGATTTATTCTTATAGTTAGCTTCCTTGTTGAACCGCTTTACTGTTTGGTTCCTTCACATGTGCTTTCTCATGATTTTGGTCCTTCTTTGGATGTAGCTCTGGATGAAGCTTCCAACATTTGGATTTCTGATGTCCACCCTTTTTTCAATCACTACAATATTTTTTCTTCCTATATAGTTTCTTGAATGGCTATTTTTGGTGCGACTCTAGCGGGGATAGTTTGCCTTGATTCTTCCTCTGAAATTCTCACTATCACTAGAAGGTTGAGATGTGCTTTCAACATCCTGCAATGTCTCAGACTTGTCGCTTGAAGATTCTCATATCTCCATGTAGTGTCTTTCATCGATGATATTGGAGAATGTCCCATTTTCCCTTTTGACATAGCGTAGTCCCGCATATCAAGGTAGTTCCTCCACCTGGATGGGATTCATAATGCCTTAGCCATTAACTGTTAGGCCCTTTCCCTGATATCCCATTGAACCAATGCCTATAGTGGGGTTTTCAAATACACCAAAATCATCATCATGATGAGAAAATTAAACTAAATAATGACTAACATTGTTTACCTCAATTTTCCATTCAAAAACTTGTGATGATTGCTTCACTTTCAACTTTTTCAAGGCACCTTTTGTGGCTCATAACTCAAGCTGCAATCCCTGCTTCTCCTCTTCTTCGTATTTAAAGAAATATCCTCAATTCATAATTCTCTGCTTTAATGCTCTGGTGATGAAGATTTAAATGATGAGAAGAAGTTGAAGAAGAATAACCTTCACTTGAATATGGATATGGAGGTTCAAGAGTTTCTCCTCCATTTCCCTGATTTATTGAAGCATCATCCTTTGCTTTCTCTTTCTCCTTCTTTTTTTCCTTTATATTCTCTTCTCATAATCTACAAACAATTTATCTACCATGTCTGACATCCTTTAGAAATATCAATGGAAAGATTTTTCATTCTTCATTTTCCTTCCTCATGTTACACATCAAATATCTTGTTATCATTCACACTCACAATTCACATCAGCAAGAAGAACGCTTTGATACCAAACTTGATATGGTTTCCCTCTTATTCGAACATTATCCGAGATTGTTTCTTCGGTTGATGCTAATAGAATTCAATGAAAGGCCATGTAAAAACCTTATATGAAACATTTAAAGAATAAGCAACATAAAGGAGATCATAAAAAAATGCACACAATGTTTGATAACAGAGTTTGTCTAGTGTGGACTATGTCTCTGAGCCCTACTTCAATAGTAGGGAGGCCTCTTCATTCATTTCAACAAAAAGAAAGGCAAGTACATTGAAAAAGACATCATACCTCAAATCCTAGGAGTCAATTGAAATTCAATTACTCAAAACACAACACCAATAGGTCCATCTCATCCTTTTGATACTTTTGTTGTAAACATGACCTACATCTGAAAGGTGCTTTATTGTCTCGAACTACGTGCCTGTTAATTAATGAGAAATGTGATTTTTTAATGAACCCTAAGAATTTCCACTTAGATGAAAAAACAAACTGCACCATTGAAATCCTTGTGAAATTCCAATTAAAATGAGTATAAACTCAACGATATTCTACCACAGCCATCCCTAGACCCCCGAAGGAATCTTCAATATTCCTTATTAGATTCTGAATAAAATATTCTAAGGAATATTCCCCTAGAATATACACCTCTTTGTTTTTGTGCCATAGGGTTTTTCTAACAATGTTTTTTCATCCTCTAGGTTCCCAAACGTGCTTGGTTCCGCTCGCTGTTCGGATTTGTGTTCTGCCCATCAGCCCATGGCCTCCTCCTACCTAAAGTTTGGCACGGGTTTAAGTATTTTTGAGTAGGAAGAGAATACAGTGGTCGGGTCATTGGCCCAATGGGTTTGTACCACGTTTAAAACATTGACCCTAGTAGGGGTCACAGGTTGAAAACCCGTCGCGGATATAAAACCAAACATAACTTTGTTTAAAAATAAACCTGTTGATTGTAATCGTTTAACATATATATTTTCATCCAACTCTCTAACAAACAATTAACTACTAACAATTTCCGCCAAACTATTTTTCATTTGGTTGTGTTGGAAACAACTGCTGACCGTCACCGAATAAATTGTCGCCAACGTTGGAACCGCATCCCAGTTGTATTAATCGTTCACCCGTTATAACTCTGAACCATATATATATATATATATATATATATATATATATATGGTTCACAAATTGTTAAAAAAATCGCCACATATAAAATCGACTTACGGTCAGTTTTTTTAGGCAATCTTCATTGACCACCAGGTTTGGATGGGTTAGGGTTGTTGTCGGTTATGTTTGTTACCACAAAACTCTGACCCTCCATGTAAAATATTGACCACAACTAGTATGCCAAACTTAACACCGTATACTGCCAACTTTGGTCATCCGTTGATTTAGGGTGACTAGGAAACTGTGGTCGTTCTTAGGGTGCCACATGGCAACATCCCATTGGACCACATGTTGCCACCTAATTGGTCCATTTCATGCCTATTCATATGTTGCCATATTTGGCGATGCTGCCAAATTAAACCCATGTAAACCCCTTTGCTAATTTTATTAGACCTCTACCAAATTTAACTCTTAATTTGGTTAGACTTCCAAATTTAGTGATGACCAAATTTATCTAGAGCATAGCTAATTTTAGGTCCTTGTGCCCAATTAGACCAAAAATTTTACTGAGTGTAACTTTCGCATACAGACACAGATTGAGGTGTCATTTGCGTTGTTGGATTCCTTGTGATGAGCTCTTTAATCTAGTCATACTTTTTCTTCAATCTGAGGTAATCGATTTTTGGGCCATTAGGGGTACAGTTGGATCACAAATTGGTCAAGTAAAAGTAGTGAACCACTTCACTAGAATACAACCATCTTCTACTCAGGAAATTAGACCAACATCAGCTGAAATAGGGTGTCTCAAAGCCACACTGCCGTCAGCCACTAGTTATCCCCCTTTCTCATTGCACAACAAACAACAAATGAGATATCCCCAGGGGAATCTCCCTTCTCATTATCCAACACCTTCCTTTCTTAACCAACTAACCACCCTTGTATTTTCATGGGTCTTTGCAGATCAACCACCTTGACAACACAGTGAATGCTCATTAATTCTTTGTCCTTTCTTGCTTGTATTTATTTCCCAGAGAGAACATGGGCACATCCTTTGTTTCCAACTAAATTTTTAATAAGCTATCAACCCATTACTGATATTTCAAACAACCAACTTCCTCAAGCAATCTCCATCCTTGAGCATTGGAATTTGTGTCCCTTTCTCGGCCATTTTTTAAAATTTATAGTTATATAATTACAAGGAATTACTTTTTATTGTTTACAAGGAGAATTTACCCACTGTGGATGTCACATCACTTTTAGGCTATAAGGCTTTCCTTTTTTCATGAGGATTGTGAGCCCATGCTACCCTACCGAATATATAGTAGTGGCTTACATCTAGATTAATGTTATTTCACGCTTCTTCTAATGTTATATTGCTTAAATCCTTTGTGGGAGTACAATTTACTATGTAATTTTCACAAGTGATTATTTCCACCTGATAATGAAAAATTAATCCCTCATATTGAATCATGCAATTATCCATTTCTTTTAATTTATGATTCTTTATTTCAACAATACCATTTTATTGAGCTGTATGTGGAACAATATGTCGCATTTTAATGCCTTGTGCAATGTTGTAAGTTGTGAATATATTGTTGACATATTCGCCTCCATTATGAGAACAATATTTTTTGAAATGAAATGAAATCAATACATAGTTTCAATTAATATTATCAGAAGTATTAAAATTAAGAAATACATCTTATTCAAGTAAGATTTATAAATAATATTCCAATATTCTTAAATCCTAAATCTCAATCATTTATGCGGTGTTTTCACATGCATTTCAACTTATTTTTCATAAATGCCAACAATAGTGGTTTCTCTTGTGGCGTATCCTTATGCTAGTCTGTAGACTCAGGGGGAGGGCCTTAATTGTTGTATAGTGTCTTTAGTTTTTGCTATTGGTCTTTTGATACAACTTATGGTGATATGCTATTGGGATGGGGGTGGTTAGTTTTTATGGTGGACTCCCCTCTCCTCTCCAGGCATTGGTATGGAGTGAGTTTTCTATTTTATTCCAGTGCATGGGGGATTTTTTGTTTCTTGCTTTCCCATTTCAAGTGTTTGGGTCAATTTAGTGAGTTATATTATTGGTTCAATAGTCCTATCTATGATTTTTTAAGGTTTAGTGTGTCTGTCACATTCCTTGATTTTTGGCTTTCATTAATTGAGTATTGTTGGGAGTTACCTTCAGTTCCTTTAGAATTCGGCCCATCTGCTTATTCATTTTTTTGTCCTTTATTTGGGGCTAATCTCCTGTTTTAATTGTATGTGGGGTTTTTGTCGATAGCACATTCTAAATGTTTCTTTATGTTGGATTCATACTCATATTGGCCACATCTCTGTGGTAGTTGTATCCTGTCTCATTTACATGTCTTGATAGGGTTTTGGTTAACCCTATGGGTTATGAGTCTTCATTATGGGGAATTGGATAATATTTTGGGAGTTGGCGCTCTTGTTCTCTCTATAGGTGACGACCTGGTTGTTTTTCAGTCTAGGTTGGATGGTCTCTCACTTCATTCTTCATACAAATTCATTGGGCATGGGTCATTAAGTCGGTGTCTTGTGTGTCTTTTTGCTTCAATCCTCATGCCTCCAAGACAGAGGATGAGAATTCAACGAGGAGTTTTTAGCCACTTTGGGTACAAAAGAGTGCACCCTTTTTCTTATGATTCCATAGCCTTTGCGTCTGATGTAGTTTCCCTGGAAATTCGGTGAGAGATTCTCATCCTCGAGAATACATATGCTGGAGTTTGCCCATATTATTGAGATTCATAATTACTCTTAGAGGATGAGAAATGGATGCTAGCTCTTGGAAAATTTCATGAGAGGAGGTGGCATTTTCTGAGTTCCTTGGTTCTTAACCAATAACTGACTGCCCTATTGTGTGTTATTTTCAAAGAGAAATAGGTCAATAACTACAATGTTTTCTCTTCTCTAGAAGATATAAAGTGAATGCTTTGGAATATGTAGCTTGTTTAGACAATGTCGATGCTCATATGTCAAAGATGGAAGGATTTTTCCTTAGTGAATCTGCATCCAGATATTTGACAAATCCTCCTAGGAATGATAGTCCATTGTGTCCTACTATTCCCTCCCATGTTCATGAGGAGTAACTCATTTCTGAATTTGCTTTGGTTGTCTAGTTTTTTGGATGGTACATGGATGGTCTATCTATTTAGCCCTTGATAAGTTATGTACTACTCTTTTTGTGAGGCAACAATGTTGGTCTCAACAAGTTGGTATGGTATTTTGTTCCCTTTTATGTCTTGTGCATGGGCGCATCCTTTTCTGAACATGCGCTAATACTATGGAGCTGGTTTTTCTCTTAACTATTCATCCAGTTCTGTGGATTAAGCAAATTATGGCACTTCAGTTTTGGGTGCATGTTTGAATACCACTATCATGGATGTGGCCTCTGTTCACTTAGGCATAGATGTGGAGGCAAGTTAGATGACTCAGTGCTTTTGGTAGCTGAATGGTATTATGATTTGGTTATTGCAACTTATAAGTTTATTTGGTAATGCATAGCTGGGTGAAGTTGATTATTTTTGTTTGTTGGTAACACACTTTGGTGCTGGGAGACTTTTTAGACACTCCTGTAGTTGTAATATCCTAGGTTTTGGAGTGTGATTTCAACTATTGTTTATAATTATATATACTTTGTAGATAATTTTGTACATGAGATTCTATAGAATTGAAACTTACATGATGTTTATGCCTCGATACTTATATAATCTTTGTTTTTTAGAATAAAATATAAAGTGCCTTTATCAAAACAAAAACAACTAAAAAATTAGATTTAATAAATCTTAGTAAATAATAATAAAACTTTGTAAATTGAACAAATAACATAAATATTATTAGTAAAAAATACAAACATATATATATATTTCAATTCAATGTTGTGAACCACAACATTCAAACTTCTTGGCGGAAATGTGGAGTTAACTATGCCCATTACTTGTGCATTGAAAATGTTATAAATAATAACCATAATATAAAATAACTTGTTGGTGGGTAGAGCTCACATAGATAAAAATTTGTTATGTTGTAGGATCAAGAGTGAATTTCTTCGTTGTTATCTCTAGTACATTAAATTTCATTCCAGTTAAATAAAATCATATAATTTATGATATATAATTAATTTATTATATAATTAATATA
Organism: Pinus tabuliformis; assembly: GCA_031772625.1. NCBI lineage: Eukaryota > Viridiplantae > Streptophyta > Pinopsida > Pinales > Pinaceae > Pinus > Pinus tabuliformis. Next base: position 1,279,219,641 of record CM062820.1, read on the forward strand.
ATAAATATGATTCCATTGAATATATATTCAATATGTTTAATCATATGATATTTCCAATTGTATGGGTACTTACAATCTTTCCCATATTTGTTTTCCAATTTAAAATCCACAAAGGAAAAAAATGGAATTCTATAAAGAAAACCTACTCACATATGATTCCATTGAATATAAATATGTTTAATCATATGATATTAATGACCATGTTTAATCATATGATATTAATGACCGTATGTTTTTTCCAATTGTATGGGTACTTATAATCTTTCTCATATTTTTTTCCCAATTTGAAATCCACAAAGGAGAAAAATGGAATTTTATAACGAAAACCTACTCACCATCATCTACATGCATTGGTTCTCTATTGGTTGTAATTAGCTTTCCATTTGATCCTTCATTATCACAAGTACTTCATCTCTATATAAATACTTTTTTGGGATGAAAACCAGAGTTGGGTTTCCCTCCATTTCATAACCTTCCCAACTAATTTTCTGCAAATTAAGTATTAGTTTACTTTAAGTTTTACATATATTCTTACAAGCCTTTCTTTTTCTTACCCCTTATCTTCAGGGAAAATTTTAACAACCCCCTAAATTTATAAATATAATAAATGGGCGAATCTCCATGGTATATAGGAAAAATGGAAGGCGATTTTATCAATAATATAATATGTATATATAATTTTTTGGCGAATCTCTCACCAGGCATGACAAATATTTTACTCAATTATAAAATCTTGTAAGATCTTGGGGAGTCTTTCACTAAATAATAAAACTTTGTAAAGTCCTAGTGAATCTTAGCATAGGCTACATGCTCGTTTAATTCCCCCATTTAAATAGGCTACATTCCAGGTGAATACCATGGGTCAATACCATGTGCCATTTTGGTGAATACCATGGGTCAATACCATGTGCCATTTTTATTTTTATTAATTCTAATATTAGGGTTAATAATGGATTTTTGCATGGTATTAATAACAATCTAGTCCATGGTATTTGTCCCATAGTATTTTGGCCATAGGTTTCACCTAAATATAACCCATTTTTTGAGTGTTCGTAAATATAAGGTGACTTATGGAGTAAATATAAAAAAATATTTTATTTGTTTACCATATTTTTATTAATTTACCATACCTCTTTTACAAATATGGTATTTGGCCCATAGGATTCACTTAAATAAAACCTCTTTCTTGAGCCTTCATAAATAGAACGAGGGTTATGGACTAAATATAAAAAGAGGTTTTATTTATTTACGATACGTCTAGTTTATTTATATTTTTATTTATTTACCATACCTTTTGAGTAAGTATAAAAAGACGTTTTATTTATTTACCATACCTCCACTTTACTTATATTTTTATTTGTTTACACCCTTACATGTATATAAGGTGACTTATGGAGTAAATATAAAAAATGTTTTATTTATTTACCATACCTCTCATTTATTTATATTTTTATTAATTTACCATACCTCTTTTATAAATATGGTATTTGGCCCATAGGATTCACTTAAATAAAACCTATTCTTGAAAATGGGCGAATAAAATCTATTCTTGAAAATGGGCGAATGGAAAGTTGCAAGTCCTAATTTCAAGGGCTAAATTTACCTTTTTTAACCTCTTCCTTAAAATAAGGTGGGCTATTTGAGGTGATTTGTAAAAATGTACTATGATACAAAATATTCGCCCACTAAAAATTTAAAACCCCTTAATTTTGCCAAAAGGCGAACATTCGCCCTAAAATTATCCTTGCTTATCTTTATTATAAAAAAATTATAATAAAGCTTATTTTTTAACATCATTGTTATGTCCATATTTAATACTTTGTACGTTGTTCACTCGTTTCAATAGTTATTTAAATAAATCAATACAAAATAATGAATTATATACCGTACTTTTGTTTATTTGATGTTAACGATTAAGGGTATGCATGTGTTCACCAAGTGATATTTCTGTTCTCATCTTTCTTGGGATGAATGTGTAAAAATGAAACTCCTTAGCGTACTGGGGGTTAGGCTAGATACATCATATATTTAAATAAAAGTGACTCCCATTAAATAAAAAACATTGTTTGTGTTTTATATGCCAAAATTAATAGGAGAAAGTGCATTTTTTTTATATTGCCCGGTGGGCTTAAATCATTGCATGTGTTTGTAAGTAGTCTTTTTTTAATACAAAATAATGACTAAAGCCATAATGCCATAATATTATAGCACATGTTAAATAAATTTGGGTTATGGTTTAGACTTCATTTTTTTTAAATTCCTGGTAGGCTTAAATCATTGCATGTTTGTAAGTAGTCTTTTTTTTTATAAAAATCATGCCATAATATTATAACACATGTTAAATAAATTCGGGTTATGGTTTAGATTTTAATGTAGCAACTTTAGTGAGCTTAGTAAGAAAAATACTAGTTGAGCATATATTTTTTATGTATTGTTTGTGCTTTCGATTTATTTATTTATTTTTATTTTTATTTTTATTTTTTTCCAATTTTTGTCTTTTTAATTATAGATTTTTTTTTCTTTCTATCAAAATTACAATTTTATGCTCATTCAATGGATTTGAAAATTCCTTTGAGATTATTGGGACGAGAGCTCTGCAACTCTAGAGCATGACCTAATTTTGAGATCCTTTGTTTCTGTTGTGGGCTTCTGTGGGCTTTGCCCTTGCAGTTGGCTTCCCACCGCGCTCCCTAGGACGCTCGCTGAGTGGGCCTGTCATGGAGCAGACGGTCTTTCAAGCGGGTCCTTCCTTCAAACAGCAGGTGGTGGGCTCCTCTCACGCACCTAACACCTCCTTTTTCACTCGTCTTACCTCTTCATCGATCGTTCCTCATTCGGATCAGGAACTCTGCCCTCACTCCCCTCATCATGAAAATGACAAAGCTATCACAGCCCCTCAACAAGAAGGATCTGACACTAGGGGCACAGAGAAGTTAGGGGTTACGGCTTGCGCTTCAACCCCGTCAAAAAACCTTGACAACCCTAAATCGGGTGCCACAGATACGGCTCAGGATAAGTTTCAATCAGCAAAGGCCTGCCATCCAAAGGTAGCAAAAATTCCAGAAATAATCATACAAGAACCCGACATAGAAGTTTACAGAGATTACATGAAGGAACATGCGGTTATATGTAAGTTTATGGGAATCTGGCCCTCTGAAAGAGCTCTGAAAGGATGGATACAGGCCAAATGGAACCCTAAAGGGGCAATAGAACTGCAACTTGGATCGAAGGGTTTCTTTACAGTTATTTTCGCTCTTCTGGAGGACAAGGATCGCATCTTCGAAGGAGGGCCATATTTTTTCAACTCCGCCGGTCTATACATGAGATTCTGGAAGGAGAACTTCATGCCGGAACAAGAAGACTTCACTAGGGTCCCAGTATGGATCCGACTATATTCTCTCCCTACAGACTACTGGGCACCTTCGGTGCTTCAAGCCATTGGAAACGGATTGGGAGAATACATCAAAATGTCAGAAGGCACAAGAAATGGACACTACATCTCATATGCTCGTATATGTGCCTATATGGATGTTTCAGGAGCTTTGCCCGAAGCTATCAGCCTGAACTTCAGGGACGAAATATGGACCCAACCAGTGGATTATGAACATATCCCATTCAGATGTCGGAAATGCCATGAGCACGACCATCTTTTCCGAGATTTCCCACAGAATAAACCACCTCCAAAAGATGACCCAACTGGGGCTAAAGGTGAATAGGGATTTATCAAAGTTACTCACAAAAACAAGCAAGCTAGAAGGAACGCTACGGGAAAGGAGGCCCCCAGGCAAGTGACACACAACATATACAAAATCCTCTCATCAACAACAGCGGAGAAAGGCCAAGCGAGCAACTACATAGAACAAATTCCAGATCAACACAAGGAAATGGACACGGAAATGGAAAACACCACAAACCCATCCACAACTGAACAGGCAACTCAGGAAGAAATGGAAATGGACTACACACAGGAGCTTCCCACCTCAGAGGAAAAAGCAATAGAGGAAATTCTGATGGGAATGGATCTGCAGAAACTTTCAAAGGAATGGACCTCAAAAGGATTCGAGGGTATTCCAGAAGACCACCTCAAATGTATAGAAGAAGCATACATCCTGCAACAGAACTTCCAAAAACAAAGAGAGCATCAAACCAAGGGGGGGAAGCAACCAGTTGGCGGCATCAAAGCAAATCTCAAGGCCAATAATCAAATCACCAAAGGCCAACCTAAAAGAAGAGGCCAGAAAATAGAAGGTCAACATCTGGCTGAGCTGGGATTGAGCCTCATCAATGCAGGCAAGGTAAAGGTTCTATCTCTCACCCCCAACATTTTATCATGAATTGCACATCTTGGAATATAAGAGGACTCAATAGCCCTTCAAAAAAAAGGATTCTTAAATCCAAAGTAATCTCAGGAAAAACAGACATTCTTCTGTTGCAAGAAACAAAAAGCAGCCTGTCTGAAATGATGAACATACAGCAGACCTGTTTTAGAAAACAGTACAGCCATTTAGCCATAGCTGCTCAGGGCACGGCTGGAGGCATTGCCACTTTCTGGAAAGACTCCAGGTTTCATTTGATTGACTCATTTGCTTCAAGGCATGCCCTAACAACCATCCTTTAGGTCATAGGCACCAAAGAGAAAATATGTATTACAAATGTCTATGGGCCTCATTCGGTCAAAGAAAGGCTGGCCTGGCTCAATCATCTAAAAATCTATCTCCAGCCTATTGATCATAAGTTCCAGATTCTGGCGGGAGACTTCAACATGATCCTAAATCTGGATGAGAGAATGGGAGGTCTCCGTTGTCTTGATTCAGACTCACAAGCTTTCCAAGGTATGATTAATGATCTATACTTCATAGATACCCCTACCAAAAATGGCATCCACACTTGGAACAATAGGAGAGGGGGAGAGCATCAAATTGCTTCTAGACTGGATCGGTTTCTTCTCTCTGAAGACCTTTTCCTTTCATCTCTAGAAATGGAGGCCATCATCGCTCCGCAGGCGGGGTCTGATCATTGGCCGATTGTCCTTACCTTCCAGATCTCTTTAAAACCAAAAAATGCCCCCTTCAGGTTTGAAGCTTTTTGGCTTTCCCACCAGGATTTCCAAGACAAAATCAAAGAATGGTGGACCAAAGATTTTCCCCCTCAAGGAAGCAAGATGAAAGGATTCCATCAAAAACTTAAGTTCATCAAGAAAGAATTAAAAAAATGGAACCAAGAAACCTTCAAAGATATTACCTCGGAGAAAAAAATTATAGAGTCAAAAATGAAATCTCTTCAACAAACAATCGTCCAGAATGGGTTAACAGAGGAAACAAAGAAAACGGAGATGGAACTTTAGAAAGATTTAGAGATAAGAGCAACTCAAGAAGAGATCCTTTGACGACAAAAATCTAGGATCTAATGGCTCAAAGAGCGGGAGAGAAATACTTCTTTCTTCCACAAATCTATGATCCAGCACCGGAAAATTAATAGGATCCTCAACCTCAAGAACGAGCAGGGGCAGATGCTTGATACTCATCAGCAGATTGAGGAAGAACTCCATCGGCATTTCTCAAGCATCCTAACTGAAAGCAACCACCACAATGAGGATCACATAAGGAAAATCACCAATCATATCCCGTCTATCTTAACCAAAGAACACAATCAAATGATGTTAAAAAAGATAACCATGGAGGAGTTGGAAGAAGCAGTTCAAAAAATGCCGAATGGAAAAGCCCCAGGACCTGATGGATTCAACATAGATTTCTACAAATCATGCTGGAACACAATCAAGGACTCGATATATGACTTGGTGGAGGAATCAAGAATGAAGAAATCTATATTTCCCTCTCTCAATGCCACTTTCCTTGCTCTCATTCCTAAATCAGAAAGGGCAGACTCCCCAGATCAGTTTCAACCCATTGCCCTCTGCAATGTCATCTACAAGATCATATCCAAAATTCTAGCCAATCGTTTAAAGCCTCTTTTGCCACTCCTGATTTCTGCAAACCAAACAGGATATGTGGAAGGTAGGCAAATCATGGACAACATCATTCTATCTTAGGAAATCATTCACACGCTGAAAGACCAAGGAAAACTAGGGATGTTGATCCAGCTAGATATGTCTAAAGCCTTTGACAATATCAACTGGAACTATATTCGACACACACTAGCTGCTTTTGGGTTCAACAAAGAGATCATCACTTGGATCATGGCCCTGGTTTCCAGTGCCTTCTTCTCAATCCTGCTTAATGGATCTCCCACCTCGATCATCAATCCCTCGAGAGGCATCAGACAGGGTGATCCTCTTTCTCCTTTCCTCTTTATTATTCTGGCAGAGGGGTTAGGCAGATCTATTTTGGCAGCCTTGGCCAGCAGTCTCATCTCAGGCCTCCAGCTATATCCCCAGTTCCCCCCTCAACCCACCAGAAATTCGTGGATGATACCCTATGGGATGCCCCTCGGTTGAGGAAGCCCTTGCTTTCAAAATAATCCTAAATGACTTCTCCCTTGCCTCTGGTTTGGATGTGAATAAGGCTAAATAAAAAATCCTCTTCCTCAACACCCCAATAGCTTTTCAAACTCATATTGCTCGAATCCTAGGTTCCCAGATAAGTCTCTTTCCTTCTAAATATCTGGGTGTTCCTCTCACTAATAAACCTCTTGCCTGTTCGAACTAGGAACCTCTTATCTCCAAGCTCAAGAAGAAAATTTCTAATTGGACTTTCAGAGCACTCAATCTGGCGGGAAGATTAATCCTTGTCCGTTTTGTCCTTCAAGCCATGCCCCTTTACCTTTTCTCGGCTATTATGGCTCCAAGGTCTATGCAAAGGGATTTCCTTTGGAGAGGCAAAGCCATCAATGGCAAGTGGGCTCTGGTGGCCTGGAACAAAGTGTGCTCTCCCAAGCATGATGGTGGTCTTGGCCTTAGAGACCCTGATCTCCTTGGTAGGGCCATGGGTGCTAAGACTTGGTGGCGATGGATTACAAATCCTACCACCAATTGGGCCATGCTATGGAAGGCCAAATATGCCCCCATGACTCCTTGGGCCTCTCTCTTAAGGCTCTCAGGCAATCTTAAAGGGTCTCCAATGTGGAATAAGGCCTAGGAAAACAGATCATTGATTCAAGAGCATAGTTTCTGGGAGATTGGCAATGGTCAGCATGCTTTATTTTGGGAGGATGTGTGGGAGCAATGCCCTAGCCTAGATAAAGAGGTTTACAGGCCTGTTAAAGAATACCTGGATGAGCAAAATAAAATAAAAGTAAAAGATTATTGGAAAAATACTAAAACTTCTAATTGGAGGGATTTGAAGAACCTCACAGACTATCTTCCAATCCATCTCCATCAGCCTATAAACTCCCTTAATAAGGAGCTCATCAACAGGAAAATTCAAAGGATGGATGGTTCAAACATTCTGAGATGGGGCTCCAAACCAGAAGGAACTTTCAACATCAAAGAAGCTTACAACCTTTTGAAAAATCCGACCTCTACTCAAGTGGACAACAAATGGAAAAAACTATGGAGTAGGAAGCATTGGCCGAAGATCAGTCTCTTTCTTTGGCTGATCACACACAAGAAAATTCTAACTTGGGACAATCTTCAAAAGAAAGGTTTCAATGGCCCCTCTGTTTGTAGTCTTTGCCTCTCTGACTCTGAAATGACCAACCACCTCCTCAACACCTGCCCTTTTGCTTCCAACATTTGGTCCTGGTTCCTGTTAGTCTTTGAGACCTCTGACCGCTCCCTTGATTCCATTCACAACACCCTGGAAAATTGGCGCCCAGCCTTCTCTAGCCAACCTCTTATCAATCTGGCCTGGAACCTTCTTCCGGGTATTATTTGTTGGGCTCTCTGGAAGGAGCGCAATTCTCAAACTTTCAGGAATGCAGCCTCCAAGGAGGAGCAGATCATTCACAACATCAAGACAACGATGCGAGAATCTGCTTCCATTGCTAAGCTTCTGGACTCCCCCCACCCTCCAACCACAGTTGAATGTAGGATCCTTAATCTTCTTGATCTTCCCATCACCGGCAATGCTTCTTCTTCCCAGTCTGTTTTGATCAATCCCTCGTTTTTGACTATCTGGCATCCTCCTAAACAACCTTTCCTCAAGCTGAATTATGATGGGGCATCCAAAAACAACCTTGGCTTAGCAGGATTTGGAGGTGTTTTTTGGAATTCTATGGGATCCATCCTATGGATTTACTATGGTAATTTAGGCCATACCACCAACACTGTAGCTGAGCTCCAAGCACTGGCCAGGGGTCTTGTCATTGCCAAGCAAAACAACTATTGGCCCCTTCTAGTTGAGGGAGACTCCAATGTTGCTACCCAAGCTTGCCGAAAACTACAGCAGGGCCGAAGCGTGGCTAAAGTCTCTGCTGGATGGCATCTCAACCGTATTCTTCAGCGAATTAACGACAACATAAAAGAAGCAAAAGGGGTTTTGTTTCAAGCAGTCAGACGAAAGGCCAACAGCATGGCCGACTACCTGGCCAACCAGGGGGTAACAACCCAGGATCGGCTCGTGTCTCAGGAGTGGAATTCTTTCGAATCACCCGAAATCAAGAAGGTGTGTACCATAATCAATATCAATGACCTGCACAAGGCAAGCGTCATATTGCAGTCGCCCAATTAGCTTATCCATTATGACAGAGTACTCATTTGAAGATTTATCTCGTTCTCCAAGCACAGGTCGATCCTGGATCAGATCTCCTTGGCCCGTTCCCCTGCCCTGCAATTATTCTCCGCCTGATCTCATTAAGTCGATCGGCATGCGTCTTCGCTTCCCGCCCGCTGCTAGCCCGCGCTCGCATGTATCCATAACTACCCCCCACCCGGCTCTTTTTCCTCATTTCGTTGCTGAGTTTCGTTGTCGTCTGACCTCCCTCTTCCCGGCCCTGTTCTCCTACAGAACCTCTCGGCGCAGGTTCTGCGGCCTTCCCTTTCAGGCGCTTAGTCTGCGAATTGCCCCCGTTCCCTTTGAGCTTAAGCACCCTCTCATGGCCCCTCGTCACAGGCATCCTCCCCCTCCTATTCATCGCAGCCGAACTACCCAGTGGGAGAACCCCTCCCGTCATCTTATTACCAAGGTGGAGATTCAAGCCAAAAATGTTGCTCATCACATCAGGGATATCACCCTAGAGCCAATGGTACGCCAGAACAACCGATCAATATTGATGACTTTTTCAATGATGATGATGATATGCTAGCTCCTCCGAGTTTGTAATTTTCTGTTTCTATCTTGTTTTGGCCTGCTCATCAAGGTTTTTGTTGCGTCGAGCCTGCGTTCTCACAGTTGGAATTATGCCCTTGCTATCGGTCTCCCCACCCAACTTCTCTTCCCCTGTTTCCTTTTTCCTTAGGTGTGGGACTGATCTAGCTTCTTGCTGGTCTTTGGACAGCTACCTCGATGGCCTTTTTGTAACTATATTTTCTGTTTTTAATGTGAATAATAGCTCCCAATTTACAAAAAAAAAAAAATTACAATTTTATTAATAAATATTAAAATTAATATTACTATAATGACAATATGGGGACCATTCATGGCAAGGGAAAAGGCAATGTAGTTCTAAATTATAATAAATCATGTCAAAGTTATTATGAGTGATGGTTTCGACTATATAACTTACTTCTCCTAAATTTCCTTAAAATCTAGAGTAATGTTGTAATGCTTGAGGAGAATGTGATTTATGGTGACCATCTTGTTCACCATTAATTTATGCAAAGGGGTTTGGAGAGATGCATATTATTTATTCTAAACATAAAAATATAAATAGGTATAAGTATGTGTCTCAAACTGAATTGAATGTAAAATTATCATAATAATTATAAAAAGTATAAATAAATACAAAATTACTTTGCATTGAGACATATAATGTGAAGATGGTTGTATCATTTGATCCATTTCATTTACATTTTTCTCTTCATTTCAATCGTCTTCTGGGGTTTGCAATGATTGTGATGGCTTCAAAGACAACACTTGAACCATAAATATAAAGCAACATATAGATTTTTAAAAATTAAATATATATAATCAATGAAAATTCAAGAAAGAAAATATAAGTAATAGAATGTGCATTTTTAACATTATAATCTTAATAAAATGTAATAATTTATATGCTAATGTTTTTGTCAAATAGGTTGTATAGAAGAAAAACTCACTTCCCTTGAAACTCTTTGAAATCAAGGTGACCATTGTAATGATTAACAACTTGGTGCTCGTTGGGTATCCAAGTTATTGGGTCTATAATAAGTAACCATATTATGTGGAGATCTTTGTAGGGAATTTTGTCCAATAGGATAGGCATATCAATAACAATGAGAAATTATAATACAATTTATAATAAAAATAAATATCATTTAGTGTTAAAATGTCTTAAAACTAAGCATGAAAAAAAGTAGACTCCATTGTGTACTCATTGTTATTATTGGTTTCCTCAGAGTTTAATATATGGGTATCCACATGTAACTCTTCTTCCCACACATCATTAGAAATCCTTGTTCTCCCCCTTTCTTTTAAATCAATATCTATCATTTGATTATATCCATAACCTATGAGGTAGAATCTAAACCCATTAATGAATTGTTTCTTGAATTTTTTTCTTTAAAGCATCATTGAGCTAATCAAATTCTCCAACTAATTGCAAAAAAGTTTCGATGAGTTTAGTCTATAATGATAAATTTATATTAGTAAACAATTACACACATACAAATACCAATAAATATTTATAGTGGAAATAATTTCTTCTTTGAAAAACCTTTTATATGTTGGTTTACATGCATAAAATAGCCTTGCATCGACATTATATTCTATTTTTGCATTTTTCCTTTTATCCATACTTCTTGATTTGGCAATCTACTTAGCGTTTTTATCTCTTACTTGAAGTCTTGGGTATGGAAGATTTGGAGGGAGATTGTGTAACATAGAACGATGGCGATTAAGGCTAACTATTTTTTATCAACACAAAAACTCAAGACAATTGACTACTAAACAAGTAAACACTTTGTCGTGCCTTTGATAATTGTTAGAATAATAATGGAGAAATTATAAAGGTAAATATTAGACTTTGTTATGTTGAATTGGTGGAGCATGGTTCCAACATTCTATAGGCGTATGTGCATGTCATCTCCTCATGTTCCCCTATGCAACACCATACTTGTTTGAGTCTTGTTTATATTGTTTATGCAAAATGGTGCAGAACAAAAAGAAAACCCTTGCTCCATGGCATTGTTTCACCAAGTGCATATTGGAGGAGGAATTGCCTTTGAGAGGGCCCATGGTGCAGGGATTTGGTCATATGCCTCTGCCATCTAGATTTCAACCATCTCTTCCATGAAGCCATAATCATGAAGAGGCCATGATATATTGTGCGAGGTTTTTATATGCAACCTGAATTGAATTTGAAAAGTGTGATTTTTTTTTATTTTTTATTTTTTAATTTTCTATCTATTTACTAGATTGTTGTAGATTTGGAGCAATAAATTATTGAGATGGAGAGGGATGGATCCTCTAAGACTTATATTGTACAAATTGATTCCAATAACTTTCCATACATGGATTTTTCCACTGTGCATGAGCCGAAACCAACCAAAATATAGATGAATTTCATTGATATGGTGTAGGAATGGTGTTGAATTTCATTGATGTGTAGAGCCATAGAGCCTTGATAACAAATAAAGAAGCTAGTGAAAGTTGTCCAACACGAGAAGAATTGCTTCCAAGACTGTTGAAAAGTGATTTGAGGGGAAATCAATTGTAAGTTGTTGACAAGGTGCTAAGAAGAGTTGACTGAATGAAACCAACTAAAGTTTGATACATAGATTTTCTAGTGTAGATTCATGTGGAGGACAAGTTTCTAAAGAATAATCGTGTGCTATTTTTCCTTCGGTTTGGGCATCAACTATAATAGCATTTGGCGGCTCTAAGTTTATTATATGAGTTTCAAAGAAAAAGTGTGGATCTATTGTACCGATTGATTATTGTTAGCCCCCTAATTTGATCTCTTCTTGCCATTTTCCCCTTCCTAAATCATAACCATTTACCGATGTTTTACCTCTTTTATACATCCTCATCTTGCACCAGTCCAAGCACGGTGACATATTTTGTATAAACTTTATTTTTAATACTTTTAATTTAACTTAGCATTAATTAATCATTTATTACATGATTTATTACTTTTAATCACTCTTTGTACCTTATCGATATCTCCAATGTTTATTTGGTAGTTAAAGTACTTACCGTGACCGCAGATCCTAGTGAAGAATTGGATCTTGCACCATTGCTAGCACAGCAAATCCTTGCAGCAGATCCGAACCTCCTTGATCATCGCCTCGTTTTGAGCAGCTTCAACCATGACAGCAAGATTGATCCAAAGGCAGCCGAGATCGAATCTTTGAAGGACGAAAGCTGGAGATTGGCTACGACCAGTTTTGCTAATTGTCTAATTTTGAAGGTCAAAAAGCTAAATTTTGCATTTGGTTATGTAATCAGTTGAATGATCTATTTTTGCCTTTGGCCAAAGATCTATATAATGTAGAATGTAAATAGGACTAAAAAAGAATTTTTTGATAGTAGAAGGGAACAAAGACACAGCCAGTGAGGCGGTAACAGGTTGTTGTATTTTGTTATCGCCCGAATCTAGGCTGGACGATGTATTAATGTATGTACTTGCCTCAGTGAATTAATAAAAGGGAGCTCCGCCTCATGTTTCACAAATTGTGTTTCTGTATTTGAGCTGATGAATTGATTAAGGTATTAAGCAGTGTTTTTATTTAAAGGGGAAACGCGCTGGTTGGCTAGGGCCCAGCCAACCTAGCACGTTTACCCTATTTCTCGTTTTCCTGTAATTTGTGTTTACATTGTCAAGTGTGATTTAATTTTAAGCACATGCATTCTTGTCTGAGTGAAAGCGGATCCATTGTGTGCAGTAGATAAATTCCCTTTCCTACACTTGATTTCAGATTGGTTTTCCTTCCCCTGGTCCAAGCAGGAGAAATAACCCTGCACCAGTGCATGTTGGTGTGATATCTCCTTTTCTGCAATTCTATTTGATTAGTTTTCCCCGCCTGGTCCAAGTAGGAGAAATAACCCTGCACCAGTGCATGTTGTGTGATGCAGCTAGCCTTCTTAGTCTACTTCCCGCAATCTTCTTTCTTTCATTAAATGCTCATGACAGGATGAATGTATATTGATTGTTTCTTTATTCCTACACTCTGTTAAGATCAGAAACATTCAATTTTTATGTGTGCAATTTGATTTAACAATATAATAGCACTTGCAATAATTAAGCACTCATTTTAAGAATTAAATTTTAAGTGCAGGAAGCTCTGATCCGGTGCAAGAACTAGTTTCTTGCCACGGGATCTGAGTGCTTTTAACCTGGAAAAGTTCAAGCCCTTGCAGGAAGTAAAAAGCCTTTAGTAAATACACTATTTATACCTTCTACATAAATCTCTGTTCCTACACTAGTGCAAGTAGACTGCGATAGTACAGGACATATTAGTGCAAGAAGGAAATCTCTAAAGGAGCAGGTTTAAGGGCCCATCTGATGAGATTGATAAGTGTCTCTGCTAAAGAAAAACACACACTCAGTAGTTAAACAATAATTAGCTAGAGTGATTTCCCTTTATCTTTAATTCCCTCTTGCAAATGCATTCTTCCTTGTTCCATTCTTAGATTATTTTGATGGTTCAAGTTGCCTTTTTCTCTATTTAATTTGATTCTGCAATCTTTCCTTTAAAGAAAGTAGGGATTTGTACTAGGAAGATTCATATCATCTCTAGCATTACCTATGCTTTGTCTCTAAGTTTACGGATCCCCCAAGTTGACAAATTAAGTGTTGAGGAGTTTGCTGAAGTGTAATTCCTGCACTCAACTTTTTGGCACCATTGCCGGGGAGGTGATTTGATTTGGTAAGAATTTTCTGATTATACAATAGAGGTAATTTTTCCTTTATTTTTGTAGTATTTTTTGGAAAAGCTTATTTGAAGGAATTTTACTGGTGTTAATTGATTTCTGACAACATTTTTTATTAGAATTTGTTTGTTATTTTTCTTTCTTTTTTTGAAATGAATGCATATAAAAGGTAAGGGTTCAAAGCCCACTAAGGGCCGAAAGAATTCTGAAAACAATTCTCATATTGGGTCTCCTTCTGTAAGTAGGAAGCCCAATCCAATTCAAACCCATCATGCGGGAACAATCCACCTGGATTCTAGTGACAACAGCTCAGGTGTGGTTCAGCCTGTTGAGAGCGGTTCAAGTAAAGGGAAACAATGGTGGACCATGAAGATCATGTGGAAGGGACTGGTGAAAACCAAGTAAGTGGAGAACAATCCACTTTTGTATTTCCAATTGTGGACCCTGATACTGTGGTGCAAATGAAGAATATTCCATCATCAACTCTCCCTCATTTCCATTGTCAAGTTCATGAAGATCCTGACTCTTTTCTATTCGAGTTTGATATTCTGTGTAGAAGTTATGATTATTCAACTGACGCTCAGAAGTTAAGATTATTTCCTGTTACTCTCAAGGACTCAGCTCTACGCTGGTTTATGGGGTTAGGAGGAAGCACTATAACCTTTTGGGATCAGATGAAGAGAGTGTTTTTGTCTAAATATCAAGAATATTGAAAAACTCGGGACATGCAGGATGAGATTTTTACAATCATACAGGATGATGATGAAACTCTTGAAGATTACCTAGAAAGATTTCTGTATATTTTACAAAGGTCGAAACTTAAGTTTGATCCTAGTACTATTAGAACCTTGTTCTTAAGAGGACTTACTGATAATGCTAGAAATAATTTAAATCTGTTAGGACAAGGTGATATTTCTCAGCAAACTTTTGAACAAATTTGTGAATTATGTAGGAAATTTTCAAGAAATCAGTATAGATCCGATAGAGGAACTCGAAATAGAAATAGAAAAACTGAATCTACTGATGCTATGATTATTGGACTAGAAAATAAAATGGAAAACATGAAAATTGATATAATGAATACTGTTACCAAACAGTTGGACTCTTTAAAATTTCAGCAAAAACTCATGAAGGAACAAGAGTCATTATGTATTTTCTATCCTAAATGTAGAGACAAGCATCCTCCTAAAGAGTGTCCTCTTAATTTGAAAGAAACTAATAAGTGTGCTATTTGTGCAGAAGACCATGTCACAGAAAAATGTCCCTCTATACCAGGACTTAAAGCTGTATTTATAGGGGGACAGCCTGAAGCTGAATACTTGTATGCTATGGGAGCAAGAAGGAATTGGCCTCAGGTAGGTGCAGGTATGGCTCCTGAATTTTCTCCACACTATTTTGGTTATAATTCACATGCATATTCTTATCCTAACACTAATCAGCAGTGGCAGTATGGGAATCAATATCAGCATGGGCAACCTTCTCAACCATGGCAACAAGGTTGGAGAGGGCCAACTCATTCTCCATATTCCTACCAGCCACCTATGCAATCATATCCATCTACGCATACACCTTATTCAATGCCTCAACTTCTGAGTCAATCTACTCCACCATTGCCTTTACCTCCACCTTTTCGACCTCCTCAGTTGCCTGCTCAACCTATGCCCAATCCTAACAATAATAAAGTAGTGCAAATGATCTATGTAACAAACCCACCTTTACCATTTGAGTACCAGTCTATTCCAGTTGGGGTTCATGATATTCAATTAAGATCGGGAAGGACTGTAACATCAGAAAATCAGAAGCAACCTATAGTGATTGTTGAAAGAAAAGGAGAAGAGGAAACTCTTAACCATTCTCCGAAAGCTGTCACTAAGCAACCCTTACCCTCCGAATCCTTTCCATCTTCTTCCAACTAGCCTCCCTTCTTAGAGAGGCTAGTAATGGAAAGAAGTAAGCCTATTTTTGAGGCTAGCTTGGCATCAGAGCTTAAAAATCTTTCATTAAGATACCTTTACTTCAAGCCATCAAAACGATCCCCATTTGTACCAAGATTATTAAGGAACTTTGTCTCAAGAAACCTGGAAGGAAGAGATTGGAACCCCAAACCATTCAATTTGTTGGTAAGGAAGCAGAGTTGATGATAGGATGTGTGTGTATGGAAAAATATACTGATCCCGGAAACCCTGTTGTCTCAGTTCAAATTGGTAATGTCCTTGTCTCTAATGTTCTTATAGAATTGGCGATAGCCATTAATGTCATGAATAAGCAAACAATGTATCAAATTTGGTTATCTCATCTTCGCCCTACTCCCACTGTGCTTGAATTAGCATATAGATATAAAATTAAGCCAGAAGGAGTATTGGATGATGTGATCATCTCATTAGATTCTTGGGAGTATCCTACTGATTTCATTGTGCTTCAGCCAAAGAACCCAGTAGGAGGAAATCCCTTGATCTTGGGTCGACCATGGCTTGCTACGGCCGATGCATATATTGGATGTCGTTCTGGTGATATGTATATTTTGCATGGAGATTATAGGAAGAAAGTTACCTTATACCCCCCTGCCAAATCCATTCAGGACCTTCGAGATACTTTATGGTTGGATCAAAGTAGTGATGAGGAGACTCAACCCATTTCCCCTATCCATCATTATACTGGGTCTTCATAAGAAGATGAGATTCAAGATTTCCTGAATAATCTAGACACTATGCCTAATTTTGAGCCATTGAGCCAGATTTTCAGCCTAGATTTTCAAGATAATCATGATTCTCATTCTTCTGTACCACTGCATTTGACCACTCCCTTGAGTACTCCTGAGCCTGATACTACTCTTGTTGAGATTAGCCCTGGTAAATCCTTGCATATTAGTTCAGATTTGGACTCATCTCAGTAGGACCAGCTTATGAATTTGTTGCAAAACCATCTTAGTGCCTTTGCTTGGGGCTATGAAGATATGAAGGGTATTCCTCCTGAAAATTGTACACATCATATCTATATTAAGGAAGGAACCCGACTTGTCCGACAACCCCAAAGGCGAATGAATCCAGCTCTAAGAGATATTGTGAAGGAAGAAGTATAGAAACTCTTGGATGCCGGTTTTATCTATCCTATTTTTGACAGTTAGTGGGTCTCTCCATTAGTGCTAGTACCTAAGAAATATGGAAGATGGCATATTTGTATTGATTATGGAGAATGAAACAAAGCCACTCTCAAATATTATTTCCCTCTCCGTTTCATTGACCAGGTGCTTGATACCCTTGCAAGAAAGAAATATTTTTCCTTTTTGGATGGCTTTAGTGGCTATAACCAGATACAGATTACACTCGAAGATCAGGATAAAACTACTTTTACATGTCCATGGGGTACATTTGCTTATAAAGTGCTTCCCTTTGGTTTATGTAATGCCCTGACTACCTTTCAAAGGGCAGTCCTGGCCATTTTTGTTGATCTAGAATTTGTAGAAATTTATATGGATGACTTTTCTATGTTTGGTGATTCTTTTCAGGAAGCTCTCAAAAATCTGGAGAAAGTACTTCCTCGTTGTCAGGAAGCCCATCTCTCCTTGAGTGACAAGAAATGTAAATTAATGTGCAAAGCGGGAGTGGTACTTGTCCATTTGATTTCTAGTAAAGGTATCCAGGTTGTTCCAGCAAAGATTGAAATCATTTTGCATCTTCCTGCACCCAAAACTCAAAGGGAAGTAAGAGGTTTTTTAGGACATGCTGGTTACTATAGAAGATTCATTGAAAAAATTTCTAAGATAGTTGCCCCTCTTTTCTGACTTCTAGCTAAGGATAGTGAATTTTCTTGGACCACAACTTGCCAACAGTTTTTTGAAACATTAAAGGAAAAGTTAGTACAGGCACCAGTTTTGAGAGGTCCTAACTGTTCCCTGCCTTATCACATTTCCTCTGATGCTTCAGATTTGGCTATTGGCACAGCTTTAGGACAAGAGGAAAATAAGAAATCCTATGTTATTTATTATATTAGTAAGAATTTGTCTTTCGCTGAATTAAATTATACAGTTACGGGGAAAGAGTTTTTAGTTGTAATTTTTGCAATTAATAAGTTCAGGCACTATATTACAGGATATGAAGTATTTGTACATACTAATCATTCTGTGATTAAATATTTGATGAACAAACCATTGACTAGCAGTAGAGTGACTAGGTGGTTACTATTGTTGCAGCGATTTAATATTACTATTGTTGATAGACCAGGAAAATCTAATGTTGTAGCAGATTTTCTTTCTAGAGCAGATAATCCTGGTGATGCAACTCATGTTAATGATGATTTTCTAGATGAACATCTTTTTGCTATGTCAACAAACTCTCTGTGGTTCGCTGACATTGCTAATTACTTGGTTAATGGGAAAACACCACCCCACTTGTCCGCTTGTGAAAAGAGGAATATTATTCAGAAAAGTGTTGCATACTCCTGGATTCAAGGAGATCTCTTTTACACTGGTCCAGACCTGATTATCCGTAGGTGTGTAAGAGAGGAGGAAGTGTTTGACATATTGAAATCCGCTCATGATGAACCTTGTGGAGGCCACTTCGCTGATAAGCGGACTGCATATAAAGTATTATGTGCTGGTTACTTTTGGCCTTCCTTGTTTAAGGATGCCAAACAGTATGTTGGGTGATGTGATAGCAATCAATGAGTGGGCCAACCTAATCAAACCAATGAAATGCCTTTATGCCCCCAAGTTATGATTGAGCCGTTTGAAAAATGGGCTATTGATTTTATAGGGCCAATAAATCCAATGTCATTAAGTAAAAAACATATTTTGGTTTGTACAAATTTTGTTACAAAATGGGTAGAAGCTAAAGCTGTTTCCTTTGCTACAGAAAAAGTTGTTGTTGATTTTCTTTTTACTGAAATCTTTACTAGATTTGGTGTGCCTAGAGAAATTGTTTCTGACAATGGTCCGCAGTTTATTTCTAATCTGGTACAGGGTGTGATGGAGCAATACAAGATCCGGCATAGGAAATCCACGTTGTATCACCCGCAAGAAAATGGCCAGGTGGAATCCACAAACAAAGTGATCAAGTGCATTCTTACAAAAACAGTAAATGTGCATCGGAAAGACTGGGCTGAAAGATTACCAGAAGCTTTGTGGGCATACAGGACCACTTGGAGAAATAGCACGAGACATACACCATATGAGCTGGTATATGGAAAACAGGTTCTGTTACCAATTGAATTCCAGATCAAAACTTTCAGAACTACAGTTCAGTTAGAACTAGATCTCTCTGAGGCACAACAACATTGTCTTCTCCAATTAAACGAGTTAGATGAATCTCGTAGGGATGTTGTTCAACAGAACATACTAATTCAGTAGAAATGCAAAAGGTGGCATGGCAAGTCTATTCAGAAAAAGCAATTCAAACCAAGTGATTGGGTGCTCCTTTATGATTCTAGATTTAAAATTTTTAAAGGGAAATTCCATACATGTTGGATGGGACCTTATGAAGTGATCCGAGTATTCGAGAATGGAGCAGTAGAAGTTAAAATTATTGATGGACAAAATTCAGTATTCTTGATAAATGAACACAGATTAAAGAAGTATTTTCAGCCACTTTCCAGGAAAGATTTTACATAGAAATTCCAACAACAATTCGGGATGGTAGTGGTGAATGGTAATACCAACCTTTTGAAAACATGAATTCTTCTTCTTCTTAAAATATATATATATATATATATATATATATATATATATATATATATATATATATATATATATATATATACATTTTTTTTTTCAAAGTAAAGAAAAAAACATTTTCCTGTAATTATGAAAATCAGTTCACTGACATGATTGCAGAAGGATCAACCTGAAAACCAGCTTACTGGCAGGAAGATCAAAAATTTCTAATAAAAAGAGAATGTTGCTTGATCTTTAGATATGCTAGCGACCACCAAGTAAAAGCAGGTTCAGCAGAACCAACCTTTATACAATTGGGGTAATTAGCATGGATATTTTTATTCAAGTAACGCTTAATTTTCACTGTAGTTATTTTTCTTGCACCAATGCAGGCAGACCTTCCAGAAAATTTTCTGCCTTTCTTCATATTCCACTTTCGTAATATTCCCTCAATTTTCTTCTTCAATCCCAGAATGATTAACCTTCCCATATTCTTCTGAATTTACCATGTCTATTTCGTAAAAAACTCACTTTACCCTTGAATTTTTTTTTCCTATCCCACTTCTGTTTATCCCCTCTTGTGGTATTATTCCTGGAATCCTTGTAACAGAATTCCTTCCCATTCTGAAATTTCCCTTTTCCCACTTCTTTGTTCCCTCTTGAATTCATTGCAGGATCTCACACACAAAGAGCAAAAGGATATGCTTTGAAGCATCAAGAAAGGGCAAAGAAAATTTCCAGTATATGTTGAGGAAGCCATGTTGGAAGTCCAGCCTATATTTTACTTAAATTTCCTATTCTTTTTTTTCCAGATATTATGCTTGCACTAGTGCAAGAATGTCGTCGTATATAATAATGCAAGTAGAATGGTACCAACAGAACAACATAGTTTAAGCGGTGCAAGCATGCACCCTGTCAGAAACATAGTACAATTTGTTCTTTTCCTAGCATACATCATGGGAAAGTGGTCATCATGAAAGTTTATAAGAAGTCCTTTCACTTAGTCGATGAGTACTTGTGCTATCATATTAACTAGGAGAAAATTATTTAAAGTACAAGGTGTTTTTAAGTTAAGAATCATGATCATTTTGTAATGAATGCTAAGTTCTTTTTTGAATTATGAAGGAGTGCGGAAGTGTTTAACTGTTGCTTGGATATAATTTCCCCTTTCCACCATAATCCTAGATGTCCTTCACTCATAATGATTACCTCACCTAGCCGTTAAAATGCCGCCGCAAGTACTAGTTCAGCATGATCTCAAAGACGCCGCACATCCACGACTATTTTAGTGGAACGAATGGGTGATAAGATGTAAGGGATTGTGGACGATGGATCCCTATCTATAAGAACCAATTTTCCTGGTGTTTCATGTAAATTCTTGACTGTTCATAACCGTTAAGCAGTGATGCCGCCTGTTCGAAGCGAACCTTCGTCTCTCAGTAGGGTAGAACAGACTGTTGAGTATTGCAATAGTCTTGCACTATTGCGAGACTCGGGCTTTCTTCAATTCTTGCAAAAGTTTGACGGGCACAACAGTGAAGTGGATTTATAGTTTGCCAGAAGTTTCAAAAATGGCCGAGTAAAAATTGGGCCTCTAAAATTTGAGGTTACGAAAGAGTTTATAGCAACAACGACAGGCTTGGAAAATACTGGTGAGCAATGGTTTAAAAATCAGAAACTAGAAAGGAAGTGATGGCAGCGTTTTGTCATCGACAAGAAGATGAAGGTAGATTGGAAGGAAGGAATTCCACACAATGCCCTGCTGGGACAGTGGCAGGACCTCCTTTTCATCCTACAGAAATTCGTAACCTGTGAAGGAAGGTACTCCCTCACTTTTGTGTACCATTTTAGGATGTTGTAGCATTTCGAAGTTGACCGACACATCCATTGGAGGCTTAATTTCCCCCATTTTTTGCTTAAGAGCTTGGAAAATATGGACAAGGGTGTGCGGGATAGATGGGTAGACCAGGCCGACAAGAAGTTATATCACCGCAGTCTAATAAAGATTTTGGTCCAGAAATAATTAGAAGTTAAAGGCATGACCTGGGAGGCACTGTTAAAACAACTAAATAAAAAGACAGCTGCTGGAAAGGAGACAGAGGACCCCACCAGCACAAGCAAGGGTCCGAGTAAGAATGTAAAGGGGAGTCCTTCTTGCACTAGTGCAAAAAAGAAACGACCTAAAAAATAAATAGAAGAAAGGGCCCCATATCCAAATAAGAAGACAGCTAGTGCCCCTGTTGAAGAGACTCTTTCTACGCCACTAGTACAGGCACAGACCCCCGAAGAAGACAACTTGTTAGTCCTTGCGGACGCAACAAAATTTGTAGAGGTTGAAGATGACACGCTGTTGGTTGATTTCATTAAAAGGCCCCAGAAAAAGAATGAAGAATCTGGTGTAGGAAAAGAACCATAGTCTCCACAGGGCATTGAATCCCCTTCTACACTAGTGCAAAAAGAAGAACCAGAAGAAGAAGAATTTCTTAATGTAACCATGAGGGATACTGAGGTCCCTAAGGAAGACACAGACCATGTCAAGACAGAAGAAGAAGAAGATTTGGTAACTCCTTCTGCTCGGATAGTTGAACTAGAGCTTCAAGTGCAGAACTTAGAAGTTAAAGGCATGACCTAGGAGGCACTGTTAAAACAACTACATAAAAAGACAGCTACTGGAAAGGAGACAGAGGACCCCGCCAGCACAAGCAAGGGTTCGAGTAAGAATGTAAAGGGGAGTCCTTCTTGCACTATTGCAAAAAAGAAACGACCTAAAAAATAAATAGAAGAAAGGGCCCCATCTCCAAATAAGAAGACAACTTGTGCCCCTGTTGAAGAGACTCTTTCTACGCCATTAGTACAGGCACAGACCCCCGAAGAAGACAACTTGTTAGTCCTTGCGGACGCTACAAAATTTGTAGAGGTTGAAGATGACACTCTGTTGGTTGATTTCATTAAAAGGCCCCAGAAAAAGAATGAAGAATCTGGTGTAGGAAAAGAACAATAGTCTCCACAGGACATTGAATCCCCTTCTGCACTAGTGCAAGAAGAAGAACCAGAAGAAGAAGAATTTCTTAATGTAACCATGAGGGATACTGAGGCCCCTAAGGAAGACACAGCCCATGTCGAGATAGAAGAAGAAGAAGATTTGGTAACTCCTGCTGCTCGGATAGTTGAACTAGAGCTTCAAGTGCAGAACTTAGAACAGTTCATAGATAAAGTGCAGGAGGATAAAAAACAGAGTAAAGAAGAATTAACTACGGAGATCCAGAAAAAGAAAGGAGAAGTTAGAGTTTGGAAGTACTGAGCTGCGCGATGTTTCAAACGACTTAAAAAGGTGACAAAGAAACTAAAGAACATCAGAAAGAAGAAGTTTGAAACATTGCAGGTTGATGTCAGTATGTCAGAGTAGGATTGAGCTGGAATGCTCAAAGTTTTGAAGGTTTTTTTGCCAAGGTAAAGAGTTGTGTGAGGACACACAACAAATTAGGGATGGGAGGATGTTAGCCCCCTAATTTTCTCTCTTCTTGCCATTTTCCCCTTCCTAAATCATAACCATTTACCATTGTTTTACCTCTTTTATATCATCTTGCACCAGTTGACATATAGCACCAGTGTAACTTATTGATATGGTAGTTAGATATGCTAACTGGTACGTGAATGCCATTTCCTGCACTTGATTTCAGATAAGCATGAGAAATAACCCTGCACCAGTGCATGTTGGTGTGATATCTCCTTTTCTGCAATTTTGTTTGATTGGTTTTCCCCATCTAGTCCAAGTAGGAGAAATGAACCTGCACCAGTGCACGTTGGTGTGATGCAGCAAGCCTTCTTAGTCTACTTCCCGCAATCTTCTTTCTTTCATTAAATGCTCATGATGGGATGAATTCATATTGTTTGTTTCTTTATTCCTGCACTCTGTTAAGATCAGAAACATTCACTTTTTATGTGTGCAATGTGACTTAAAAGTATAATAGCACTTGCAATAATTAAGCACTCATTTTAAGAATTAAATGCTAAGTGCAGGAAGCTCTGATCCGGTGCAAGAACTAGTTTCTTGCCACGGGATCTGAGTGCTTTGAACCTAAAAAAGTTCAAGCCCTTGCAGGAAGTAAAAATCCTTTAGTAAAGACAATATTTATACCTTCTGCATAAATCTCTGTTCTTGCACTAGTGCAAGCAGACTGCGATAGTACAGGACAGATTAGTGCAAGAAGGAAATCTCTAAAGGAGCAGGTTTAAGGGCCCATCTGATGAGACTGCTAAGTGTCTATGCTAAATAAAAACACACACTCAGTAGTTAAACAATAATTAGCTAGAGTGATTGCCCTTTATCTTTAATTCCCTCTTGAAAATGCATTCTTCTTTATTCCATTCTTAGATTATTTTGATAGTTCAAGTTGCCTTTTTCTCTTTTTAATTTGATTCTGCAATCTTTCCTTTAAAGAAAGTAGGGATTTATATTAGGAAGATTCATACCATCTCTGGCATTGCCTATGCTTTGTACTTAAGTTTATGGATCCCCCGGGTTGACAAATTAAGTGTTGAGGAGTTTTCTTAAGTGTAATTCCTACACTCAATAATTATATCTATTGTACATGTTGATTTGTGATAGAAGGGCCTAATGGACATTTAGGTCCTACTAGCAATGAAGTGATGTAAACCAAAATCAGTTCCTAAAAGGCTAAAGTATGTATGAGGTAAGCTGTCATAGTGATGGAGCAAATCGATTATAGCAAAGGAATATATGTCATTGGAAAACATTACAGGAAATATTATGGAGCATATTTCCATCAAAAGAATGGTTAGCACTATAACTAAGAGAAGGGAGGACAATGATGAGTACAAACATCTCATTAGAACAGTATCTTAGAGGGAACAAACAACATTGATGAAAATAACAATATTTGATGTGAATGCATCAGAGTGTTTTTTTTTTTAATTTTAATTTTATTCAAGTCTTCAAAAATTGTCATGACATTGATGTAAATCTAGTTTAAAGAATCTAGTGACATTTAGTTTTACCAAATATTGTCCCAAGTTAGAGTCTATGTTGGACATGGCCATTTCAACAATAGAAAGGTTTTATCTGTAGGAATTATTGAATACCAGATATTATAAAAGCCTGATGAATACTTAAAGCAACGAATTCATGTGGAAGCAACGAAGATAGTAACAAAGATGGTGGACAAGCTTGTGTGGCACATTGAATAGTAGAAAACTCATAATCAAATTGTAGTGTGATTCACACATTATAATTGTAAGCAAGTCTATGATGTTTTGTAGTAGTCATTTAAAATTTTGTAATAATATGTACCTAAGACAATTGTGATCTAAACTTGATAAGTAATCTTTACCCCCATACAGTTTGTGGTAATCATAAAATGACCTTGTAAGTGCAAGTTTATGGTCAGCCATAAACCACCTTGTAGTGTAGGTTTGTGGTAAGAAAGTGGTCCAAAATTAAACATGAACACTACAACTTACAGATATAATCATAAACAAAGAGATGCAATATAAAAACACTTAATTTCATTAATAGAAAAATATTGAACTATGCTTACAAACAAAACGGAAATAAGATAGCTTGGGTGATGGTAGCTTATCTTTGAGAAGAGATGTGGCAACTACATGCCTCTCAAGTGAGTTACAATGAGGTTCAAGGGCCTTCTTATTATTGAACAATAAAAGAAAACCCTAAACAACCAAAACCATAACCCGAGGAGATGTAACACCAAGAGTTTATGGGCCCCATTGGGGTTAGTTGGGTAGCCAAATTCCCGGGGTCGTAACTTGGTCATATTATCTTCATTTGATGTGTATGATACCTCCTTGGAAATATCTCTCCGAGGAATAAAATTGTCAACATGATTACCGTAGATTTTTCCAGAGGAACTTTTCCAAAAAAAAATTTTTTAGGACCTCAAAACGGCTTTGGAAGTTCAGGACCCAAAAAAATGCCAAAAATAGTAAACTGTGCTACAATTAAGGAAACTAAAAAACTAAAAGAAACAATGGTGAGGGTCCAAGTGGAATAGGTGGGTGAACACCAATATCCACCTGGATCATTCCTCCCCCTTTAGGAAGAAATGGTCCCAATTGTGTTGAGTTCCTCCATGAGATGAGGAAACTTCTGCTAAACTTGGTCCCTGGTGAGCCATTTGCCTTGGTGAAGGAGTTGGCCTGCTTTGACAACTTGATATAGTTGTATTCTCTGTTGCAGAGTGTTCTTGATCTGTGTGTCCATGATCTGATCACTTGTGGCATGTTCCATGCAGTCTAGGTTGAGATCTATTGGTGTGATTTGTTCTGCAATGTCAAATGTGTCCAACAATGGTGGAAAGTATGGCTGAAGGCGATCTACATTGAACACTGGGTGTAGACCAAGGAACAATGGGATGTTGAGCTCGAAGGCTTTATCACCAACGACCTTGGTGATGGTGTATGGCCCATATCGGAGTGGGTGAAGCTTGCGGTGGGGTCCAACAAGGCACTCCTTCTGCAAATGTAGCCAAACTTTGCCACCCACCTAGAACTTGTGCGGCACTGGATGTTGATCATGGCGTTGCTTGTAATTAGCATTAGCTCTGTCTAATATATCATGGACCTGTTGGCAGATGTGTTGAATGCAGTCAATGAAGTCGTTAGCCCTTTTAGCTTTAGACTGCACATGGGACAAATCTACATGAGTGGTTGCAAATGGTATGGCCAAATCAATGGGGCATAATGGTTGAAATCCCAACCCTACCTGAAAGGGGTTGTGGCCTATTGAGCTGTGGAGAGCTCTGTTGTAGCTGTGTTGGAAATAGGGGAGACTTTCATCCCATGCATGGATGTTTTGAGTTATACATGCGGAGAATGTATATGATCATCCTATTGACAACCTATGTTTGGCCATCAGTTTGGGGATCGAAAGTCATGGAGTTAGTAAGTTTTGTATCCAACATCGATGAGAGACTTGATCAAAATGCACTCATGGATCTGCTGTCTCGATCTGAGATAATGGACTGTGGGATCCCAAAGTTTACCCACACTCACTCAAAGAAGAGCTTAGCAGCGGCCTCTGCTGTGATACTCTTCTTACCGGCTGCCATGATGGCCATCTCAGAGAATCTGTCGACGAGCATGAAAACACAATCATTGTTGTGCTTAGTAGAAGGAAGGTTTGACATATAATCCATGGAGATAGATTCCCAAGGCTGACTACTGGTAGGTAGAGGAGTATACATGCCTTGCGTCTTGATGGTTGGTTTGGCAATGGTGCAGGCAGTGTAGGATCTAATGTACTCCCAACATCCTGACGAAGTCTCGACCAATAAAAATACTTCTGCAGTACCGCCACTATTTTCTCTACTTCGAAATGTCCAACGACCCAGCTATAATGCACCTCCCGAATCATCTTGGCATGCTCACTTGAAGGAACATATATTTGTCCCAAGTGGCATAACAATGCATCCTGAAGGTGAAAATTTGGAACTTGCTTCCCTTCCAGGAGTGTCTCATATATGCTGCTAGATTTTGGATCGCTCTTGTAAAGATGCAGCCACCTTGATGTCTCGTGCCCAGAGGAGTTGAGCACAGTGATTAGCGCCATGACCGGTGGTCGATTGAGGCAATTAACGACATTATTGGTGTTGCCCTTCTTATACTTAATGTTCAAATGGAACTGTTGCAGATAGGTGGACCATTTTTGATGGCAACCGTTGTGTAACTTCCCTTGTGTCTGTATGAACTATAGAGGCCGGTGGTTTGTGTGGATGACCATTTCCTTCCCCAGAATGTAATGCTTCCATTGACGGCAAGCCTACACAATGGAATACATTTCTTTGTCATAAGTGGGGTACTTTCGGACTGTGTCTGAAAGTGTCTCACTATGGTAAGCCACTAGATGCCCATGCTAAGTAAGAACCACACCAATAGCATAGTTGGAGGCATCTGTCTCAATCTCAAATGGTTGTTGCAGGTCTGGTAATGTGAGCACTAGTGTAGAACAAAGGTTATTCTTCAACTCGGAGAACACTCAATATTTGGTTTCCAACAAAAAGAACTTTGCTTTCACTCCGCCCTTGGTGACTTGACTTAAAGGCCAAGTGATATGAGAGAACCCCAACACGAACCTACAATAGAAATTGGGAAGACCCAAAAAGTTGCAGAGCTTTGTTAGAGTGGTTGGGGCTGGCCAATCCCAAATGACCTGTATCTTGGATGGGTCCACATGTACACCCTGCTCATCAATGATGTACCCCAGATATTGAACCTGGGTCAGGCCAAAAGTGCATTTCTCCAATTTAGCACACAACTTGTGTTGTCGAAGGGTTTGAAGGACCTGTCTAATATGGTGGAGGTATACTTCCCAACTCTGGTTGAAGATCAGGATGTCATCTAAATACACCACCACGAATGCATTGGTGAAGGTTCACAAGATATCGTCCATCAATCTCATGAAGGTTGCAAGGGTGTTCGTCAATCCGAATGGCATGACCAACAATTCGAAAAGTTCCTCCTTGGATTTGAAGGCATTCTTCCACACATTGGAGGGTTCGATAGGCACCTGGTGATAGAGTGAATTCAAGTCAATCTTGCTGAAATATTTTTCCGCCTCGTGCTGGTCCAAAAGGTCATCAATTCGCGGGATTGGGTATGTATTCCAGACAGTGATCTTGTTCAGCGCCCGACAGTCAATACAGAGCCACCGGGTCCTATCCTTCTTATGTACCAATACAATCGGTCTCCCACAAGGTGATGAGCTTGGCCTAATGTGCCTTTTCTGCAGTAGTTCCTGATTTTGCCTCTTGATCTCATCATTCTTTAGAACAGAGTGTCGATAGATCGATCCATTGGGAAGTGTCGTGCTGGGGGTTAGATCGATGGAGTGCTTGACCTAACAGTGCAGAGGTACCCCTGTGGGTGAGGCAAAAATATCCCTGTACTCCTCCACGACCTTGTCCATCTATTGTTGTTGTGCAGAGGAGCCCTGCCTGGAAGCTGTGGCCACATCCTTCTTCTTGCCTTGGGGTTGAATCATAAGAAAAAAAAATGGTCTTGGAAATGATCTTAATGCATTGCTTTGTAGTGATCAAATAGATGGCAGTAGGTAGGGCCACCTCTGGTATCTTGTACATTTATTAGCCAAATTAGTAATCACAGAACGAGGTCTAGACTCATATACAACATGTTACTTCCAAAAGTATGGTTGTATTAACAATACATCAGAAACTTCAAGAGGAGCAACATCATAGAGTACCTCATCCGTGAAGGGCTTGTTGCTATAGGGAAGGCAGCACTATTGGTTGACATAAAGATCTCGTCCTTGGTGAAGCCACCTAATGGTGTACCATTGTGGATGTGATGTAGTCTTTACACCCAGTCGCTTGATGACCTCTACTGAAATGAGTTTCTTTTGGCTCCTATTGTCGACAATGAACTGCAATGAAGAACCCTTCACCCACATCTGTGAGTGGAAGCCGCGTTCCCCCTCCTCTAGATCTTCAGGCTCAATTTTCTCGATCTTTGTGGTGGCCATGGTGGCACTAGGCTCCGCATCAATGAAATGCTTCCCTTTGTCAGTTGCCTTATCGGGTTCTGATTCAGAGTCAGAACCCGCGTATAATTCGAAAGCCTTCGGCTCACCCACGAGTGACTATTTGACCCGACACTTACTTGTATTGTGAGTGGAGGTCTTATGGAACTCACACCATTTTCCCGTGTCCTTATTCATCTTCATGGTGTTGTTCTTTGCTTGCGGCTTTGGCGGGTTGTCATGGATAGCCTCGCCTTGGCTTGGTCCTTTGTTCTGTGGTTTAGGGGTGCCTTTTCCTTACTATCGATTCACAGATCCCAAGTCCCGCTTCTTTTGTTTAAACTTATGCTCAATCTTTATAGTGTACCGATACGCCATGTCGGGTGAGGAGATGTCCAGGAACTCTAGCTCGTTCTGGATGTACTTGTGTATACAACCGCGGTACTTGAGAACCAAATGTCGCTTAGTATCCTTGATACCCATCTTCGTACGAAGGGTATGGAAAGTATTTGTGCACTCTAGCACATCTGGTCCCTTCCATACCATAGCGTGTTCCACTTTATGTATTTACCTTCATAGCTCCCGACAGGGTAATATTATTCCTTGATGGCGCCTCAAAAATAATTCCAAGTGGGTGTGGCTGAAAACAGTGTTAGGGTCCTATAATTTATAAGATCAAATGATCATTGAATAATTGCTTTCAGTATTTCAGATTGTAAATAATATTGATTTCTGCAAATGATTTCCAAAAGAGATAGAAAAATGAAAATAAAAATTAAAAGAGGGTATAAATACAAAAAATAGAAAAATAGGAAAAAGAAAATAGATGATAAATGAACCCCACAAAAAAATTAATAAATGTGAAAGTGATGCTAGTTTAAGTGCCACTACTAGTCTACTGGTTTTGTAAATAATAAATTCATGTAATTGTGTGTAGCTTTTCTAAATGCTACAATACCTTTCCGCTTGAAACATACAGTTTAATCATGTTCTAGCAAATTTCAATTTATGTTAATTAGATTAGAGTGAATAACTTAGCCAAATAGTGTAATCTTGGCTAAGATTAGATAGGTAGAATAGGTGAATAATTTAATCCAACAGTTTAATTTGGATTAATGCAGTTGATTATATTTGTTTAGTAGGTTGAAATAAATATTCTTAGTCTATTAAGAATGGAAAATAGACAGGGTTTGCATGTTTAAATGCACCCTTATTTTCTTCAAAATTGCATTAGAATAGGAAATAATGGTTTTTGGATGTAATTGGTTAAAGTGGTTCATTTGTCCAAAGTTGGAATTTGGTGTAAAAGACATATGCTAGAAATATTTCGTGGGGTCGACCGGTGTTAATCCTCGCATAGTTCATTTTTCTAGATCACCCTCCCACTCAGATCCTATGATCTGTGATCGATTTCGGACCCCCTCGCAATGATTCTCTTTAACAACAGGGTGGGGGGTCCGAAAAGTTGTTTCAAGCCCCCTACGTGTCACCACCTTACGATTTCGGATCCCCCCCACTAATACCATTTACCAACTAACCCCCCTCCAAAAGTGGTTTCACCTCATGCTGCAACCTGCCTTCATGCCAACTGTCACCTCCACATCCCTTCTTAACCACTAGTCCAATCACACCATGTGTCTCTCCTTCCATCACTCCCACCAACGGTCCCACGCCATTCACCCGCCTATCATCATCTACCATGTCCACGACCATTGCACCCGCCTTTACTGCTCCTCTAGTTTACTCGCACCATTACTGAAATTAATGCAGCATTACGACCGTTAATCTAATGGTTACAACCGATATGTGGCCTATTAAACTAGATTCTCACCCATTATTACACCCTTTCTTCTTCACCTTATGAAAATTGCTCCCGCCTTTTATTTTCGTGATAATATCCTAGTAACCTTTAGCATCCATCGCTTATCTTTGATCAATCTACAAAGGCACTTCCACAAAAAGTTAGCCTCAAAACTCACTACAGATCCTTTCTGTCACATTCTTCCCCCATTTATTTTTCTACTACAATGGCTCCCAAAGTCGCTACTATAGTGAACCCCATGCTTACTCTCCTTATGGATTTAGACCAATTTGCGCTCATTGACAGAGACTACAAGATATCCATGACACAATGTGGATTCAATCTCTTCGAATTACGCTTTAGGTTTCGGGATAACTGCCTCGATCAATCTGATGAAATCAATCTCTGGTAGTCCAGACTTCCTTTGTTCGTTTTCCCCCAATCTTATCACTTTCCTGAATTCTTCCTAAAATGCCATGCTTCTTACCTTTTAAGGTAAGAAGGCTATTATTTCCCCCAATTGTGAAATTTTCTTCACCATTACAACTGAGAGCATAAACCAAATGATGTAGACCCCCCACAGAGATTCCCTTACCCCTTTTTCCCTTGAAGCTCTTAGAGAAATCTATTAGAAGCTTACCTTCCCTGAAAGAGCTAGAATTTTTTAAGTTTTCCTCTCAGAAGACTCTCAACTCCCTAAGAAAATCCCCCTTATCCCTCTTCTATGTTCCCTTAAAGGACCAGACATATTATCTTTGTCATCCATTCTTGGTTACTCTTCAGATGAATGGGTAAATGAGCCTATTTTAGGCTTTATATCCGCCCTTTCTATAGAAGAGGGACTATTAGTTACTTTTGACTATGGTCACTTCTTAGCAAATGTAATTCATGAACAATTCGTTCAGTTTCTAACTGAAGGAATGTTCAGGTATTCTTCTATTATCATGTATATGTTCATTTTCTTTCAAACAGATAGGTTTCCCTTTGCAGTGCAAAAGCTTGATCAATAAGGACAACCACAATATATTGTCTTCTCGACCTGCTAAATCAGAAGACAATCACAGGAATTCATCTTCACATACTTCATTTATCAATTTGTGTATCCAACAACTTGTCTGCTAAGTGGTCAAAAAATTCCAAGGATAAGTGAGGAAATTCAGAAAGTTTTATAGCTCAGTGAACAAGTGAAAATAGGAGACTGGTACCTTTACCATTCATTTACAGAAATTAGAGTTTATGGTTCAGAGCTGCCACCATACAAGCTTCCCAAGTATCTTCCAGTGAGAATATTTACCTTGGAGTACATCAGGAAAATAATTCACTCTTACAACATTCATTTCGTGGAAACCAAGAAGAAGTAATAGTTTTGGATCAAAACACAGATAGGACCTTTCATCTGCAATAGTAGAGCAGCAGGAGAGGAAGAAGACCTCCTGCTGAAACAATGAATTTCCCTCTTAGCTTCACTTGGTCCTATAACCCCTTCAGGGTAATTTCCAATTTAGGAGTGGAACAAAAAGCTACTCCCAGTGTGCATACTCAAAGGCCAGAAATAGAGAAGTATATGAACTAGCACACTTGGGTAGAGAGCACATTGTAGCAGGCCAAAGAGCAGGTACTTTCTAGAATAGCTTCAAAGACTCCCATAGCCAGAGAAAATAAAGATAAGAGACTGATAGAGGATGATTCTCCATTAGTTACAGAAGTCTCAGCCAAAGAGTCCAAAATATACACAAAGAATATTAAAACAGGCTCTAAGATAGACTTCCCACCACTATAGGACACATAGGGCACAATTGTACTCTCAGGCTTTAAAAAATTTAAATTGGATAACGGTACCATAGAGTCTCCATCATTTTCAGCTACTAAATAGATTATAGATACTATACCTCAGACACCAGAGTCATCTACAGAGCAGAGGCAACTAGATATTTTCCAAAGATATAAAGAGATTACACAGAGGAATGAAGCCATTCATGAAAATATCTCTGCTCAATTCAGGAAGTAGTCTTCCTCCATCCAACACAGACTTATTTCAACATATGATACAGAAAAGGGAAGAATGCATATGGCATTCTTGTAGGCCCAAGTGCCACAACCAAATTCAACAACAGATTTCAAGAAAACTACTATTGAATTTGAGGCAAAGGATGTTCATCCTTTGGATCAAATAAATATGCAATGACAATTTGGAGAAATGGTTTACTCTACTTTCACAGAGATTGCTATCACTACTTCTAAACTACAACTTACTTTGAACAATGTGCAGTCTCATCTTAAAATAGAGAAAGTGTCCTCGCTTGCCAAAGACAATAGGATCAAATACTTGGAATAAATGGTGATCAAACCAAGCTTTGATCTAGATATTTCAAACTCCATGGAGGAGATAATCAAGAAGAAAAATGATGACATAGCAACACTAAAGAAGCAATTGAAGCTCCCTACAACATAAGATCCCTAGGCCAAGGAACTTGGAGAGACAAATCTACAAAACGAAGAGATGTTGAAGCTTCTAGTGGAACAAAGAGCACAAATAAAAGAGATGGAAGCAAAGATGGACAACCTGATAAAAGAAAAGGAACATAGTTCACAACTAGTAGTGGTTCCTCTTGATGCAGTTCCCATTGCATCTCTACTTCAAACAAAATCCCTACAGCAACGACGACAGCAGGAACATCCTTTTCTACAATTCTTCCCACATCAGTTGCAGATGATTCAGTTAAGTTGGTTGAATCCATGGAAAACATGTATATATAGGGAGAAGAGATAAAGAAGCTGAGGCAGGAGGTGAAAGTCCTACAGGAACAGAAAACCAAATTTGAAAATGCCCTCCTGACAGAAACACATAAGTCCCAAACATTGTCTCAGAGATTACAAAAGATGGAAAAAGACTGTGCAATAGGTAATACAATGGCACAGGTAAAAGAGAATATATGGAAATGAATCAATGAAGACATGATAGACATTTGTCCCTCAATCCAAATTATTTTTGAGCAATAGGAGCTGATTGAACGGTCTAATGAAGCCGTTGAGTAAGTCATAAAGTAGTTGGGAGATAAACCCAGTGAGGCCACTGAGCTCATCAAATTCCTTTACTCCAAAAACAGACAGGTATTAGAAGAGCTAGAGATTGAAGATAAAATAGAAACAATATTATAAGTCAAGAAAGTGTTGACTAAAAAAAATCTAATGAGATAACTTGAAGAGAAATGTCAGATTATGGACACTAGTGTACATAAATTTTTCACCAAGCTAGAACCCCTCTACAAGAAAAGACTTCCAAACTTGTTATTTATTAAAGATAATCTCAGTACATGGTCAGATTACAGTGAGAGAATAATGACCAAGGAAAGAGACAATTCAAAGGTTGCAGCTAGAAGATTTAGTATGACAGGAAAGGCATTCCTGGAAGCATTGGCATATGGCATCGATATCCAGTATATAATTAAAAGTATATTCGTCACCAAGCTGACATTTGCCAAATATACTGAAGTCGACAAAATGTACCGAAAGTTGTTGAAGATGACTATCCCGAGTGAACAATGCTAAAATAAAATTTGTGAGTTATTGGAGTAAAAGGTAGATTTGGCTACACAGCTCAGTGCCAACAACACATGTAGAATTTGAGTGCCAGACAGCAAGTTGTTCCACCAATTCAGTGCCACCACTTTAGACAGTTCGAATTTCCCTGATATCATTGTAATAAGTTACATTCATTCGGCTTTATTATTTTTAGATACATCCTAGTCATTCTAACAGGATATTTTTGAAAATTAATTATAAATACTTCATCTTCAGAAGTATCAAGGGTTTGTTTTCGAATAAAAGAATACTATTGTATATTGCTGAAGAATCAACGGATTTACCAAGTAATATAGAAATATCTTTCACATGATTCTTGTGTCAAGTTGTTGGTGAAGTGCATCTATCGTCTTTTGTGTTATATTTCTCTGTTTATAGCATATATTTGTTTCCAAATCTGAATTATTCAATAGATAATTAAAGGGTATAATTTGTTTAAATCTACACTCTGCACCTAACTACGAATAATTTTAATGTTTTTTTCGTCTGATCTTTAAATATAGAATTCATGTAACAATTCTCTATATCTAAATTGAATCTTAATCTATTCTTCCTCCCCCATTTCACAGAATTTAAACAATCCATTCAGTTTTTCTACCCTGCCTTGTGAGATATATCTGTAGACACTGCAGTCGATCCGTTCTTTATGTAATAGACTCCATAGCCCAATGGCAATTTAGTTATCAACCAACCAACCAATTCACAAATCAAACCTTAAACTTCATAACTAGCCTAATATCCCATCAAACAAAGTTAAATCTTATAGAGAGAGCCCTCTCTGAAGTTGGCAGGGCTAGACACCAGATTCCAAAGTAGGTTTGTGGTTATCTTTGCAATTTTCTTCTGCAACCTCAGAAAATTATAGAGTGCTAACATTCTGGCGACCATATTGGGGAACAAAAATAATCATTCATTTCATTTTCATAAGATTATTTCCCTAGTTTCTACATCTTTATTTTAAGAAGTCTAATGATCAAAATATTGGAAATAAAGGATTAGAGGTTTTTTTTCATTTTGACAGATCTCGTTCCAAAAAGAATTTACACCCGAGCCAATCCTAATCCGGACCCACCTGAAATTTTAGACGGTCTTGAAATGATACAAAGAAGAAGTTTCGCTGAAATAAAGGAAGCAATAACCCCCTTTCAAGGGCCAATTCCCTTCCTGAAAACCTCGACACCATTCAAGATATTCAGTTCAACTTATCTTTCGAACACAATATTTTTAGGACAAAGTTTGAAACTTTTGTTGATTAGACAGTGGTTGATGAAGCCATTCTTCAACCCTATAAACTAATAATACCATTTGTTGAACCTGATTTGGATCATCAAGCACTTCAAAACTTTGACAAATTGCAGGATCTTATGTCAACACTTGATCAGGCTGTACATCAAGCTTACATTCAGCAGTCTGTTGAAATTTCTTCTCTTACCATTGCAATATCCACTTCATCTTCCCAATCAGTTCATCCAACATTAGTTGGCCCTACCTCTTCTGTAATTTCTACTACTCATCTAGTAGTATCACAAGTAGTAACTCAATAAATTACCACAAATCCTATATCTTCTCCTCCCTTAAGACAAAATATCATGGTTTCTCATTATTCTCCCTTGGTTTTACCTGGCCAATTGCATGATATGCCCCAATACTATCACACTAGGATTGCCCAATTTTATGGTACTATTTCTATTAATGCACAACAACACATAGATAGAATGAATGAATTTTTTGATCTTCATGAAGTAGATGAGAATTATGTAAAACTGAGGTTGTTCACCCAGAGCTTAGGTGGAGAGGTCAGAAAATGGTTCAAAAAATTAGCGACAGGTAGTATAACTGACCTTGTTGTTTTTCACCAATCTTTCCTAACTAGATGGGAAATTAAAAAGAGTCCTTTGCAGATGCTTAACAATTACAAAAATCTTAAGAGAGGACCTAATGAAACTGTAGAAGAGTACTGTGATAGATTTAATAAGGTTTATAATGCAATTCCTATTGCCATTAAAACACCCCTGGACTTGGCCCTAATACATTTTGCAGAAGGATTCGATGTTGATATGGCCTATCAACTAAGAGAAATAGATCCCCTAACATTAGAGGAGATGCAAGGAAATGCACTTAAAGTAGAGGATAATTTATTAGCCAAGAAAACTAAATTAAAAGATGAAAAATGAGTAACAATAAAAGAGGAACCTTCATCTTCTGCTTCCACTGATTATAAAAGAGACAATCTACTGAGAAGAGTAGAGAAAATGATGTATATAATCAATATAGGGATCCTCAGAGAGAAAATCAAACTGGGCAAATAAGGAATCAAAACTATAGAAGAAATCAACCCCAGATTAAATGAAGGGACCCAAAAGGTCCAGACCAGTAGGTAATACCTCCTTTCCAAGAAAATTATACATATGAGGAGGCTGAAGTAGTTGATGATACAGAGGATGCTCAAATAAATCTAATGGTAGTAAATGATAACGACTATATATTTCTTACCGAGGAAGAACAAGACCTTTTCTTGTTATCCCAGAATGAAATAGAACCTGAAGAATCAGAGGATTAAAAAAAAAGTTTTGAGATTTCCATTATGGAAGTCCATAAGAAATACAACCTTAGGTGTAGGAAAACACCGGATACTCCAACTAAAAACCAGCTCAAACACCTGCCAAAAAGAATGTTCAGATTCTTACTAGAAAGAATCCTGATTTTCTAATCCAGAAAAAACCCGTTACTGCATACAAATCAATTCAAACTAATGATCCCTCTATCAACCAACTAAGATACATATCCTAAAAAGATTTGGCTGATAAAAAAGATGTTGCTAATTCAAATAAAGCACAAACATCATTTAATATAGAAAATGAATTGGAAAAACTCAAAATCCCCATTCCTTTGACGGAATTAATGAATAAAACTGCCTATAGATCCTAGGTAATGAAAGCATTGAGCATAGGAGAAAACGCTGATACAATCAATGTATCAGATGATCAACCTGAAATACTATTTGGCCCAAAAGTTGATGGCAAACTTCAAGAGGGAGATGTACCTCCCTTTTATGTTAGCCTAACTATTCATGATAAAATCTTACACAACGCTATGCTTGACTCAGGGGCCTCCCACAATCTTATTCCTAAGGTAATTATGGAGAAATTGGGATTAGATATAACCAGAAGGTATAAAGATATGTATTCATTTGATTTCAATCAAGTAAAGTTCCTTGGATTTATAAAGGATTTATGTGTCAATTTAGTCCAAATACTAGCCAGAAGTGTACCTATGGACATAGTTGTTACTGATATCCCTCCCAAATATGGCATGTTGCTTTCCCATTCATGGGTAGACAAACTCTAGGGAACTTTACAAATGGATATGTCCTACGCAAAAATCTTGGTCTTTGGTCACAAGAGAAGAATCTATAGAGAGAAACTTATGAAATTCATGGTCACCACTCAGGATAGGCCTCACAATTATCCTATATATTCTGTTCATTCTGATCTGGATTCATTTATTATGTATAATGGTGTAAGTTCACAAGAACAAGTTCCTAATCATAATATTGCTCTTTGTCTCACTGACGATTGTCAAACATTAATCAGTGAACAAGATAATTTAGATGAAGTTTTATGGAATTTGAGTTTTGATGGATCAGTGAGTAAAGAAGTAGTCGATGCTGGTGTATGGGTTTCTAATTGATATACTCATCACTCAAAGGGTCATTCCTACAAATGGAATTTCCAGTGTTCTAATAATGTTGTAGAGTACGAAGCCTTAATCTTAGGTTTACAGCTTTTAAAGAAACTAGGTGCCAAATGAATTGCCATTCATGGAGATTTTGAGTTGGTAATAAAACAAATAAAAGGAGAATACTTTGCAAAACATCCTAGGATGAGAGCATATATAAATGTTGTGTTGGATTTTCTAGATTCTTTTACTGAATATAGTTTTTCTACGGTTTCAAGAGATCAAAACATTTTGCCAGATGGTCTTGCTACTTCGACAAGTACTTGTAAATTACCATATCGTCCTACTCATCCATATATTGTCGAAGTGAAAAATAGACCTATTGTACCTGATAATATTAGATACTGGAAGGTTTTTGGACATGATGCTCAGATTGAGAATTTTTTGCAATCAAAAGACAAATATGAAGATGATAATATATATATAGAATTTGATGTAGAAGATATTGTACATAGTAGTGTGAATAAGTTAGAATTGCATGAAATAGATGAAGAAAAAGAAGAAACAAATATTTTACAACTGAACAACAATACCCTACAAGGAGGGCTTGTTCCATTACAAGATTTATTCGATTTCAATGATGTAGCTAAGAAGCCAAAAGTTGAACCCACTGGAGCTGGTGTTGAGGAACATAATATTGGGACTGAACTAGAACCAAAAATGATCAAACTGTCCAAATCCTTACTTCCAGCTGAAAAGCTGAAGTACATTCAATTATTTAAAGAATTCATTGATGTTTTCACCTGGAGTTATGAGGACCTAAAATCCTATGACACCAATATCATACAACACAAAATTTCCTTGAAGGAAGATCATAAACCATTTAAACAAAAATTAAGGAGGATTAATCCAATGCCTATGCATCTAGTTGAAAAAGAGGTAAAAAGAATGTATGATTCAAAAATCATAGTACCCTTGAGATATTCCAAATGGGTATCCAATTTGGTTCCCACTCAGAAAAAGACTGGTGAAATCAAGCTCTGCATTCATTTCCGGAATTCGAATAAAGCCTCTTTAAAAGACAATTACCCTCTGCCCAAGATGGATGACATCCTATAGAAGGTGGTAGGATCTAGCAAGATTTCCCTGTTGGACGGTTTTTATGGTTATAACAAAGTCTTAGTACACCTAGATGATCAAGAGAAGACAATTTTTACTACACCTTAGGGCACTTTCATGTATGTGAAAATTCCTTTTGGTCTAATGAATGCTAGAGTAACTTTTCAGAGAGCCATGGATTTTAACTTTGCTGATGAAATGGGTCATTTCATAGTTATAGATATGGATGACATCACTATTTTTTTGAAAACAGATGAGGAACACTTACATCATCTAAGAAGAGTTTTTGAAAAGTGTCAGAAATTTGGCATTTCCCTCAACCCCAAGAAAACATTATTTGGTTTGCAAGAAGGAAAATTGTTGGGACACATCATTTCGAAAGAAGGAATCAAGATAGATCGTAGAATAATCGAAGCTATACTAAAAATTAATCTCCCTAGTAATATAAAGGAAGTTCAATCTTTTATTGGATAGATAAATTTTATGAGGATATTCATTCTGAATTTAGCTAAGATTTTAAAGAATATAACCAACATGCTAAAGAAATATACTGAGGTGAAATGGAACATGGAAGCCAGGAAATCATTTAATAATGTAAATCAAGCTCTAACTCAAGCTCCTGTATTAATTAGTCCAAATTTTACTAAGGATTTCCTAATTTTTTCATTCGCTTCTGAGCACACCATTGTTGCAGTTCTCCTGCAAAAGAATAATGAAGGCCATGAACATCCTATTGCTTTCTTTAGCAAAGCTTTGAGAGATGTAGCATTGAAATATGACATCACAGAAAAACAAGATTTTTCCCTAGTAAAAGCCATAAAAAATTTTAGAGTGTATATTCTTCATTCACATATTATTGCTTTTGTTCCCAATGCAGTAGTAAAAGATATACTGACCCAGAACAATCGTGATGGGAAAAGGGGTAAGTGGATTTCCATTATATTAGAATATGATAGTGAATTTTGACCCACTAGACTCATCAAAGGTCATGGATTAGTAAAATTAATGGCAGAATCTAACTTACATGCTTTAAATATCATTTTTCTAGC
Source organism: Pinus tabuliformis (assembly GCA_031772625.1). Lineage (NCBI taxonomy): Eukaryota > Viridiplantae > Streptophyta > Pinopsida > Pinales > Pinaceae > Pinus > Pinus tabuliformis. Next base: position 1,279,259,938 of record CM062820.1, read on the forward strand.
AATATTTAATGAACTATATGAGCTAGTGACTCCACAAGTAGCAGAACATTTTTCTACCTCTCCCTAGTATGTAGACATTATTTATGTTCTACATAATTTACAAGCTCCTCCTGGTTTAACTAAAAAAAAGGCTAGATTTATTAAACTTAAAGTTGCTAAGTTTTGTATTTTGGATGAAAATATGTATTGGAAAGATGCTGGTGGTGTTTTACTAAACTGTTTGTTGAAAAATGAAGCAAATAAAGTCATGCAAGAGTTCCATGAAGGATACTGTGGTGGACACCTGTCTTGGAACACTACTGCAAATAAGATTCCTAGGGCAAGCCCACCTTATTTTCTGATATCCAAAAGAAAGTTACTTCATGCCACAAATGCCAAATATTCAAAGGTAAAAAGAAAAAATTTCCTTTACCCTTAAGGCCTATATCTGCTGAAACTCCTTTCCAACAATGGGGCCTTGACTTCATAGGAGAAATCCACCCTGCCTCTTTTTCCCAACACAAGTGGATTCTAACAGCCATTGATTACTTTACAAAATGGATAGAAGCCATACCAACCAGACAAGCTTTTGATGCAGTCATCTTAAAATTCCTGGAGAACAATATCCTTGCAAGATTTGGATGCCCTCGGAAAATTATTACTGGCAATGCTACAACTTTCCAGTCAAAAAGGATGGTAGATTTTTGCAACAAATATCATATGACATTAGGACATTCTATAGCCTATTTCCCTTAGGGAAATGGACTAGTAGAATCTTCTAATAAAATCTTAGTTAACATTATTAAAAATTTGTAGCTGGACAATAAAAAATCATGGCACAAAAAGCTGGTTAATGCATTGTGGGCAGGTAGGATTACTACCAAAAATTCAATAGGCATGTCTCCATACCAGCTAGTTTACGAGATAGATGTTATTTTTCCAACTTCATTGGGAATTTCTATTTTAAATATGATACAAGAATTGGAAGTGGAACCAAATTATTTGCAGAGGAGAATAAACCAGACAATTCATCTGCATTAGACAAGAGAAGCAGTTCATAACAAAACTCAGTTGATTCAAGATAGCATCAAGAAGACATTTGACCGAAGGACTAAAGCTGATGACTTTCATATTGGCAATCATGTTCTGAAATGGGATTCCATAAGGGAAGAGAAAGGAAAGCATGGTAAGTTTGACAAATTGTGGATGGGACCTTACATTATTGATTCTTACTGAGGTAACAATGCATTTTTTCTAAAGAACACAGATGGAACAAAATTACCTAGAGGACCTGTCAATGGCAGGATGCTACAACATTATGTTTTGCAGGACTAAGCAATTGTTTTTATCACACCCATTGTAGATACCATTTACCTTCTATGTCATGAGTGGGTATCTTATGTTTAAAAGTTGATTCTCGTGGAGAAGGCCTTAAGCTTTTAGGCATTTTTTCCACCATAACTACAACAAACAAAAAGTCAGATGCAATCAACACTAAAGATAAGGATTCAAGGCTACTACTCTACGATGTTCTTGACACTTCACCAGGAAGTGTCATCCCTAGCTGGAGCCACTGTTAGGGTCATATAATTTATAGGATCAAATGATCATTGAATAATTGCTTTTAGTATTTCAGATTGTAAATAACATTGCTTTCTGCAAATGATTTCCAAAAAAGATAGAAAAATAAAAATAAAAATGAAAAGAGGGTATACATACAAAAAAAAAAAAAAACGAAAAATAAAAGAAATGATAAATTAACCTCACAAAAAAAATGAATAAATGTGAAAGTGATGCTAGTTTAAGTGCCACTACTAGTCTACTGGTTTTGTGAAGAATAAATTCATGTAATTGTGTTCAGCTTGTCTAAATGCCACAATACCTTTCTACTTGAAACATACAGTTTAATCATGTTCAAGAAAGTTTCAATTTATGTTAATTATATTAGAGTGAATAACTTAGCGAAACAGTGTAATCTTGGATAAGATTAGATAGGTAGAATAGGTGAATAAGTTAATCCAATAGTTTAATCTGGAATAATGAAGTTGATTAGATTTGTTTAGTAGGTTGAAATAAATGTTCTTAGTCTTTTAAGAATGGAAAATAGACAGGGTTTGCATGTATAAATGCACCCTAATTTTCTTTAAAATTAAATTAGAATAGGATATATGGATTTTCGATGTAATTGGTTAAAGTGGTTCATTTGTCCAAAGTTGGACTTTGGTGTAAAAAAAATATGCCCGAAATATTTCGTGGGGCTGACTGGTGTTAATCCCTGCACATTTCACTTTTCCCGATCACAATCCCACTCAGATCCTACGGCCCTTGATCGATTTTGGACCCCCCCGCACTGATTCTTTCTAACGGTGAGGGTTGGGGGGGGGGGGGGGGGTGGGGGGCGAAAAGCTGTTTCCCGCCTCCTATGTGTCACCACCTTACGATTTTAGACACCCCCCCCCCCCCCCCCAACTAATACCATATACCACCTACCCCCCTGAAAGTGGTTCACCTCCCGCCACAACCCCCTGTTCCCGCCAACCCTCACCTCCATGTCCCTTCTTAACCACCAATCCAATCACACCATGTGTATCTCCTTCTATCACTCCTGCCAATGGTCTCGTGCCATTCACCCAACTATCATCATCTGCCACATCCGCGACCGTTGCACCCGCCTTTATTGCTCTTCCCGTTTACCCATGCCATTACTGAAAATAATGCAACATTACGACTGTGAATATAATTGTTACACCCGATCTATGGCATATTAAATTGGATTCTCACCTGTGATTACACCCTTTCTTCTTCACCTTATGAAAATTTCTCCCGCCTTCTATTTTTGTGTTGATATCCCAGTGACCTTTAGCATCCATCACCTGTCTTTGATCAATCTACAGAGGTACTGCCACCAAAAGTTCCCGACAATTCCTAAAAACTCACTGCAGATTCCTTTTGTCACGTTCTTCCCCCATTCGTTTTTCTACTACAATGGCTCCCAAAGTCGTCATTGTAGTGAACCCCATGGTTACTCCCCCTATGGATTTAGACCACATTGCGCTTGCTGACAGAGACTACAACATATCCGAGACACAATTTGAATTCGATCTCTTCGAATTATGTTGTTGGTTTTGGGATAATTACCTTGATCAATCCAATGAAATCAATCTCTGGCAGTCCAGACTTCCCCTGTTCATTTCCCCCCAATCTTATCACTTTCCCTAATTCTTCCTAAAATTCCATGCTTCTTATCTTTCAAGTAAGAAGGCTATTATTTCCCCCAGTGGTGAAATTATCTTCACCATTACAACTGAGAGCATAAACCAAATGCTGCAGGTCCCCCACAGTGATTCCCTTACCCCTTTTTCCCTTGAAGCTCTCAGAGATATCTATCAGAAGCTAATCTTCCCTCGGAGCGCTAGAATTTTTGAATTTTCCCTCCCAGAAGACTCTCAACTCCCTAAGAAAAATCCACTTTATCCCTCTTCTATGTTCCCTCAAAGCACCAGTGATGCAGGAGCATCCAGCCCAAGAAAAATCATTGTATTCTAGTAGACATAGGGGTATTGTGTTTTCAAGGAAGATGGGTTCCTAAGAGTGAATTAAATGTAATTATTAATGTTTTGAGTGATTTTAATGAGAGAAGCTAGAGTAGGGAATTAATTGAATATTGTGAGGCATATTTGTAAATGTTCTCGAATATAGGAGAACATGAGAGATTTAGGATAGTTGAGAGATTGAGGGATTGAGAATTGATTGTAAATCCTAGATTAGGAGTCAGTTCATGATTTTAGGAACAAGAAGGAGATTTAGGAAATTTTTTAAGGAATTCATGGATCAAAACTAGGAATTGGTTTTAGAGTCCTTATGTATAAATGTAAGCTTAAAAGGCAAAGACAAAGGTTAGAGAGGTTAGATATTTGGGGTGACTGTAAGCCTATGGGAAGAGTTGGAATAGAGGCCACGGATATTAGAATATCAGGCCAGAGAGACAGAGACGTCATTCTGTAATTAATTGTTTTTATTTTTATAAATAGAGATTGATTAAAGCTATATAAATGCATGATTGAGTGTTGAATGATAGATTGAATGCATTAGAGAATTGCATATGTATATTTATGCAGGTGAAGTGCAGTGAATGCAGAGAGGCGGAGTTCAGCAAATGCACAGAGAGGAAGAGAGTGATACAGAGGTTCATAATAGGTTGTTGAACCATTCGAAGGACCAACCAATGGCCGAAATGGATAGTGATAAAAGAAATCACGAAGTTAGAGTTCAAGTGAAAGTGAATTGAGGGCGAAAGGAAAAACTTTAGAAAACCTTTAGAAAACCTGGAAACCACAGAAACCCTGAAGGAATGCGCTAAAATCTAAGTAAAGAGAAAGGCAGAAGAAATGGAGTATGGATGAATCGTAGTTGTTGGATCTTTAATGATCAATGGTCGGGATTAAATCGTAGCGGTGATCGAGAGATCTCGCCATCGGACGGTCATCGGGTGCCAAAGTGATCGAAGTTTAATTGAGAAGCCAGACCCGAAATGTATTAGGTTGGGGGTTTATAATTCCATCGGGTCGGAAAGAAGTGCTAAGTGTTGGGCTTGTTACCAACCCGAAATGGTTGTGAACCATTGGATCTGCTAAGCGCAGATCAACGACAGAGAATTGTTGGAGAAGCTTTGGAGATTGGGAGCATTAATGACCGTTGGATTAGGAAAAGGATCAACAGTGGAGATGTGATCAGATCGCAATGTTTTATTTGAATGGATGTGGATTTAATACATGTAATATGCGATTATGCTAAGGGCTGATAGGAGCGGACCCGATAGGGAAATGAAACATGGTTAACGATATTTGAAGTCCGGAAGGTTATGCACTATTGATTATCGGCGAAGACGGGGGAACATATGTATTAAGAAACCCACGGAGGATGTGATTGCCGATAGCGATAAAGCTAAGCCTTGGGGAACGTGCATCGTTCATACCAAAAGCGGGTAAAGGTGTGTTTATGGTTGATTTCCTTTGTAAATGGGTTTAGAAGGAAAATAGCACCGATAAAGCATTTCATGTGATATAACATATATGAACCAAGGTTTTGGAAAGGGAAAGGTTATATATGTGGGTTTAAATGGTTATAAAGGGTTAAGCGCGCATATATGAGGTTTTATATATATATATCCAATGTTAAGAAGGAAAGGTTAGGTACATATGCGGCTTATGGATTAGCGAAGGTTAACGAAGGTTTATATGGTGTGAAATAGTCCCTATATTAAAGGAATGGAAGGTTTAGAAGGGTGTATGTGACCCGATAGTAACAATAGGAAGGATTTGAAAGAAAGACTTTAATAAAGTCCTAATTGAAGGCTTAAGGGGTGATTTAAATTCCGATAAGTGGATATTGCCTAGGAGTTAGGCATTGATGGAATTTTAATGAATTATTCCATAGAGTTTGAGAAAGGGGCCTTAACCATTGTATTGATGATTTTAACTCCTTAGTGAGTTAAAATTCCTGGGACAGATAGCTATATGCATAGTCCATGTGTACTGTGAGTAAAGCAGGGGTAACCCTGCGTCAACCAGACAAATTATCTCTGTCTTGTTATTCATTCTTGGTTACTATTTAGATGAATGGGTAGATGAGCCTATTTTAGCCTTTCTATCCACCCTTTCTACAAAAGGACTATTAGTAACTTTTCACTATGATCACTTCTTAGAAAATGTAATTCACAAACAATTCCTTGAGTTTCTAACTGAAGGAATATTAAGGTATTCTTCTATTATCATGTATATGTTCATTTTATTTCAAACATATAGGTTTCCCTTTATAGTGAATAAGCTTGATCAACAAGGAGAGCCACAATCTATTGTCTCCCGGACCTCCTTAATCAAAAGAAAATCATAGGAATTCAGCTTAACATGCTTCATTGATCAATTTGTGTATCCAACAACTTGTCTGTTGAGTGGCCAACAGATTCCAAGGATAAGTGAGGACATTCATGTGAAAATAGGAGACTGGTACCTTTACCAGTCATTTACAGAAATTAGAGTTTATGGTTCAGCGATGCCACCATACAAGTTGCCCAAGTATCTTCTAATGATAATATTTTCCTTGGAGTACATCAAGCAAATAATTCACTCTGACAACATTCATTTCATAGCATCCAAGAAGAAGTCATAGTTGCGGATTAAAACAAAGATAGGAACTTTCATCTGCAATAGTAGAGCAGCAGGAGAGGAAGCAGACCTCGTTCTAAAACAAATGAATTTCCCTCTTAGCTTCACTTCGTACTATGACCCCTTTGTGGTAATTTCCAAGTTAAGATTGGAACAAAAAGCTACTCCCTATGTGCATAATCAAAGGCCAGAAATAGAGAAGCATGTGAACCAACACACTTGGGTAGATAACACATTCCAGGAGGCCAAAGAGAATATAATTTCCAGAATAGCTTTAGAGACTCCCATACCTAGAGAAAATATAGATAAGAGACCGAGAGAGGATGATTCTACATCAGTTACAGAAGTATCAGCCAAAGAGTTCAACATATACACAAAGAAGATTAAAATAGGCTCTAAAATAGACTTCCCACCACTGGAGGACACACAGGGCACTATTTTAGTCTTAGGCTTTCAAACTTTTAAATTGGATAGTGGTACCACAGAGTCTCCATCATCCTCCACTACTAAAGAGATTCCAACTACTATAACTCAGACACCATAGTCATCTATAGAGCAGAGGCAGCTAGATATTTTCTAGTGATATAAAGAGATTAAGCAAAGGAATGAAGCCATTCATGACAATATCTCTACTCCATTCAGGAAACAGTCTTTCTCCATCCAACACATGCTTATTTCAACATATGATATAGAGACGGGAAGAATGCATATGGCATTCTTGCAGGCCCATGTCCCACAACCAAAGTCAATAACAGATTTCAAGAAAACTACTTGTGAATTTGAGGCAAAGGATGTTCATCATTTGGATCAAATAGATATGCACAGGTAGGTTGGAGAAATGGTAAACTCTACATTCACACAAACTGCTATCACTTCTTCCAAACGAAAACTTACTTTGAACAATGTGCAGTCTCAGCTTAAACTGGAGAAAGTGTCCTCTCTTTCCAAACACAATAGGATCAAATACTTGGAGGAAATGGTGATCAAAGCAGGCTTTGATCCAAATAATTCCAAATCCCCAAGTCAAGGAACTTGGAGAGACAAAGCTGCAAAAGGAAGAGATGTTGAAGATTCTAGTGGAACAAAGTGCATAAATCAAAGAGATGGAAAAACTGATAAAAGAAAAGGAATAGAGTTCACAACTAGCAGTGGTTCCTATTAATGAAATTCCCATTGCATCTCCACTTCAAAATAGAATCCCTACAGCAGCCACGACAGCAGGAACATCCTCTTCTACGGTTCTTCCCACATCAGTTGTAGATGATTCAGTTAGGTTGGCTAAATCCATGGAAAACATGTCTATATAGGGAGAAGAGATAAAGAAGCTGAGGCAGGGGGTGAAAGTCCTATAGGAACATAAATCTAGATTTGAAAATGACCTCCTGACAGAAACACATAAGTCCCAAACATTGTCCCAAAAATTACAGAAGATGGAAAAAGACTATGCAATGGGTAATACATTGGCACACGTAAAAGAGAATATCTAGAAACGAATCACTGAAGACATGATAGAAATTTGGCCCTCAATCCAAATTATTTTTGAGCAACAGGAGCTGATTGACCGGTCCAATGAAGCCATTGAGTAGGTCAGAAAGTAGTTGGGAGATAAACCTAGTGAGGCCACCAAGCTCATCAAATTCCTTAACTCCAAAAATAGATAGGAATTAGAAGAGCTAGAGATTGAAGACATAACATAAACATTATTGGAAGTCAAGAAAGCGTTGACTAAAAGAAATCTAATGAGATAGCTTGAAAAGAAATGTCAGATTATGGACATTGGTGTACAAAAATTCTTCACCAAGCTGGAACCCCTCTACAAGAAAGGACTTCCAAAATTGTTAGTTATTAATGATAAGCTCAGCACATGGTCAGATTAAAGTGAGAGAATAATGACCAAGGCAAGAGACAGTTGGAGGGTTTTAGCTAGAAGATTTAGTATGAAAGGAAAGGTATTCCTAAAAGCATTGGCATACGACCTCGACATCCAGTATGCAATTAAAAATTTATTCGTCACCAAGCCGACATTTTCCAAGTATACTGAAGTCGACGAAGTGTACCGAAAGTTGTTGAAGATGACTATCCTCACTGAACAACGTTGGGATAAAATTTGTGAGTTATTGGTGTACAAAAGTAGATTTGGCTACACAGCTTAGCGTCAACAACACATGCAGAATTTGAGCGACAGATAGCCATCTGTTCCACCAATTCAGTGCCACCACTTAAGATAGTTCGGATTTCCATGATATCATTGTAACAAGTTATATTCATTCAGTTTTATTATTTTTAGATACATCCTAGTCATTATGACAGGATATTTTTGTAAATCAATTATAAATACTTCATCTTCAAAAGTATCAAGGGTTGGTTTTTGAACAAAAGAATACTATTGTATATTGTTGAAGCATCAGCGGATTTACCAAGTAATACAGAAAGCTCTTTCACAGGATTCTTGTGTCAAGTCGTTGGTGAAGTGCATCTATCGTCTTTTGTGTTATATTTCTTTGTTTATAACACATATTTGTTTTCAAATCTGAACTATTCAATAGATAAGTAAAGGGAAAAAATTGCTTAAATCTACACTCTGCACCCGACTATGAATAATTTCAATGTTTTATTCCAATCTTTAAATATAGAATTCAGGTAACAATGCTCTATATCTAAAGTGAATGTTGTTCCTCCCTCATTTCACAGACTTTAAAGAATCCATTTATTTTGGCTACCCTGCCCTGTCACATCTATCTATAGACACTGTAGTCAATTCGTACTTTATGTAATAGAATCCACAACCCAATGGTAATCTAGTTATCAACCAACCAACCAATTCACAAATCAAACCTTAAACTTTATAACTAACCTAATATCCCATACAACAAAGTTACACCTTACAAAGAGAGCCCTCTCTCAAGCTATCAAGGCTATATCCCCGCTTCCAAAGTAGGTTTGTGGTTACCTTTACGATTTTCTTCTGCAACCTTAGAAAATTATAGACTGCTAACAAACAGTGAGGGTTCACTCTTGTCCTTTTGTTCATAGTAGATTTATCACTAGTCCTTGACATGTGGGGCGACTTTGAGAAGTGAAAAATTAATATTTTCCCGATTGGAAAAGTCATGAACTGAAAAATGTCCTTCCAATAGATTTAACCATTTATCTACGACGTCTGCATCTATCAAGCCTTCAACTATGGGAATATCGAAGTTAACTTGTATGTTAAAAGGAGTAGCACCTCCAGAGTGGTTGTTGGATGAAGATGCATCGCCTGTGGGTAGCCGTCGAAGGATCTGGGCAAAGTTATTTATCACCGCGTCTCTCTATTGCTTGAGGGATTCCACGAGCAACATTTGAAAAGGAGTTTCTTCCCCCTTGTCTTTATTTTCTTCTGCCATGGGAGGTCATTGGTTTTGTGAGGCTGATCCTGCAATGGTTCAACCAGATCAAGCCGTAACTCCTTATACCCTGACCTCATTGGGGACATGCAAATAAAAATAGAGAAAGAGCGGACCCCTCTGATACCACTGATCCGAAATTAAACATGAACACTACAACTTACAGATATAATCATAAACACAGAGATGCAACAGAAAAACACTTCATTTCATTAATAGAAAAATACTTAACTATTATTACAAACCAAATGGAAATAAGATAGCTTGGGCGATGGTAGCTTATCTCTAAGAAGAGATGTGGCGGCTACATGCCTCTCAATTGAGTTACAATGAGGCTCAAGGGCCTTTTTATTATTTAACAATAAGAGAAAACCCTAAACAACCAAAACCCTAACCGGAGGAGATGTAACACCAAGAGTTTACGGGCCCCGTTGGGGTTAGTTGGGCAACCAACTTCCCGGGGTTGTAACTTGGTCATATTATCTCCATTTGACATGTATGATAATATCTCTCCGAGGACTACAACTTCCAATGTGATTGCCATAGCAATCACGAGAGAAATTTTGCCAAAAAACATCGTTTAGGGCCTCAAAAAGGCTCTGAATGTTCAGGTCCTGAAAAACTGCCAAAAATAGTAAACTATGCTACAATTAAGGAGACTGAAAAACAGAAAGAAACAATGGTGAGGGTCCAAGTGGAATAGGCAGGTGGCCACCAATATCCACCTGGATTAGAAAGAAAACACTTGTGCGAGGGAAGTGGATAGGAATTCCTATAACATGGTTGAGGATCAAAAGAGAAATCCTTGAGCATGGTTGAGGGTAAACAAACAAAACCCTAAGCATGGTTTTGGGTCAACCTATGAAACCATGAGCATGGTTGAGGGTAAGCCAACAAAACCTAAAGCATGGTTATAGGTAATTAGAGGAAACCCAAGATGATGATGGTGTATGGGGAATTACAAGTATAAATACGGGTATCAAAATATGATGATTGAATGAAGCATGTACACGAAAGACATTGTAGTAGACCGATGGTTGTAGCAGTTAGGTACGCATTCATTTTGATTAATGGTTTTTCCTTTATATGGATGTTAATATTTTGCAATGCATGTTTGGATCGTGGATTGACTTTACTATTTGGTAGTCATTAAGGGGGAGTGTTGGAGTATATAACTCTTACTTGTTATTATTGTTAGAGTTCTAGGCTCTACGAGAATGAGTTTGTTTGTGTTACTTAGGAGGTTATTGAGACCTAGTTGGTTTAGATATTCTCTCCAAATAGATAGTCTCTTAGTGGGCTGTTTGTTTTAGATATTTTCTAAACCAAGTGATTGTGTGTCAAATATAGTCTCTCTATCTTGAGACAACACTTCATGTATTTATATGTAGCATTATTATTTTTTTTCTTTTTTCTTTTTTCTTTTTTTTTATTTTTCAATGTGGTTCATGATCCCTGAGATTGGTGACCAATACGTCCATGGAATATTTGTAGCAGGAAGATCCACCCAAAGGGATCATTTCCTGTCGGCTCAACCATTGGGCCTAACATCGAGAGTGTTGAGAGAATTGTATATGTGAAGTCTCAATAGAAACGGTACTTTAATGATGATAACTCACCCAATTGAGCTAAGTCTTGAGGCTTAACAAAATAAAATTTTGGTTCAGGATCCTCAAATATCAATTAATGCTACATCCATAGAATAGTTGTACTAGGAGATCTACTTGAAAGGATCACTTCCTCTCGACACAACCATAGAGCCTGACCTCAATAGTTTTGAGAGAATTAACCAATGACCTCTCAATAGAGTAGGTTCTTTGAGGACGAGGACTCGAGCAACTAAGCTAACCCTTGAGGCTATGTAGCATTATTCAATTAATAAAGTATGCTTAGGAAAAATTAATTGCTATCATATCTTAGGTTACGAGATCTAAGGGCATGAATCTCTTGTGAGTCCCCTATATTGTTGGGCCACTTTCTTAGAGCCTCCTAATGGAGTTATCGAGCATGTGAAGTGCGCAACCAAAGAGGAGATTTTTTGTGTGAAGGCATCATTTCTTTCTCATATCGTGGGAGTTGTGAATTGACCAGGGAAAAACCAATATCATAGACTACTAAATATTCTAAAGATAAATATTATTAGAATAACTGCATGCCATTCATGTCTATTTTCCTCCATTTTCTTGACTCTTTATTAATAAAAATATTGATGTTAGAGTGATTATCAAAACATCTTTAAATAAGAAATGAGAAAATGAAATTCATGTATATATAAGAATTGCATGAAAAGTAATATAAATATATATATATATATATATATATATATATATAGAGAGAGAGAGAGAGAGAGAGAGAGAGAGAGAGATTTAACTCCTACTTGTGTCAGTTGTGACGCTTTCTATGTAAAGGAGTTTGTTCCTATTCCTTAGGAGTTTTTAAATCTAGATGTTTCCTAGATTAGTGTGTGGTTGAGATATTCTCTCAACCAAGTCATTTTCTATCCAATATATTCTACCTATATTGAGACAACTACATGTATTTATATGTGTGAATTATTTGATCAATGGAATATACAGTGAGTGCGCATTATTGAATTTTAAGTTGGTATCAGAGCCCATAAGGGCCTAGGGCCTTGGCCCCTCTCGGCTGAGGGAAATAAGAGAGGGAGTATATTTTGTTTTAGTTTTTAATTTTGTCCATCGAGAAAGGTTCTGAGAGTTGAGGGAGTGTGATGTTGTCTGATAGTAAATTTGTCGCCCCAACTATACTAAAATTCACTGTGTGAAGCCCGTGATAGATGCCATCTGCAAGTTAGGTCTGGAGACTATGTGTGTATATTTTTTTTTACTTTCGTTGTTGTGTAGTGTGAAGGTGTTGTGAAAAGGTTAACGAACTATTGTGGAGTCCACCTAGTGAACTCCGTAATGGTGAGTGGAGAGAGTAGGCTAAGCAGAGTGCCTTCTATGGAAAACTACATGTTGATGATATGGAGTACTGCATGCTGGTTAATTGAGGTCACTTGAAGTTTGTGAGAGGGCTAGAGGGCTCAACTGGATGAGGCGACATGAAGAGAAGCCTGTAGCCAAAGTAATACAGAAATCTCCCATAAGAGTATTCAGAGTGTTTTTTAACTCTTCTATAGTGTCTGATCTGTGCACGATTTTCCCAATTCGTTGGATATTGAGGCATCTGTGGCACAAGAATCCCTAGAGTCCGTGGGGCGGGCCATTGATGAATTAAAGAACTTGGTGTGGCGAGGAAAGACCGACATTATTGCCAACTCACCTGGCCCGTGCACCACCTAGGCATCATTTGAGTCGAGTATGATTTGGGATGGCTATATACAATCACGTGACTACTATTTTTCAGAACTCCCTTAATGGTTTGAATCTTTTGGATAGACTAGAGCTTTGGAAAGGGGGTATCGTTTTTTGATTAAGTTATTCTAGTTGTAAGGAGCCTGTTGTCGTCGGAAGGAATTTTCATGGACCTACAATGAATATTTCAACTCGTGGCATCGGGATTCGATCCCAAGTCTCCATGGAGAGCACTGTGTATTTGAAGAGTATTTGGAAGCACTATTAGAACAAATTGAAAATTGTGGACAAATCAGTGTGGTGAGTATTGTGGTTGGTGATCTGTGAAATATTTTACAGTGTCAAACGAAAATTTTATTTTAATGGCATGCCAAACGGCTAGAATGGACTTATGCCCGACTTTTTTCATATTGATATGTGTCTTAGCACTTTATGTTGGTAGACCTCTCTAGTGGAATCTCTTTGCCACACTACATGAGGTCTAGGAGAATAATTACATCCCCCGAGCCATGAAGGAAGGTTTTTTACATCTCATGTGTTCGGCCCAAAAGTCAGTTGGATGGTTCCATGACGAAGCTAATGCAGGGGTTTTAAATTAGTCAACAAATAAACCATCCAATAAGGAAAAAATAATTGCTATTTCCGTTTTTTAAATTGGCATGAAATTTTGAAGATGCTCGATCTACACAGAATCTAAATGGGCAACTCGAAATTGATGGTCGAAGCATAAAGGTGTCAACAGTGTCTGATCAAGTTGAAATACAAGATTTTGGGGCTAATGCTAATGATTTTTATTGTTGATTTTAATAATAAGTATGTCATGTCATAATATTTTTGGTTTTTATTGAAGTGACATTGGTCTGACCAACAATTGTCACAATTATGAGTGTGTGTTGGAACTAGTCATTCCAACAATACGATGAAGACATGATACTGAAGATGACAATAGAGGAGCTGCATCAAAGATTAATGGATGATAGACAACAAAGTGAAAAGTTTGTGTGAATTAGTGTGAGTTTGTGGAACAGACTCATGGTATATTATGTGTCACATAAATTTATTGATAAGCAAGTCTAAGATGTTTTGTAGTGGTCTTTGTAAAGTATGTACTTGGCAACTCCAAGAGTTGGAGTGTGTAATGTAACCCTGACGAGTTATGTGTAACCCCATGAAGTTCATGGTAATCTTAAAACCACTTTGTAATTGCAGGTTTGTGGTAAGCCAGAAACCACTTTACAGTGTTGGTTTGTGGTAAGCCAGAAACCACATGTGAGAGTGAAGTGGACAGGGATTCTTGTAGGCATGGTTTAGGGTCAGCTGACAAAACCCTTGGCATGGTTAAGGGTGAGCCGAGAAAACCTTGGGCCTGGTTGAGTTGGGTCTGTGGTGAGCCTTGCTAGCTAGATTGTGAGCCTTGGTCGCTAAGTTGAGCCTTGGCGGCTATGTTGAGCTTTGGTCGCTGTGAGCCCTTGTGGGCATGGTTGAGGGTATTCCAATAAAACCTAGAGCATGGTTATAGGTAATCCGATAAAACCCATGATGATGATGATGGAGGGGGATTTACAGGTACAAGTACATGTATGCAAATAATGGTTGACATAACCATGTATACGAAAGACATCGTAGTAGACTAACGGTTGCAGCAGTTGGGCACCCATGCATTATGGTGGATGGTTGTTCTTTTATATGGACGTTGACGTATTATTTTGTCATGTTTGACCACCCTAGACTTTGCATATTGAGATTGAGACAAGTAGTCATTAAAGGGGCGACTTGGAAATTTAATTCCTACTTATCTCAATTGTAACTCTTTCTATGTAAAGGACTCTGTTCCTATTCCTTAGGAGTGTTTAAATCTAGATGTTTCCTATATTTGTGTGTAGTTGAAATATTCTCTCAACCAATTGATTTTGTATCAAAAATAATTTACCTATGCATGATTAAATTTTAATATATATATATATAACAAATACATAAAAAGTAAAATTATAATTATAATTTTATATATATATATATATAAATAACAAATACATAAAAAGTAAAATTATATATAAAACACCAATAAATGCATGAAAAGTAAAAAAAATGGATCATATATTAACGTAAGGTATATATTAATGTGACGTATTAAAATCCTTGAACTTTAAAATAAGTAATTACTAGTGTTTGTGTTTGTTTTACGATTAGGTTTTAAATAAATTTGTGTTTTGTATGAGTGTATATGCATATATAAAGCAAGACGTCCTATTATACATGTCAATAGACATAAAATCAAATAAATTAAGTCTATAAAAGAAGTGAATTTGAGATATATAAGATATCATATCTATCGTTATTATGAAATTATAGAAAAGGAAGTTGCAAATAATATCACTTACTACTAATTTGTTCTAAATTTATTATAAATCTAAATTTATTATAAATATAGTTTTTTAAAAACTAAAATATATCTATATATTAATAAATAGATTTAATTTAAAATTAATGGATTTCAAAAAAATAGCGTAGTTAACGCATAAGAATAACAAAATATGACCAATAGGTATTTTAGATAGGGTTATCTTACATTCTAATAACAAATTTGATGATCATAGATCACATAAAATATTAATTAACAGTGGGAATAGTTTTTTTTTTGTAAGCTTCGGTGGGACCCTCTCATTTTACAACTTTTTACAACATTTTACAACCTCGCAGGATTCGAACTTGGGTGGGGGTGTGAAAGCCATCCGCCCTAGCCATTACATCATGCACGTCATGTGCAACAGTGGGAATAGTTATCAACATAGGGACATGTTTAAAAATGTCATTGTAGATCTCCCATAACGATTTTTAATATGAGTTGTTCAGATATGTTTTGGAATATAAATTATCTTATCATATATCACAAAACTTGATGATCATAAGATGGATAGATAATATAAAATATTAGTTAAAAGCGGGAATAGCTATCAACATAGGGACATGTTTAAAAATATCATTCTAGGTCTCTCATAACGATTTTTAATATGTTTTGTTTATATTTTTTTTGGAATATAAATTATCTTATCATCCATCACACAGGGAGTGCCCAGATTAGGTTGAAAATTTCAAATAAAAAAGTGTTTGCTTGTTTTTTAGTTATGCAATTTATTAATTCATTCTTAATTTCTTGTTGGTGATTTTTAAGATAGATGGAAATGATGAAATCGAGGAGGCTATTAGGCTATTTCAACAAATAAAATGGTTGGACACGCTAAATTAGATGATGTGATAGTTAATGTAATTATCACCATCGCCATGGATGTTTTCTTTTTATTGTTAGCGATAATGATGTACGTACCATACATCTACAACATTTAAGGAAATTGAAATCAAATTCACAATTTGTGTGACTCATGTGTTTTATGTTTACTGAAATACATCTTATTTTCATTGACATGATAACAACCAAAATGTGTAGTCTTTGTATGCATATCTTCCATATATGTGTAACTTTATATGCACAACTTATGGCACATGTGTGGCTTTTGTATATGCAGTTTCACTCTCATATATACGCCACTTATATATATGCACCATTTATGTATATGAAAGTTCTACATATATGAAAGTTAGCTTCTATATATGCATGTATATATGAAAGTGTACATGTGCAAAAGCCAGCATCCATACATGTGTGTTTCCATATATACACATATACATATGTGCAAACACATATAAGAAAGATGGGTTATGTATATGCGTGCACTAAAGCTATATGTGCTTCCATATATGTACACTTCTAGATATGCATTATTTCTATATATGTGTGTATGTATGGAAGTTGATGTAAATATATGCATGCATCTACATCTTTCATATGTTGTGGATTCCCATATCTTCCATATATGTGCACATTCACAAAAGCTGACATCCATATTCGCAAATTCTATATATGTGTGACCTCAGTGTGCATACCTTTTGTTTATGTGTGGTTTTTGTATATGCAGACCTTCAATATCTGCACAATGTCCATTTATGTATGGCTTCTATATATGCATGGCTTCCATATATGTGTATCTTTCGTATATGTGTGGCTTCCATATATGTGAGTATTTGTATGCATAACTTGTATATATGCATAGCTTTCATATATACATGGTCTTTGTATGTGAAACTTTTGTATATGTTCTTGCAGTTTTGTATATGCATAGCTCTTGTATACATTAGAGAACTTTTGAGGTCTAAAATGAGAATCCTAATGAATGTTATAAAATAATAGTGGAAATAATAAAATAAGATTAGATTACATCATCAAAGTTTAGAGGGAAAAAAGAAAAAAAAGATATATTTTCAACTTATCTTCCTACGGTTTTACTCAAATTTTAAGAGGGATCACTCGTTGGATGCATAATTTAATTCATCATCCAAGGAGTACCCATGTTGCATACTTTTGATGGACCCCACTACATGAATAATGATAAATACATGAAAAACGTGATTGCAATCACATTTTCCATGTATTTATCATTATTCATGTAGTGGGGTCCATCAAAAGTATGCAACATGGGCAATCCTTGGATGATGAATTAAATTATGCATCCAATGAATGCTCCCACTTGAAATTTGAGTAAAACCGTAAGGAGATAAGTTGAAAATACAAGTCGAAAAAGTAGTTTTTGTTTTGTTATGTTTTTTTTACTCTTTTACTCCCAAAATGGTGAATCATCCCCCATGGTTGACATCATCATCTTAAATTCTATTGGTTCTGATAAAGTTGATTTTGGTTGTACATTTTTGTTTTGAGGCCCATTTTTTACCTCAAAATTTTTCTAATGTGTGTGGCTTTCATATATGAAAGTTGTGTGTATATGGAAGCTGTATTCCGTATGTGCACCACTCATGTATATGCATGAATGAAAGTTATATGTGCTTATGTATGAATTTGCATTGCTTCTATGTATGTGTGCATGTACATAAGCTATTATTCATATATGCACGCATCCATATATTTTGTAAATTATGGATTTCATATATGTGTGTC
This sequence comes from Pinus tabuliformis, assembly GCA_031772625.1. Classification (NCBI taxonomy): domain Eukaryota; kingdom Viridiplantae; phylum Streptophyta; class Pinopsida; order Pinales; family Pinaceae; genus Pinus; species Pinus tabuliformis. The sequence continues at coordinate 1,279,277,789 of CM062820.1, forward strand.
CCCATATCTTTCATATATGCACAGATGTACATAAGATAACATCGACGTTCACAACTTTCGTATATATGCAGCCCTAGTATGCACAACCTATGTTTATGTGTGGCTTTCATATATACAAAACTTCCATTTATGTGTAGATATTGTATATGCACAACTTCCATATATATGCAACTTCCATTTACAGAAGAATGTATATGCATGACTTCCATATATGCACTTGCAGTTTTTTTGTAAGGTTCATCATTTTATTACAAAAAGATAGCATTATAGAGGATTGTTCTCTATATTACTAGTTTGCTTATAAGGAAACCAACCTCGAAACATAGATTGAGAAGCCGGAGATTATATATGTCTAATTTAATAAGTTCAGAAAAAAAAGGTTGCCTAAATCCACACGAAATTCCAAGAGTTTACAAGCACAAAGGCACTATTCTATATAGTTATCAAAACATAACTAGAATAGAAAGAGACCACCCATATTCAAGTAAGACATGAAGTAGAACTGTTGCATAACCTAGAAGTTACAAGCATGGTGCAATAAAGGATGAACCACACTAAGGAGTCATATCATCAAAGTACGAGCAGGCATAGCCTACGAACCTCGAACTACATTTTCCCATGAATTGGAGCCTAGAGGCCAATGTCCACCAAGTAGATTCTTTTTTCACTAACCAAAGCCTACGACTATTGTGATGCTTGTGGCCGACGGGGGGAAAATAACACCCAAATTAGGAGGATGGAGCCATTAGAGGGTTCATAGAAAGGGTAGTAGGAGCATTGTTAATGAACCTTGAGCAATAACAACCCATGAGCCTTCGACCCCTAGGATGCTCACAACCAATGATATGGAGCCAAGGTCTGAATTATAAGAGTGGAACCATTGAAGACTAACTAGAGACTTATATTGGGCCTAAATCTTGATCAATACAACCTATAGATTGATAGGGAATAGAGTACCCTTAACGAAAGCCCAAACATGAATGTGAATCGTGGAGGCCAGTTGAGACTCCAAAGCCACCATGCAAACTTCAGAGGTTGTAAATTTTCAATCAATAGGTGAATGGTTATGCTGGCCCTCTGATGCTGAGGAAACCAGTACAAACCAAGATACAAACCAAACATTGGACGAGTTGATACTATAATAATTGTAGGCATGACAGTCATGAGCAGGTGGGATGGAAGCGTAACGCATATCTAACACCGATAATAGTTTTGCAGGTCTGCTCACCAAGAGTAGAAATGTGGTTGAAGGAGGACACTAGTGAGCCATGATGCCACCTCCAACCATAGATGAGGTAAGCCTCTCCACACAATAGAGGTGAAATGATGAACTATTGAATTAGGTAAGGGACTATGTATGACAACCAGGGCCAAGTTAATACTACCATCGCTTGGGAATTAAACAAAGTGTGTCAGTTTACAAGAGGGTATGAATGATGGGCCAGGTGGCCCCTTATTCCATGTGGCTTTTACATGGTGACGATAAGCATCGATCTCCACCACCTATTCCGGGGGACATATATGTACATGCGGTTATGAATATGCACAAATTCCATATACGTACAAACTTGGTAGATGGAAGGTATGCATATATAGAAGTTATATTCCATATACGTATCACTCACATATGTGCGTACATGAAATGTATGTTCTTCCATATATGCATGCTTCTGTATATATATTGATTCTTTATACTAATGCATATATTAAAGTTGATGTCCATACATGCACACATTGAATATTTTGTATATCATGGCTTACATATATCTGCAACCTCCATGTTTTACACTTGTGACATATGTATCTGCATCTTCTATATATGTATGAATTTTGTATACGCGCTTGGAAGTTGTCTTTTGTATATGCACATATATATGAAAGCACACATATATAGAATCCAACATCCATACATGTGTGTTACCTTATATACATGCATATACATAAGTGCAAACACATATACAAAAGCTACATTTTGCATATGTTCTTGCACATCAACGACACTTATATAGAGCTCCCTCCATATATGCATCACTCATGTATATGTGTGCACTTAAGCTATATGTTCTTCCATATATGTGTGTTTTTGGATATGAATTTCTTTTTTATATGTGCACATGTATGGATGTTGATATCTATATGTGTGTGCATCCATATCTTTTGTATATCATGTCTTCCATATATGTGTACTCCCATATCTTTCAGATATGTGTGCATGTATAAAAGCTACTATCCTTATTCACAAGTTTTCTACATGCGCAGCCTCAGTATGCACAACTTTGTCAAGCTAGGAGGTAACTCCTCAAATGAATTGTGTTTATTCATTAATATTACTCATGGTTATATAGATGAGGGATTGACTCTTGGGCTTCACCTCTTGATGAATCTTCATTTTCCATTTACTATTTACATTATTTACAAGTGTTCACCCAATCCCAATGATTAGGTGTCAAAATTCCCCCCCTTAATATGAAGGGATGTTGGTGATTCCAAGCATCATTATGAATTTTTCAAAATGTTCTCTTCCAAGTGCTTTGGTGAAGATGTCTGCAATCTTCTCACTACTGGAACAATGGCATAGATGGATTGCCTTGGCCTCAACATGATGTCGAATCAGATGGTATTTTGTATTGATGTGCTTCGTTCGATCATGGAACTTTGGGTTCTTGGCCAACTTTATTGCAGAGGCGTTTTCAATCATTAGTGGAGTTGAATGTACTTGTTTTACCTGCAAATCTTCCAAAATTTTCTTGAGCCACACAATTTCTTTTGTTGCCTCTACTGCTGCCACATATTTTGCCTCTCTTGTGGAATCTACTAGACCTGATTGTTTGTGTGATATCTAAGAGACATCTCCTGATCCAATACTCATAGCATAACTTGAAGTAGATACCCCAGTTTCTTTGTCTCCAATGAAGTATGAATGAGAGTATCCAATCAAGCTGAAGTTTCCCACCTGTATATACTTGAGTCCAAAGTCTTGGGTTCCCTTTCAGTAATTCAGAACTCTTTTTGCAGCAGACCAATGTCCCTCACAAGGCTTTTGCATAAACCTGAAGAGGATTCCAGCAACAAACAAAATGTATGGACTGGTAGTAGTCAAGTGGTTGAGACTTCCTACAAGTTGTCTATAAAAGATTCATCTTAGATGGATCACTTCTTGGCAATGGGCTTCAACAACCAAGAAGATATTTCAGCCATATGTCATAATTTCTTTTATAATATTAAAAGGTCTTGTAGTTGAGTTTTCATCATCATCTCACCTTGTATCTGACAGGGGGGAAGTGATGGTCATCTACAAGCTTCAAAGCCACATCAAGCGAGCCTGAGCCACCACCTACCATACCAGATTCAGAGTTGTAGCTAGAGACAAAGATGCCCTTGTGCATGCCTTTGGTTGGTGATCAGCCTTAAACCATCTATGCAAGGTTGAGACATCTCTTCAAAGAATTGGGGACACTTCCTGTAGTAGAAGACTTCATCTTCTTGCCAGTTTTGGAAGAGTTCTAGGAATTGCATTAAGCATTCCAGAGTTGGTGGTCATCCAACCATCACAAGTTGAGACCTCCCTTTTCAGGTTGAGGTTCTCCTTTTATATGCTGGGTGAGACCTCCCTTTCAAGGTTGAAGGTTTCCCTCTTCAAAACATTAGGAGCACTTCCTCTAGTAGAAGACCTCAACTTCATGCCAGATTTGGAAGAGTTCCGGGAACTGCACTAAGCGTTCCAGTGTTGGTGGTCATCCTTAAACCACCCCCTTTATACCAACATTTTAGAGAGCACATTCAGCTTAGTGCTGCCATGCATTTTTTGCACATTTTGTATTACAACTCTCTTCTTGGACTCATACATACCCCTTCGGATTAAGGGGGGGAATGTTGGGCACCTAATCCTGTATGGGTTGGTGGGGAATGTGAACAACCACCGAAGTCCAAGAGACCACTTGGAATATGAATCCAAGGGTCACACCATGTACTATAAATGTATATCATGTTAATAATATATGCAAATGAATGCTTATCTTCCATATTAGTTGTTTACATTCCATGTATGTTTAACAAACTTTTATTTTTGCATGGTTTTTGTATATGCATGGCTTCCATATATGCACTTCCATATGTGTGGAACTTCTGCATATGCACGGATTATGTATAGGTGAGCCTTTATATTCATAACTACTATATATGTGCTACTTCCGTATATGCATGACCTTTGTATGTAAAACTTTCATATTATATGTGTGGCTTTCATATATGAGCTTACACTTATATATATGGACAACTTCCATATATGTGGGGCTTTCATATATGAAATTCACACATACACATAAATTACCTTTTGTATATGCACCACTCACGTATATAAATGCATGAAAGCTATATGTGCTTCCATATATGCCTTTTGTATTTTAACATATTAAAGGATAAAATCCATGTTGCCATTTAATTCGTTGCAAATATGTAACATTAATGATGTGTTTGAAGTGATTTTCAATTATCTTCTCTATTAAGACATTTTTCCTCTTTTATGTATAACCTATTTGTCGACATATAATAGATTTGAAAATTAATTATTATACCACACTTGATTACACAAATGAAAAGTAGGATTTATAATTATCACCCTTAATTAGATATAGTTAAATTTTATGCCCATTGTTTGAAACTCAAAATAAAAACGACAATTACATGGTGCATTGATAGGGGAAAGAAGTAGCTATGAGTATTTGACCCTGAATTAGTTAAACTCAAGGTTCAAATTAACTCTATTTTTCAGAAGTTTACATTTAACTCTATTTTCCAGATTAATAGGGGAAAGAAGTAGCCATGAGTATTTGACCCTGAATTAGCTAAACTCAAGGTTCAAACTAACTCTATTTTTCAAAAGTTTACATTTAACTCTATTTTCGAGAGATTTACATTGATTTGTTTAATTTCACCATTCAACCGAAGATTCCAAATCATATTCTATCCAACTAATCTACCAACCTACATATCCTACATATTGAATGACTCTCAACTTACTTTACTTCCTCTCTTCAATAACATATAAACATGTAAAAAAAACAAAACAAAAAAAGCTAAACTAAACTAAATTCCCAACTACAACTACATAGCTACTTTTTTTTTAATAAAAAAAATTAGTCAAAAATAATTGTAATGACTATTATTTCCTTTATTTACAAACTTAAAACTTATATACATAAAAATTAACAAAAATATTCCAATTAAAAAAACATAAATAAACAATACTTCAATATAAATAAATAAACAAATACACATCCGTAAAAAAAACCATTACATTTCTGAAAACCACTTTTATTAATAAAAACATTTGATAATAACCTCCAAAAAAAACACATTTACATTAGCTTTTATTTAATATATTAAAACCATTGTTAACGCAACAGTTTTATACGTACTATGTCTCTGTTATTCTCTCATCAGCATTGCATGCTCATTCATAATGAAAATTGATGTTTTCCTTTCCATATCACAAATTTTATTTTATATTTTAATTTAATTTAATTATTTATATTAACTTAGATTTTAATTATAGATGTTCCATTTTATTACATTCTATTTCAATACAATGATATGTTAAACATTGTTAGGCTAGAAAATAAATATTGAAATCATTACCTTCCATTAATTTATATTAATTTATTATTTTGTTTATAAAATTTAAATGTTTATTATGAAAAATTAGAAAAATAATTATTAATAAATTTATGATTTTTTATTATTTAAATTATATTCTAAATGGTACACATGAAACTAATGTCTAGGAAAAAAATTAACTTATTTAAATGGGGCTATATTTATAATTTTAATAATTATTTTTTATTTATTTTGTTTAAAGTTAATTATAAAATCTAATTAAAAAAAAAATCAAATGTTTAGACTACATACAAATCTTTTCCTACATTGATTAGTTAAACTAGTCAATTGTTTACCATGGCTTGTTGTTTAATTGATTTATTGTATCATTGATTTGTTTGGTTTGGGATTATAAATTTTAATTAATTTAAATGTAATGGTCACTAAAGTTGAATTCAATTACACTATAAAAATACTTGTTCCCCAGCGTAAATTTGCATTCATCATACTAATTATCGACCAAACTATATTTCTTTTAAAATTTCATAAAACATTGCCTACTCTAGTAGCTTCCTTCATATTGTTGACCATCTTAGCACTGGTCTCCTCCAATTTATTTTTCCTTCCTTCATATTGTTGACCATCTTAGCACTGGTCTCCTCCAATTTATTTTTCCTTTAAATTTTCATAAAACATTGCCTACTCTCATAACTAACTTCATATTGTTAACCATTTTAGCACTTGTCTCCTCTCGTAGTCTTTGACGTATTTCTATTCTCAAATCTCCACACATCAAATACTACAAAGGTTTTAACTTTCTCACAACTACTACCACATTTTATGTTTTTCTTTATGAAATATTTTTAAGTTTATTAACTTTATTTAACCCTTACAAACACTATTTTTTTTTTACTCTATATTAATTAGATAACTTTGACCCTATAAAATTCTAAGCTTGCTAATTTCATTCAAATTCACAAGTTTTACTCCACCAAACTCAAATTAACTACCCATATAACTTCACATACATTAGGGAGCTCCGAGGATGGCCATCGTTGAATTTCCGGTCTGCGCAGGGAATGAAACCCTCGCCATGGGGATCGTCGGAGGCAGTGTGAAAGGGAAGGACGCAGTCCCCCACAAGATCGATAGCAAAAACGCAGCGCGGGAGTGTTTTCTTCAAACTCCTGAAGCAGCTTTGATCATGAGGGCAAATACCTGGAAATTACCGGAGGCCGTGGCTACAACGTTTACCCTTCGCCCATATTACCCATTGCATGATGGGTCAAAGGCAATTAGGGTCGATCAGAAGGAGAAGCTAATAAAACCGTTCGAGACCAGTGATCTGCAGACGGGTTTCGTAGATGGCTTCAGAACTCAATTTGGGGGCGGACTTTTGTCAGATATTGGCCTGATACGTACAGGATCTGCCAGTTCAGTGATAATTTGGCTCATCCCTCTACAGCCGTTTCATGCATGCGAAGTCGAAGGTTTTCATGGGGCAGATCCGACTATGTACACATCTGCATGGCCCAATCCCTGTAGATCCAGGGCGGATCTCTCAAATATGAGCAAGATGCAAGATCTCCAGGCACTCAGGCAGCTGATCGGTGGTTATATGCATCGATCCAATAGAGGGTTGGTAGATCGCGACAGTCAAATGGTAGAATGCCGCAATAGAAGCCCAGATCTGGAAGATCGTCGATAGCTAGATCACAAGGCAGCCAGCAACGTCACCGTTTCAGGCAAAGCAGGAACTCAGCAAAACGGCAGACCTCAGGTAACTCTTTATCAGATTTTCATTAAAGCCCCAGAGACACAATCCTCTTTAGTATGGGTACATGCAGAAAGTACTGTGTTGCAACTGAAGCAGAAAATATGTGCATTGACTGGATACCCTAGCCAGATCCAACACTTAATCAATGGCAGATGGTCGCTCCAAGACAACAGAACCATGGGAAGCTATGGGATTAGCCCAGGTGAAACCATTTTTTTGAACCTTAGATTGAGAGGAGGAGCCCCCCCTCAGGGATAGCCAAGCAGTTCAGGGGGAAACAAAAACTCCTCAGGAGGAGACAAGGGGAAAGAGACAGCATCTCAGCAGCAACCCAAGGGAGGTTCCTCCTATAAAAATATTATTTAGGGTAACAAAGACACAGGGTCCTCTCCAGATCAAGGCAGGTATACTCCTAGGCCATACATAGTAGATCAGTTAGGGCAAACCCTAGCCCTAAACTTTGACTCTATAGGGCTTGATGTTTTCGTAAAGTCCTATGAAACGCAGGCCCTAATCTGTCGTTTTAACAGTTTCTGGCCAAAACCAATGGATTTATTCCATTGGATTTTTACCTCTTGGACCATGGAATGTGATATACATTTATGCTCCAAAGGTTTCTTTATAGTTAGATTCGCATCCTTGGAAGTCAGAGAAAAAATCATCATAGATGGGCCTTGGTTCTGGGAAACAGCGGGACTGTTCATGACCCCATGGTTCCCAGATTTCGATCCAAACAACATGACTGTATCCAAAGTACCGATTTGGGTCCGCCTATACAACCTTCCCCTTCACTTTTGGAGTGAACGAGTCTTGGAAGGAATTGGGAACAGCATAGGGAAATACATTAAAACAGATCTGGAAAGGACTGACGAAAGGGTTTACACTTTTGCATGCATTTGTGTGGAAGCGGATCTAAGCAAAGGGCTGCCAGACAACATAAAGCTGGTCTACAAACAACAGAACTGGCTGCAAGCACTAGATTATGAAAATACTGCTTTCAGATGTAGGCTCTGCAAGCAGACAGGACACCTGCAAAGCACATGCCCAGAAGCAAAAAAAGCAAACAGTAAAAAGAAGCAGAAGGGGAAGCAGAGGAAAGGATGGCAATTTCCCCCCCTGACTCAGATGAGGAAGAATCAGAAGCAGAAGAGGATGACACTCACGCAGAAAAGGCAGAGGTATCCCAAGAAATGGAGACACAGAAGGAAACTACAACAGAAAACAAGATCACAAAGATCCACCAAAATCAGGCAGAGAAGACAAGCGAGGATCTAAGCATGGGAGGGATCAAACGACATCACCACTCAGATACTTCAGACTCAGACAAGGAAACAGGCCCACAGAAAGCAGAATCACAGTTAGTCATAGCTTCGATCGAGCCCACTCAAGGAGAGTGGCGCAAGGTCGAAAAGAAAAAGGGGAGGAAAACTTGAAGTGTGAGTTTCACTCACAGCCGGATTCAGTTTTTTGCCTCTCTCTTCTCTCTCCTCTCTTCTTTTTTCTTATTCTTTTATATGCACGTTAGTCTTCTAACGTTGTGTGGGGTGCGATTGCACTCGAGCCCATATCGGCAGCTTATGGAAATGCTTAAATGCATCTGCTAGTGTAACTTTTCATTTTATAAATAAAAGGTTACCGTTTTTTTCTTTGGAAAAAAAAAACTTCACATACCTTAACTTATTAGATAACTAAATCCATTTAACTTTATTAACATTACTCCCCAAACCCTAGACTAGGTAGCTTTATCCAACTTTGTGAATTCCAACTACTACAAATACCTCCTAACAATCCATCATTGCTAACTACATTGTGCAATATAAATTAGCTTTGTTTGATTCATTCTCTTTATAATAAAGTAATGTTGTTGTTTTTTTTTTTTTTTTAATTTCTCCGTGGTCACTCTACTATGTGAAACCGTCCTCTGACTTTATAATAATTGACTATATGGTGTTTTTGGTTTATTCTTCCATATTTTAATGTAAACAAAGTAAACACTTTTCAAATTTGAAAGGGATGATAGCTTAGAAGTTCTACAGACGAGAAAGTTAACCGTTTAGCACAACATGAAGGGGACCTTAGCATAATAAGAAGGAAAATGATTACATGGAAAAGCAACGTGTTAATTAAAAAATAAAACATTTATATAAGCATGGGTGAAAATATCTATGTGGGAACATAGTCTTCTCACAAAAGTTATCCACACTCACATTTTTGCTATGAGAGACATTGGGATCGTTGGAGCACAAAGGATGTACAAATGAAATTGAATCTTTGCAACTAGTGCGATACAGATCAAATATTTAATTCATTTATTAAGTATAAATCATTTAAAAGAATTAAAAAAAAAAAAATTGTTAAAATTTTTTTATTCGAAAACGACAGATAACATGTTTCAGCGACATTTCAGAAATATGTCTCGAGAATGAAGACACGAGTATAACGAACTCACATTACAGCGAGTAAATCAACATAAATTGCTTGGTACATCAATGGAGAAAACTGTATTGAAGGTTGCTCTCAACTGCACTCTATTGTTTGCGTCACCAATTGAGTATTTTTCAATTTATTAATATCAATATAAGTTCATTATAAGAAAATTAAAAATAGCGCTCCCACAGTTTACATATATATTCATATAAGTTTAAGCATCGGCGGAATGAAAGTCCGACCCATCAAAACATAATCAATATCATGAGAAGCTTGAGTTGTATGTACAGTGTTTCCTGTGGCAATAAAATAACATAGGATTGGATTTCAAGATAGTGAATGCATTTTCATTCAAGCAGAAATCTTATATTATATGTTTCAAGTATATTAAAGAAACCGAGTGATTCAACCCCTTCATTTCCAGTAGGTGATAATACTTCTATATCGACAATTCCTTGTATTGCTGGAGCAGTTGAGCCCTTCATTCCCCGTTACCGCCTCCATTCGTGGTCAGTGGTAGAATGAATGGCACAATGTACAGTGCATATGAATGAAATCGCGTCTGATGGAAAAATGAATGGCGTAAAGTGCAATGCATACAGAAGGAGATCACACCTGATACTCCGTGGCTCCGAAAACCAGTGCTTCTCAAGACAAGGGATTTGACATATCTGTCATTTATCCTCTCATACTCCACAATCCAAATCATTTTATACATCATTCAAATTATTTTATAATAGTATATTATTCACTGATGATATTTGCATTAGCTTATGGCTTCTTTGTCTTTTTAGGGTTTCTTAGGTTAAAAAACTAAATTTTCATAGCAACTTTAATAGTTGATCCCAGCCACAATCCTTGGTTGACCTTACCAGCAAGGCTTTCGATGGTTTTTTTGGTTGATGGACACCATTTGGCACCTTGAAAGGATTGCTTCCAAAGCCATCACGGGCATACGACATAATTCTTGCATCTCAGAATTCATGGAGATGTAGATGCTTTGGCTGAGATATAATAATCAGTGACATAATTATCGTTTATAATGGACGTCTTGATTGAGAAGAGAGAACAGTCTTATCGGAAGAGCATGAAATCAATAAGTTAAGGAATTAAATTGAAGAAATATAGCATGCTAAAGCTTAGCTTACTCTATTTCTTATTTCTTCTATTAATTTTGTTAGAATCTTCTATCCTGCTAGCATACCCTATCTCTTATCTTTTCTGTTAATAAATTACTGTTGCTTATTCAAATATAGATTTTGATTAATACAATATTTTTCAATTATGGTTGATCCAAAAAATTAAAATTAACACACAAAAAAATCAATTGTTCTCAATTACTTTTATGGCAAAAATTATGATTTTTATTTTTTCATTTGTAATTAAGTTGTTTAACTTTGAAATTTCAAATTAGCAATAAAAATTATATATAAAATTTACGATTAAGTCATTGGCAATCAATATGATGAACAGATTGCCGTTTATAACAATATTTCCTTTGTAATCATACAGTGTACAAAATAATAAATTACAACAACATGGAATGCCTTATTTTATAAAAAGTACATCTTTAATTTCCATTGAAAAGTATTGCTGAGGCCGTTATATTGTTTTTTTAAATCAGTAAGGATTTTATTCGAGGAGAAACTGACAACCCAGGAAAACAATAAGGTCAGCCAAAAATCTAAGGTGAAGTGCAACCCATAGTTGATGACACTATGGCATCTAATTTGTAATGGACAAAGATTTCCAAGAGTCCATATTGAAGGGTAGGAATCTAATGCATCCAACGTTACATCAAGGAAACCGAAATTGATTTGCTGATATATGTAACTATTTGATCTGTAATGGTTACCTAGAAATATTTTACCACCATTAAACTCTAGATTACTTAGAAATATTTTACCGCTATAGACAATTAGTAGACTACTTAGCGATGGCAACAAGGCGGTCAGCACTTAAAACATAGACTATAGGATGGTAGCGATCTTTATGGAATTTCTGTATGTCACATATTTTCATTCAGAATATTGAAAGCTCACACATAATCTTGCTCGAGTGGAAGCACTTCCACTCATATAGATAGACTTTGCCAAAGGGCTTTTGCTTTCTTCTTTACATAATGAGCCCTCCGAAGTGACGATTGTACTTTGAGTAAACATGGTAATTCCATTTCGGTTATTTTGGATAAACATGGTAATTGCACGTCCATTATTTCAAGAGCAGAAGCGCTCTTAAGCAAATTATCCAATATAATTCTTTCCCATTGATCAAATTGGTATATACTCACCTTCACTTTCCGAAGATTACCAAGGAGAGAGATTCTACATGTAAGCGTTGGATCTCGTACTAGCTCCTGCATTTACAACCATGTACAAGTCAAAACTGTCCTTCACGTTAATAACCAACGCATTATCAATACACATTATATATATTATACGATGACAACAAAATAATCCATGGCAACACAATAATTCATGGATACATGGTATATTATACGATGACAACAAAATAATCCATGGCAGCAGAATAATTCATGGATACATAGTTCAGCCATATGAAGTACATGTGGTAAAAGCCTATAAATATTGATCCATAATAAATTTGAGAACATTTATTATAGTTACATTATAATATATTTATTTTTATTTTGATTAGGTATTAATGTGTATTTGACCAAAAATTTATGATAACATCACGAATTTAATTTTTGTTATTTTTTATTATTATTTAAATCTCTTTATTTGTAATGTGATTGGTTAGGTCTTATTATGGGTTGTTTAGTAACTTAGATTTCTATTAATTACTAATTTTTTGTTTTTTATTTAACCATTTTTTTTTATGAATTATATTTTTTCGTCATATTTTCAATTTAAAATGACTTATTATTATATTAAAAACATATTTTAATACATTTAATTATAAACGCTTATATATATTAATAAAAATATAACACACACATAGAGATATGTATGTTAATATAAACAATATTAGTTAACCATATTTCTTGTTTTCTTGTGATGACATTAAACAATAAAATATTTTATTTTGTGATAAAATCTTTGTTTTTGTTATTTTTTTTGTTTACTTCAACTATATTTAAACTAAAATGCAGGTACTAGTTAATATGTAACCCTTATTATATAATACATTGCACATTTCACATTCTAAAAATTAAAGAAATTATAAAAACTAAATAATATATAATTCTAATTTTATTTAAATTATTATTAATAATAAAAATTAATATATATAAAATTATTATTAATTAATTAATTAATTTTATATATATATATATATATATATATATATATATATTCCCTACCACAAAGATTTATCTTCACTTTACCCTGGATATTTTCAATTTGTAAGTAGGCTTTGTTACAATGCCATCAAATACCATCTGAAGTTTTTTAAAGGGAGAAAAATGGTTGTAACTACTTTGAGATAAATATTAACTTTTTATTTGTGTATACTATTATGAATATTCTAGAATATTCCATAGAGGTTAAATCTCTAACCTCCACCTAATAATTATTAATAATTAAAATAATTTTTTGAAACTCTGTTTCAAAATAGACACACCTATTAGTGTACTTATATGATGGCAACTCAGTAGTCCATCACAATATGATACCTCTTCTAGAACTTATGTTGATACCTCTTCTAGAACTTAATTATCAATAATTTTAAGTGGGTATTAGAGATTTAATATTAGTAAAATATTCTTGGATATTTTTAATGGCACTCTTAAATTGAGATTTAAAAAGTAGTTATACTCTTTTTACCTTTTTAATTAAAATGATCAATTAAAAAAATGTCACATAAAAAAATGTCATACGAAATGAGTTATAATTTTTTGAGCCTATGGTATTAATAAGTCATTGTATTGACCCATGATATTGTTACAAAGCGTGTTTATAACCTAAAAAATTTCATGGCCAAGTAATAAATTAAATGGTTGATAAATGTCAACATGCATCAAAACACTTCAATCATGATACATCTCACATTGCCCCCCCAAAAAAACATAAGGAAATAAATTAAAAATTAACTCAATTATGGAGATTCTTTAACTTGTAAATAGTCTATGTTACAATGTTGGCATTGTGATGCATGCGTTGTACTTGATGGCAACCCTCTCATAGACGAACATCTCACTTATATATGCCAAAGAAGCAGTTATCGGAGCCATTGAGCCATTGGGAGCTTATCGGAGCAATAGAGGCACATTCTCATATATAAAGAGCTTATCGGGAGGAATCGGGCTTATATAACCCTTGGATGCATGCTTAATCATTATCGGGAGTCATCAGGCCATATATGCATGCTTTAACTCTATCGGGAGTTGTTCGGGCGATCAAAACCCATATATGCATACATTAATACTATCGGGAGGTGTTTGGGTGCTTAAAACCCATATATATATATATATATATATATATATATATATATATATATATATATATATATATAATAGCATGCATGCATTTCCCCCTTTCTGCGGATAAACACAATTATATGTGTTAATACATATATTTCGGCATATATGCGCATCGGGGGTTCGGGTATGTAACACCGTTGAAATCTCCGATTGCATTGGACCCGATGTCATATCAAATGTGGTTTATAATAATATCGCATCCGCAATATATCGCAATGCATAAAGGGTCGTCCACCCCAATCCTCCGATTGCGATAAGAGGTGGCGGACCCGATGGAGGGATTAAAGGCATCATATATTAATATCGCATCCGCGGTAATCGCCCATTTTATAAAGGCTTCCCACATCTAATCGCCGATAGCGATGAAAGGAGCGGACCCGACAAATTTATAAAGCAAGGTTAATTGCCATATCACATCTGATCCATCGGATCGGCCATCGGCAATAGGCTATGATATGGGCATGCGCTAATAGCGATAAGGAGCGGACCTGATATATTATTATTATGGGTGCATTCAGTTTAGAGTCCGCCTCTTTGCCCGTTTGGACCGTTTTCATCATATTTTTATCACTTAAGTCATTTTTTTAAGTGATCGGTCAAAGCAAGTGAGCCCCAGGTTTTCGGATCCCCGGTATTGTTAATCTACGGTTTTGATTCTTTGTTTTAAAGAGAGCCTTGCTATATAAGAGGGAATGAGATCGTTTGGCGGCAGAGCAGCGGGTGTAAAAGATCTCATAAAAGAACAGTTCTGAAAGACTTTTGATCGGTTGGGGAGTGTTGGTTGAGATCTCATCAGCGCTGTCTGGTATGATTGAAGTTTGAAGATCATAAATTGCAGGAGACTGTGCAAGCGCACATTCCCGCATATAAAAAGGCACAGGCGCAGATATTTACGGATGCCTTGATGAAGTCGCAATCCCTGGTAGAGATTCGTTTCTGCCTTTGATCAATCTGCAGGTTGATGGGTGCGTAATTTAGCCTCGGGTGCGCTGTAATATGTATATCCTCTGTAATTGGGTTCTGAAATTGGCCGCTGTTGTTTTCTAAAAGGGTTCTGGGTGCGCAATATTAAGTTCTTCCTGTGTAGTGATAATGTTTAGCCTCCGGGTGCGCAGCAGTATGTAAATCCTCTGTATTGGGTTTTGATATCGGCATATTCAGCCTCTGTATTAATCTGATGCTTGGGTAATTCTGAAGACTTGTTTATACTTGATGACCAGTTGATCTTCTTGGATCCAGTCTGAAAATTTATGAAACATGGTCCTTGAACGAAGTAGGCGGTTGTAGCTCCCTTCCAGGAGAGACTGGAAAACGAGAGAGGGTTGTAGCTCTCTACAGGTTGCAGCCTGCGTACTGGTAAATGACTGCACCAATACAAAATCATTGTAAAAGAAGTTTCTAATTGAAAGAAGATAGAGATATATTGCAGCAGGTGGTTTTCACCCACATTGGGTTTCCACCTTACATCTGATGTTCCTTTGTGTGACTTTCTGTTTTGTTGTTCTTGTTTAGTACTGATATACAAGTAAATCATCAATATCAGAAGAATAATTTAAAGTATAAATCTGAATGGCTTATTGAGAAGAATTTAATAATACTGATTCACCCCACCCCCATCTCAGTATTATTTCCAACAATTGGTATCAGAGCAGGTCCTTCTGAAGAAGCTTGATCGCTTGAAGGAAGATCCATCATCATGAGCAACTACGAGAGAGACGCATCAATCAGGCCACCGATTTTTGATGGGACAAACTTCGTATATTGGAAGGTAAGAGTTACTGCCTATCTTCAATCTCTAGGTACAGAAGTTTGGGACATCATAGAAACAGGGTATACTTTTCCATCAGCTACTCCTACAGATCCAGCTGAGAAGAAGAAATATGAAACAAATGCAAAGGCGGTCAATACTCTTCTAGGATGTCTATCTCAATCAGAATTCGTGAAAGTTATGCAGTATAAATCCGCAAAAGAAATATGGGACAAGATTGTCCTAAGCTATGAAGGAGATGATCAGGTAAAACGAGCAAAACTTCAAACCCTCAGGATTCAGTATGAAAATCTCAAGATGTATAATGATGAAAGTGTGGCTAACTATTTTCTTCGTGTAGATGAGATTGTTAATTGTATGAAAAACTTGGGTGAAGAAATAAAAGAGGCTGTTGTGGTTGAAAAAGTTCTAAGATCTTTGTCACCTAGGTTTGAATCTAAAGTTTCTGCAATAGAAGAAAAGGAGAATCTACAAAGTCTTAAAATGTCACAGCTGCACGGAATTCTAACTGCTTATGAAATGAGGAAAGGAGGTCCATCAGACAGGAGAGAAGCTGCCTTCAAGGCTTCAGGCAAAGGAGAATACTATGAATTAGGACACGTGTCAGAAGAAGAAGAAGAATCAAATTTTGTCAAAAATCTTCAACGGGGTGCTGGACGATTCCGAGGTAAGTTACCTTTCAAATGCTTTGCATGTGGAAGAGTGGGTCACTATGCTGCCAAATGTCCTCATAAAGAAAAGAATGACAAGGGAAAGGAACCTGTTAGATGGAACAAGAAACAGAATGCTAATAAGAAAAGCTATTACACTCATGAAGATAGTGATGGACTCTCAAATAGCGACGAAGATGAACGAGGTAATGACTATAAACTCTTAATGGCTTTTGAAGATGATGACTACATGGATGCTATAGATGAAGAATGTTTTTATGAAGAAATGTCTAATCTCAAAATTTTCTTAGAAGAGAAAAATGTGATTATTGAATCTCTGCAATGTCAACTAGTTGAAAGAGAAAAACATCTTGAAAAATTGGAATGTGAAATTGTTGGTCTTAGAAAAGAGATTGAGAAGACAAAAGCTCTTAATCTTAAATTTGTTAAAGGATCTGAAACTCTCGATGAGATCATCAATTTGCAACATTCTCCATTAATCAAGACACGTCTGGGATATAATGGAGAATCATCTCAAGCATCCAC
Source organism: Pinus tabuliformis (assembly GCA_031772625.1). Taxonomy (NCBI): domain Eukaryota; kingdom Viridiplantae; phylum Streptophyta; class Pinopsida; order Pinales; family Pinaceae; genus Pinus; species Pinus tabuliformis. The sequence continues at coordinate 1,279,294,996 of CM062820.1, forward strand.
CTCCAAAAGTTATCTTGATGCAGCAAGGAGGAACGAGCAAAGGCCTAATAGAAATCATCAAGTAAATCAGGGACAGTTTATCTCAAGAACGAACCAAAACTATCAAGAAAATCGGGGGCAAGTTACAAACAGAAGCTACAACCAGCCACAGGTAAAACCTTCCCAATTTGCCTCAAGAATGGATGTCAGTAGAAACTACAATCGATTGGATGATAGATTTGATAATCGCAGGAGTTTCTTCAATGGGCAATGTTTCTCTTGCCATAACTTTGGTCACAAAGCAGCTCAATGTGTTGCCTATAAGATAATCATGACTAAAGAAGCTCAAAAACAAAGAAGTATGTCTGGAATCAAGAAGAGGACCTATAACAATTTTTCCGCCCTTGAAAGTGAAATTGAATGTTCTATTTGTAATAACTTCGGTCATGAAGAGTCTGAATGCAGGAGTAGGTTTTGGAAGACAACTCAGAAGGAACAAAGCCCGAATGCCAGAACATGGAGAATGAAGGAACCACAACTAGAAAGATGTGGAATAGCTTTTTATGCAGAAGGACAAGAAAATCTATGGTACATCGACAGTGGATGTTCGAAGCATATGACAGGTGATAAAGATAAACTTGAATCATATAGTGTTTTAGAAAAGGGAAAGAAAGTCTCATTTGGAAATGATACCCCTGCAGTCATAAAAGGAAAAGGCACTGCTCATTTGAAAGAAAAGGTCAAAGCTGGAAATGTTTTGTATGTTGATGGCTTGAAGCATAATCTACTGAGTGTCAGTTAGATGTGTGATCAAGGAACAGAGGTAATATTTCGATCAAATGGATGTAGTGTTCATGATCTCGATACAGAAAAAACAGTGATCAAAGGCAGAAGAACTCCAAATAATTTATACATATTTGAAGAAGGACAACAACAATGCTATTTGAGCAAGGACGATGAACATTGGTTATGGCACCGGAGGTTGGGGCACCTAAGCTTTTCACAAATAAGGAAAGCATGCAAATACCAGGTAGTCCGTGATCTTCCAGACATCAAAATTCCAGACAACAGAATATGCAAATCATGTCAGTTTGGTAAGCAAACCAGAACTAACTTTCCTGAAAAGGAAGGATCAGCTAGCAGTCCTCTTGAACTGGTACATACAGATGTATGTGGACCATTTAGGACAAGGTCACCTCGAGGAGAAGAATATTTTATATTATTCATTGATGACTTCTCTAGGATGGTTTGGTTAGGAATTATGAAGCACAAAGACGAAGCATTCGAAAAATTCAAAGCTTTCAAAGCCTTGGCTGAAAATGAATCGGATCACAAAATTAAGTGCCTCAGGTCTGACAGAGGTGGGGAATTTACTTCAAATGAATTTTTCGCTTTTTGTGAAGAACATGGAATAACAAGGGAATTTTCTACAGCTAGGACTCCTCAGCAAAATGGAGTGGTTGAAAGGATGAACAGAACTGCTCAACAAATGGCTCATGCTATGCTTGATGAGTCTGGAACTCCTGCAACCTTCTGGGGTGAAGCTGCATTTGCTGCAGTTGTGATTCTCAACAAAACAAATGTCTGAGTAAACAACACTCAAACTCCTCATGAGATCTGGTATGGGAAGACTCCTTCGGTAAAGCATTTCAAAATTTTTGGAAGCAAATGCTATATCAAGAACAATGATGAACAGATTGGCAAACTTGAACCTAGAGCAGATGAAAGCATTCTCCTTGGTTATTCTCCCCACAACAAAGCATATAAGTGTTACAATAAAAGACTTGGAAGAATTGTTGACAGCATTGATGTAGTGGTTGATGAAAAGGGATACATTCCTAGGCAAGTAAGGTATGAAAATATCGAAGAAGATGAAGACTACCCTCCAAATTAGACCAATGATGAAGAAAAAGAACCTCAAGAGGCACTAGAAGAACAGATAAGGATAGAAGAGAAGACTCCATCTAGGTATGTACAAAAGAATCATCCAGAATCTCAAATTTTGGGACAAAAAGAGGCAGGCATACAAACAAGAAGATCAACTGCAGAAGCTTCAAGCTATTTGGCATTTCTCTCCTCCACTGAACCACAAAATGTAAGAGAGGCATGCAAGGATGAATGTTGGGTCAAGGTAATGGATGAAGAACTTGAACAGATCGAAAAGAACAACACTTGGGAGTTGGTTTCTAGACCAAAGGATAAGAATATCATAGGAACAAAATAGATCTTCAAAAATAAGTTGAACAAAAATGGGGAGGTAATTAGAAACAAGGCAAGACTGGTGTGTAAAGGGTATGCCCAACAAGAAGGAATAGATTTTCAAGAAACTTTTTCTCCTGTTGCAAGACTTGAGGCCATCCGAATGTCCCTTGCTCTCTCAAGCTTTCAAAAGTTCAAAGTATTTCAAATGGATGTGAAATCAGCTTTTCTGAATGGAGACTTAGAAGAAGAAGTATACATTGAGCAGCCAGATGGTTTCATTCTTGGGAATGATCCAAATCTTGTATGCAGATTGAAAAAGGCTCTCTATGGTCTTAAACAGGCTCCAAGGGCTTGGTACTACCATTTGGACAAATATCTTCATCAACAAGGTTTTTCAAAAGGATCAGCAGATAGCAATCTGTATATAAAAATTGAAAATGACAAGTTGATAATACTTGTTGTGTATGTAGATGATATTATCTTTGGCAGCAATGAAGAAGCTATGAGTCAAAGCTTTGCCTTGGTAATGCAGAAAGAATTTGAAATGTCCCTGCTAGGAGAACTGACATACTTTCTTGGATTGCAAATCCAACAAAATGAAGACGGTATCTTCTTGTCTCAAACCAAGTAACTCAAGCAGATTTTGAAGAAGTATGGCATGGAAGATTCAAAACCAATATGTACCCCCATGGTTACAGGATGTAGTCTTAGTGCGAATGATGAATCAGCAGCAGTTCATCAACCAACCTACAGATCTATGATTGGAAGTCTACTTTATTTGACAGGTACCCAACCAGACATCATGCATGCAGTAGGAATAGTTGGAAGATTTCAGGCAAATCCAAAGGAAACTCATCTTCAGGCAGTAAAGAGAATTTTCAAATATCTTCAAGGAACTCAAAACTATGGCTTATGGTATCCTAGAGACACAGATTTCACACTTCATGCTTACACAGATGCAGATTGGGCCAGAAGTGTGGATGACAGGAAAAGCACAAGTGGTGGTGCTTTCTTTATGGGTTCCAGATTAGTATCATGGTTCAGCAAGAAACAGAGTTCAATTGCCTTATCTACAGCTGAAGCAGAATATGTGGTTGCTGCATCTTGTTGCACTCAACTTCTTTGGATGATGCAGACCTTGCAGGATTTTCAAATCACTTGTACACCGCCTATCTCCATCTTCTGTGATAATACAAGTGCCATCAGCATTTCAAAGAACCCAGTCATGCATTCAAAGACCAAGCACATACCGATCAAGTATCATTTTCTCAGGGAACAAGTGCTTGAACAAAAGGTCAAGTTGGAGTATGTTCCTTCTAAGGAACAAGTTGTTGATATATTCACCAAACCATTGCCCAGGGAGACCTTTGAATACCTCAGACAAAAGCTGGGGGTTGTTGATGCATCATCCTGTTGTTAATTCTCAGATTGGTGCTTGTACGCGACGTTCGTATGGGGTATACGCGTACAAGGCTCAGGGGGAGCATATCCAATCCATTGTTGGCATTGTAGTAGTGCAGAAGGAGTAATAAGTCTATAGATGAGCTGTAAACAAAGAGCATGCACCATATTCAATCTCAGTAGGAGCAAACAGGGTCGTCTCTGTACTATACGCAGCCAGATTAACTCGATTTACTGACATAAAGAAAATGGTGTCGCCAACTCCTGTGGAGTGGAATGGTTGCCTGAAAACTCTGACGTTGATATCACTTTCATAATCCAGTTCATAATTAGGAGGAGCAGGTTCTCAGGGGGAGATATAGTCAGGAGAAGCAGGTTTGGGCAGTCGAATGTATATCAAGGACAGAGTATGTCTTAATCCGCCATTTGCCCTTGATGTCAAAGGGGGAGAGTGATTTTGGTGTTGTTGCCATCAAGTCCAAAGGGGGAGATTGTTGGCATTGTGATGCATGCGTTGTACTTGATGGCAACCCTCTCATAGAAGAACATCTCACTTATATATGCCAAAGAAGCAGTTATCGGAGCCATTGAGCCATTGGGAGCTTATCGGAGCAATAGAGGCACATTCTCATATATAAAGAGCTTATCGGGAGGAATCGGGCTTATATAACCCTTGGATGCATGCTTAATCATTATCGGGAGTCATCAGGCCATATATGCATGCTTTAACTCTATCGGGAGTTGTTCGGGCGATCAAAACCCATATATGCATACATTAATACTATCGGGAGGTGTTTGGGCACTTAAAACCCATATATATATGTATTATATAATAAACAATAGCATGTATGCATTTCCCCCTTTCGGCGGATAAACACAGTTATATGTGTTAATACATATATTTCGGCATATATGCACATCGGGGGTTCGGGTATGTAACACCGTTGAAACCTCCAATTGCATTGGACCCGATGGCATATCAAATGTGGTTTATAATAATATCGCGTCCGCAGTGTATCGCAATGCATAAAGGGTCGTCCACCCCAATCCTCCGATTGCGATAAGAGGTGGCAGACCCGATGGAGGGATTAAAGGCATCATATATTAATATCGCATCCGCGGTATTCGCCCATTTTATAAAGGATTCCCACATCTAATCGCCAATAGCGATGAAAGGAGCGGACCCGACAAATTTATAAAGCAAGGTTAATTGCCGTATCACATCCGATCCATCGGATCGGCCGTCGGCAATAGGCTATGATATGGGCATGTGCCGATATCGATAAGGAGCGGACCCGATATATTATTGTTATGGGTGCATTCAGTTTAAAGTCCGCCTCTTTGCCCGTTTGGACCATTTTCATCATATTTTTATCACTTAAGTCATTTTTTTTAAGTGATCGGTCAAAGCAAGTGAGCCCCAGGTTTTCGGATCCCCGGTATTGTTAATCTACGGTTTTGATTCTTTGTTTTAAAAAGAGCCTTGCTATATAAGAGGGAATGAGATCGTTTGGCAGCAAAGCAGCGGGTGTAAAAGATCTCATAAAAGAACAGTTCTGAAAGACTTTTGATCGGTTGGGAAGTGTTGGCTGAGATCTCATCGGCACTGTCTGGTATGATTGAAGTCTGAAGATCATAAATTGCAGGAGACTGTGCAAGCACACATTCCCGCATATAAAAAGGCACAGGCGCAGATATTTACGGATGCCTTGATGAAGTCACAATCCCTGGTAGAGATTCGTTTCTGCCTTTGATCAATCTGCAGGTTGATGGGTGCGCAATATTAAGTCTTTCGGCTGTATTGATCATGTTTAGCCTCGGGTGCACTGTAATATGTATATCCTCTGTAATTGGGTTCTGAAATTGGCCGTTGTTGTTTTCTAAAAGGGTTCTGGGTGCGCAATATTAAGTTCTTCCTGTGTAGTGATAATGTTTAGCCTCCGGGTGCGCAACAGTATGTAAATCCTCTGTATTGGGTTTTGATATCGGCATATTCAGCCTCTGTATTAATCTGATGCTTGGGTAATTCTGAAGACTTGTTTATACTTGATGACCAGTTGATCTTCTTGGATCCAATCTGAAAATTTATGAAACGCGGTCCTTGAACGAAGTAGGGGGTTGTAGCTCCCTTGCAGGAGAGACTGGAAAACGAGAGAGGGTTGTAGCTCTCTGCAGGTTGCAGCCTGCGTACTGGTAAAGGACTGCACCAGTACAAAATCATTGTAAAAGAAGTTTCTAATTGAAAGAAGATAGAGATATATTGCAGCAGGTGGTTTTCACCCACATTGGGTTTCCACCTTACATCTGGTGTTCCTTTGTGCGAGTTTCTGTTTTGCTGTTCTTGTTTAGTACTGATATACAAGTAAATCATCAATATCAGAAAAATAATTTAAAGTATAAATCTGAATGGCTTATTGAGAAGAATTTAATAATACTGATTCACCCCCCCCCCCTCTCAGTATTATTTCCAACATACAATACCATGGGCCAATACCATTGTTTACTAATACCACATGATTAAAAAAGCATAACCCATATTCTTATGATACATGTCATATGACATTTTTTTAATCAATCAGACAAAATGAGTCTCACTATTTTAGATATGTGTGCATTATAAAGGATATTCTAGAATATTAGATAGGTATTAAATTCCTATCATCCACTTAATAATTATTGATAATTAAATTAAAAGTATGGAAATCGTATTGTGAAATAGAGACATAATTACACAGATAGAAATCATCCCTTATTGGATGTTGGTGGATTAATCTTTCTTTTAATTGTATTTTATTGTTTCCTCTATATCAACTAATGGAATTTCAAATATTAATTAGATTGCATCTATAAATCCATGTTTACCTTTTCACATTTACCTAATATAATTATGAAATTACCATGCAAATTAATAAATAGTCAATGTGATTGTGTAAATCTATATTTACCTTTTCATATTTACTTAATACAATTATAAAATTACCATGTAAATTATCAATATAGTAAATGACATCATATAAATTCACCTTTTCACATTTATCTATTATAATTATGAAATTATTTTTCAAATTATCAAATAATTGATAAGTGATAACTAATCACATGTTTTTAATATATTAATAAATTAATATCATAATTTAATTATTATTGTTCAAATATGACTATTACTTGAAATTATGTCTCTATATTGCTCTCTATTTAAGCGGTTGCCATGGTCTGCCTCTTCATCTGGTCCTCATGATGAATCACACTTGTTGGTTCGAAATGCCCCGGCCAAAAATTTCTCTTATGTGATTTTTACTAAAAGATTTTGCTTGATTCATTATGGATCACAGAAGCTTGAATACAATAATCACATCTTGTGAATCGATACCATTATTTTTTATAAAGGAGAAAATGATGTCTATCCATTTGTATACATTTGGTTGTGCTAAATATATATTATATTTAGATATTATAAAATAAACTAGACCATTTGAAGTGTTTAGAAGAGGTTTTGTTTTATAATTTCCAAATACTCTCTAAGTAACTCTATCTCTGGAGTCCCACCCAGAGCCATCACCAATAAAAAAACAATAGTGTAGGAAGATACAAGCAATAAAAAAATGCCCTATCACCAACTCTGAGAATTTTGGTGTTTGGAATCCATTTGCAAAGAATCTCCTCCATGTTTTATGACTTCAGGAAAAAAATAATATAAATCCAAAAATTATTGTAAAGATAGAACGACAATGATTCTCGGTTTTTTGACCACATTTAGATTTGTCCGTAAACACAGCACAAAACCTACATTGCACAAACACTACATTGCAGTGAGGGCACTGATATAGTAGCGGAAGCCAAAAAGCATAACCATTGAGTCCACTGATAAAGTAGTGGAAGCAAAAAAACAGAACCATTGAAATCAAATCCATGTTGCAGAGTCTTTGAGCCTACTGGATGCATCTTGTCTTGTTAAGTTACCAAAAAGAGTCATTAAAAGAATAGATGCCATCATCGCTAAGTTTCGGGCAGCGCAGGTAAGACAAAGAAAATTCACTTGGTTCGTCTCAAAGTGATATCCAGAAGTGAGGCTAATGGGCGATAGGGCATTAGGGACACTGATTGTTTTAATTTGGTTTTGCTTGTTAAAAACCTTTGGAGGCCCTCAAAGGTGAAGGTTTATGGTAGCAGGAAATAAAAGAAAAATATCTTAAAAAAACATCTCAGCTTGAGGCTTGGATAAAAGGAGGCGCCCCAGAAAAGAAAGAGACTTCTTTCATTTGGAGGAGTCTAATGAAGGTTAAACAATGGCTTAATCTGAGATGGGTGGTCAACAGGGGGACAAGATAGAAATAGGACTTCATGCAATCTAAGACGTGGATGTTGTTCAACTGCTCTCTGTCCCCGTCATAAGCTCTGTACATCAATCGGGCATCCAATTTCTTCAACATCTCTGTAGTGGCAGGCATTCCATCTATTCATCTCAATACTGGCCGAACGCAAGCGCCCCGGAGAGTCTTCCGGTGGAATGGGAAACGTACAGAAATCGAATCTGCCATGCGGGCATTATAGGTACATTATATAGGGGTAGAGTATGCCTCACAGAGATCAATGGCCGGTGAAATCATACGTGGGAAAACATCCTTAAAGGGGGTTTACAGGGCCTTCGTATGTTTTCTCTGTGTGGTAGGACGAACCAAGTGGTGGCATGTCTCTTTCTCAATTGCCCATTATGGTTGCTGTCTGGAAAGAGGTATTTAGGACGCTCAATTTTCTTGCAAATTGGGACAGGGTTTCTATTGGCAAATGTCTCAATCTGTGGGTTGAGGGACAGAAAGAATTCAGCGTATTCCCTTTCTGCATCTTTTGAGGCACATGGGGGAGTAGGATTTCCAAAATTTTTCACCAGACTATTCGGGAAGTGAGAAGTAAAAGTCTTACGATACTGATTTATTTTAAGGAAATTGGGCCTTAGCAGTCAAAGGCACAAGGGAAAGTTTTCAGCTTCAAGGAAATTGGGCCTTAGCAGTCAAAGGCACGAGGGAAAGTTTTCAGCTTCAATGAAATTGGGTCAACAATGCCGGTGCGCTATTTTGAGGGGTCTTCTTCTAATGGGAAATGTGGACGTGGGGCATATGTTGTCTTGAAGCCCTTACAGGTTTATCAATTTTATTAGCATTGGAAAATATTTTAAGGAAACTGGGCCTTAGCAGTCAAAGGCACAAGGGAAAGTTTTCAGCTTCAAGGAAATTGGGTCAACAATGCCGGTGCGCTATTTTGAGGGGTCTTCTTCTAATGGGAAATGTGGACGTGGGGCATATGTTGTCTTTATCAATTTTATTGGCATTGGAAAAAAGCGCATTGGAAAAAAGCGCATTAACATCAGATCAGATAGAGAATCTGTGTGCCAGATGGTTGGCAATAGAGGAATCTGGTTGTCGTAGGAGACTCTAAAACGATCATTTAGTGGGCTAAGGGACATGTTGGAAATAATAATCCTAACCATTGCAATAAATACTTTGACAACAGTGAAGATTGAAGAACTAAAGCCAAGTGCTAACCTCTGTTTGAATATGGAAGCACTGAAGCCAAGCGCTAATCTTTGTTTGAAGGTGGAAGCACTGAAGCCAAGGGCGAACCATTCCGAAACACAAGGAGGAATTTAAAGCATTTAATGTATTTTGCTAAATAGATATGGGGAGGCATTAATTCAGCGACTATTGCCCACACTCCACAAACAACTGCATGATTCTGATTGCACTCAACAACAACATAATATTAATTATTTTGCTCTGTCATGAATTAAATGTAAAATCTATGTTGAGTTAAATATGAATATAGAAGTCATTTTGTGGAAGAGAGGGTAAGAGAGTTAAAGAGAAAAAAAAGATCAAGGGTTTCTGACGAGAAAATGGTGGAGCAAATTTTGGTGGGTGTTTGAAAACAACAATTACTATGTTTCACTGTATGTTATTCCGAGTAAGTGTAAATCACTGTAAAACATGGTGGCTATGTTTTATTGTATGTTATTCCTAGTAAGTGTAAATCACTGTAAAACTTTTGTTTTACTTGGTAAATGAACTGTAATGGAATAGTGGAGCAAATTTTGGTGGGCACTTGAAAATAACAATTACTATGTTTTACTATATGTTATTCCGAATAAGTATAAATCACTGTAAAACTTTTGTTTTACTTGGTAAATGAACTGCAGTGAAGCTGGGCGAAATTATCTTGCCGTAGGCGAAAGTGAGCTAAGCGAAAAAAGCTTCACGAAAGTCATAGCCCTACCCCTCTCGCCGTGAGCGAAAGAAGCTTTGTGAAAGTCATAGCCCTACGCCTCTCTGCGTAAATTCTGTCCATTTTTGTTGGGCCACCCGCTCTATTTTACTGGATGCAGCGAATTAGAGCCCTCGTTGAGACTTTCAGTTTCATCTAGTTCCCCATATATATAGAGAACAAAATGTGATATCCCGGAACATTGTAAATATTTTATTTACCATGTTTTATTTACAAACTAAAGGATGATGGTTATTTGAATTAAATAATATTTTTCAATTATTGGCCATGGAAAATGTTTTCTTTAAGCTTTTAAAAGAAACTGGCAACTTCTGAGGAGGGAGGTTGGAAACAGGCAGTTGCTGGAAAGCAACCCTAATTACCTCCCCTAACTGAAAACACTCCAAAGAAAAGGAGGTGAGAAGAGGAAAAACTGTGCTGAAAAGTCAGACGGTAAGGAGGGAATGCTATGTCAATGACCAGATAGCAAGCACCGGTGTGCAACGCACTTGCAAAGGTTAGTGACCTTGCAAGAGAGCTCGGGGGGAGATACAGTCGAGGAGGACGTATCTCATGGTTGGGTGGACAGCAGACTGAAAATAAAATTGGAGTACATTCCCAGAAGAGTGCACTACTTTTCTAGCTCAGTCAGGTAAGTGGTCTATCCCGGAATTTGCAGTTTTTGATGTGTACATGATAGTTAGAGTTGTGAAGTTCTTTGTGGTTTATCCAGAAAACTTGAAGTTACTAGACAAAGAGAAAAATATTTGATGTGCTAGTAATAGTTAAAGAACTGTGGAACCATTATGTTTAACCGGAAAACTATGGTAGGAAAATCAATAACTGAAGGGGCATATGGTACCTAGGGGCTAGTTAAATCAGGTAGAATTGTGCCCTCTCTGTAGTGAAACGAAGTGTTAACTTGTTACAGTTACAAATGGAACCTGCGAGATAAAGTTTAAACATATTAAGTGATAAACTTAGAATTTAAGTCTGTTATGAAGGGGGGCGGGTATTCGAACGAGTCAAGTGTATAAGAAGAAAGAAACAATTTCCATGTGGGACTCTTTGTGCATATTAATTGTTACAACAGTCTTTAAAACAAACCGAATACGTTAGGGTTGATATTATCGGAATGTTGGGGTTGTAGCTTTACCAACTCATTTACAACGAGGATAAAACTCTACTGTTCCAAAAACAAAGGTGGTAGCTCATATTGTATGGGTAGGAAGAATAGGGTTGTTATATTTAATTAACCACAGAGGAAACTAGACACCTGTAGAGCTAAACCCTAACTGTCAAGACAATGTGAACAAGTTTTCCTCTGTTATGGATTTATTCAGTTAACCAGAAATTCTTGCCTCAGGGACCGTAATGGCAAACCCTCCAAAATTTAACTGGGATTTGAACGGCGCGGGAGAGTTTCGAATATTAACCCCAAGGGAACATAAGTGATTTTTAATCCTGGAAGCCAGAACGCTAATAAAACACACAAAAAGTCTTTTAATTTCCTTACAGTAATAGGAAACATTCACACTACAAATAGAACCATTTCATCTGTGTAGCACACAGAGATATAAGAATTACAATTCATTTACAGGAAACGGCAATGGACGCCTGTTAGGTTATGGAAGACTACAATTTGCATAAGTAACAGTAAAATAGTAAAGATTCAAGAAACGAAACCCATTAATCTCTAATAGTCCATCCCAACTAAGCTCAATCAATACTTGTGGAACCAAAGGCATTACAGTCACAGAAAGGGAAAAATAACAATATAGGTATATATACATATATATCCTTCAACAGGAATGACTGTCGTGACATAGTTGAAAACAGTGAACAGAAAACAAAACATGTAACCGGCAGTTCCAACATAGCTCCAGTATTGAATATTGAAATAATAGAACTGTAGACAATCACTATTTTCCAGAGTAGTATGGTCTTTTCCCTGAACTTGGGTGAATATTAGAAAAAACAAAACTGAGCCATAGCAAAACCCCGACAATAGGTATGGAGCCAGATTACATTGCTAGTTTAAGGAAATTACTCCAGGTAGTCGCAAACATAGGACCACCGAGAGCCTCAGACTAAAACCGTAACCCTACTTATCACTATCCAGGTCTATGCTTGTGAAATTTAAGCAACAGGTAAAGAAAGAAACTGCATTTTCCAAAAGAAAAAAAAACTGGAGCAATTTATCCCGAAAGCTACGGTAATCCTCCATTGCCTCGACTCAGAACCTTCTTCTCACATAAGATTGCTTACCCGGAACCAAGCGACCAGCATTAACTCGTGGAAACCGCTGCTTGGGTGGAATCTTCCAAATCCTGAGTCTCATTTCCTTCCTCCTACAAACAGGAAACTGAGATTAGCAATCGAGCATAGAAAAAATCGAACTGTACAAACAAAAAAATATATGCATGACCGTCAATTGAAGAGAAACATTAACCTGGTGTAGGACCGAGCCATCCAGGCGCCAAGGAAGGGTTTAGACTGTGTTAAAACCCCACTGGTTGTCATTTGTCCACATGAAGCGCTCACAGTGTGAAAGAGAAACCAGAGAGCTGAATCCAACACAAATGGTAAGGGAAAGAATGATGCATATCCTCGGTAAGGCGGTGGAATAGTCTCCGAGCTGGAGCCAGGCCGTTGAATCAGAATCCTTCCTCCTTAACCGTCGATGGGGTGGGGAACCCAAGGTCACAGACTCCCAAGTTTCATCTGCCGCGCCATGTCAATCTGGACAGTGCAACAGTTAATGCAATGCGGTGAACCATAATGCCAATGGATTTACATTGTAATACTTACAGGTGATTGGACAGAGTAGTAACACATAATACGTTTTGCCGGTAGTTTAAAAGTATTTGATATAAATGCACCTGGAACACTAATCACAAGGGTGGATCGGAAACTAAACCCACATCAATGCCAAGGGGACACGTCATTCAAACAAGCATACATGTAAAAAATCATAGTGGATGGATGAACCTTGTGTGACCCCGAAAGGCTATAGTTAAGTATGGGTCTTTTTCATTAATTTTTTTTTTACTGTGTAGTTATTTAGGTTAGGAGTGTTACAAGTGGTATCAGAGCCAAGTTTCAAAACACTGTGGCCTCTGGAGAAACAGATAAAACAAAAAGGGATAAATTGAAATAAATTTACTTCCGTCCCTGTATTCTTTTCAGAAAAATATATATGTATATTTTAAATATTAACCTTTCCTCTATTATTTCCACCTTATGTTAAGAGCAGGGAAATAGCAGATAGCCAACATGAGGAGAGCAGACAGTGTTTCGCGCAGGTATGTAGTAGGTCAGGGACCTATGCCAGGCCCTGAGAATAACCCAGAATTATGGGTGCAACTTGGAGAAGAGGCTCGCAATACGAATCGCGCAATTTTGGAGACAGTGCAGGAGCTGAAAAATGAAATGGCCCGATTGCGAGAAGATAACGCAAGGATAACTTTGGAACAGGGAACGATTATAAAGAGCCTATCTGACAAACAAAATCGGCACCCACTGAATCCCAGCGCTGAGCAGCAGAGAGTGTCGGAGGAACAAAATCACCGCACAGAACATGAAGAGTCGGAAGGAAGGGAGGAGGAACGGGAAGAGCGATCTGATAATTCCTTCGAACAACACACTTCAAAGAGGCAATGGATAGAGCTGTAAGGGGAGTTTCATAAAATCAAACCACTACACTTTAATGGTGAATTGGAGGAAGCAGCTGAAGCATGGTTGATTAATATGAATAAACACTTCCAACTATATGAGTATGACCACAACCTCAAGGCACGGTTGGCCATTTTCCAATTAGAGGGAAAAGCCACCCTGTGGTGGGAAGAGGTAAAAATTGTAAAAGGAGTAAGCAAGCAGAATATCATGTGGGAGAAATTTCAAAGGTATTCTAAAGAGAGATACCTAACCGAGCGTTTTTATGATGAAAAGGCCAGGGAATTTCATGACTTGCGGCTGGGACAGCAAACAATGGATGAGTTTATCACTCGTTTTACTTCATTACTTCGCTACATGCCTTACATTAGGGAAGAGAAGGCTAAAGTACAAAGGTTCGTTAGTAGTTTACCCCTGAGTATGCGGGAAAGGATTGAGTTTGACAATCCGAAGACAATGGATGAAGTAATACGTAAAGCCCAGATTTGTTACCAACAGGGCAAATAGAAGGGAGAAAACCTAGGTAAAAGATGGAACGATAAGAGGAGTAACAAGCTGGCTGGAAATAGTAAAGGGAATAGTGGTAGTAGTAACAGGGGTTTTGTCAAGGGACAAAATAGCAGGAATAGACAGAAAAGTTCGCTCAAGTCAAGGCCAACCAGTGAGTCCAGAGTCAGCGAACAGCCTATAAAACTGGACAGTGAGGGGGCAGCAAGGCCTCTAGTGCAGTGTTGGATTTGCGGTAGGCCTTACTATGCTAAAAACTGCCCTCAACGGAAGGGAACCGAACAGGTTTCCCAGATTCACGAAGCATCAACAGTCGGAGATGTAGGACGCAGCCTGCCTAGAATTAACGTTGCTCTGGAAGATCGCTAGGCGGAGTACCAGCCGACCATGGTGGAATTCGAAGGTAAAATTTCAAACCTTACTATAACTGTTTTAATTGACCCTGGGGCCACCCTAAGTTATATTAGTCCTAAGGTTGTAGAGTGTTGTAAGTTGCAGCTTATTAAATTTAAAAACTCCTGGCTAGTACAGCTGGCCACAGGGGCAAAAAGACGAGTGCTCGCTAAGGTCATTAACTGCCCTTTAAAGATAGCAGGACAGTCAGTAATGGCAGATTTGAATGTGCTTCCCCTTGGTTCGTACGATGTTCTAATCGGTATGGACTGGTTAGAAAAACACTGGTCCATAGTCAACTATAAAACAAAGACTATTTATTTCAGAGATGAGCTTGGAGCAAGGCAAGAAATGCAAGGGATTAAGCGGCCAGTGCAAATTCGGCCAATAACCGCTTCTCAGTTAGCAAAATGCATTAGGAAGGGATGCCAGATTTATGCCATCCAAGTAGGCTACGCTAACTCAAAAGACAAATCGGCCTTATTGGAAAACATTCCTGTGATACAGGAATTTGCGGATGTATTTCCGGAAGAAATTCCCGGGCTACCACCTAAAAGAGACATAGATTTTACGATCGAACTGGTACCAGGAGCAACCCCGGTATCCCGAGCACCCTACAGGATGAGCACACCAGAATTGACTGAGCTAAAAATGCAGCTATAGGAGCTGTTAGACAAAGAATATATTCGCCCCAGTGTGTCCCCCTGGGGAGCCCCAGTATTATTCGTTAAGAAAAAGGACGGGACCCTGCGTATGTGTGTGGATTATCGTTAGTTAAATAAATTGACGATCAAGAATAAGTATCCTTTGCCCCAGATTGATGAACTTTTCGATCAAGTAAAAGGAGAAATGGTATTTTCCAAGATTGATCTGCGATCAGGGTACCACCAAATCAGGATTAAGGAGGAAGACATATCTAAAACTGCATTTAGAACAAGATATGGACATTATGAGTTTGTGGTGCTACCCTTCGGGTTGACCAGCGCGCCCGCCACTTTTATGTGTTTAATGAACAGTATATTCCATCCGTACTTGGATAGGTTTGTGCTGATATTTATTGACGACATACTGATATATTCCCGAACGATGGAGGAGCACCTTAGGTTGGTACTGCAAACCCTCCGAGAACACCGGTTATATGCCAAGTTCAGCAAGTGCAATTTCTTCAAAGAACAAATACAATATTTGGGACATATAATCACTAAAGAAGGGATCACGGTGGACCCCGAAAAGATAAGGACCATAATGGAATGGCTGGTACCAAAGGATGTGGCAGACATCAGAACCTTTATGGGTCTAGCAGGGTATTATAGACAGTTTGTGGAGGGATTTTCGAGAGTAGCTTATCCTATTACTTCTTTGCAGAAAAAGGGAAGAACCTTTAAGTGGACAGCTGAATGCCAAAAGAGCTTTGAGCAGCTAAAGCATCTACTCACCACTGCACCCATTCTAGGCATAGCTGATCCTAGCAAGGACTATGTGGTGTGCACTGATGCAAGCAAGGAAGGTGTAGGGGGCGTGTTGATGCAAGAAGGGAGAGTAATTGCTTACGAATCAAGGAAACTAAAAGAACATGAGCAAAAATACTCCGCTTATGATCTAGAATTGGCAGTCGTTATTCACGCTCTCAAGATGTGGTGACATTATCTTATGGGAAAGAAATTTTTATTATTGACAGATCACCATAGCCTGACCAATTATTTTAGCCAGCCCACCTTAAATGCCAAGCAGGCACGGTGGGTGGATTTCCTAAGCAGTTTTGATTTCGAAATCAAGCATTTAAAGGGGAAGGAGAATCGGGTGACAGATGCTCTAAGTCAGAAAGTGCAATGTCTGTATGAGATTTCCTATAGCAAATGGAAAAGTCCTTTCGGGGACATGATTAGACAAGCAGCAGAGCAAGATAATGAATATCAACAAATAAAACAGCAAGTACAACATTCCAACAGCAAGGAAAAACAACAGGGTTATGTGTTGGATACCACTGGAATGTTGTATTATCAGGACAGGTTATATGTACCCTACCAGCACAACATTAAAAACTTAATTTTTGACGAATTTCATAAAATCCATTATGCGGGACACCTAGGATATCAGAAAATGATTACAGCCCTTAAAAAAGAGTATTATTGGCCAGGCATGAAGAAGGATGTGGTGGAATACCTGGCACGTTGTCTGGAGTGTCAACAGATTAAGGCGGAGCACCAACACCCTGCAGGACTGTTACAACCGTTACCTGTCCCAGAATGGAAATGGGAAACCATCTCCATGGACTTCATAATAGGTTTTCCCAAAACAAAGAAAAGCAATGACTCCATCATGGTGGTGGTGGACAAGTTAAGTAAATCGGCACATTTTATACCTATACAATCTACTTTTAAAACAGTGCAGATTGCCCACATTTTCATGCAGAACATTTTTAGGTTGCATGGGCTACCCAAAACAATAATCTCAGACCGGGATGTAAAGTTTACCTCGGCTTTCTGGAAAACATTGTTTTGGGAATTAGGAATTTAGCTGAATTTCAGTACAGCATATCACCCTCAGACCGACGGACAAACTGAACGGGTGAACTAGGTGCTGGAGGACATGCTAGGGGCATATGTGATGCAGCAACCAAATAAGTGGGAGGATTATCTGCACTTGGTCAAGTTCGCATATAATAATGGTTATCATACATCCTTGCAAATGAGCCCATTTGAAGTCTTGTATGGGCGAAAGTGTCGCACACCCTCAAGCTGGAGTGGACCAGAAGACAGGTTTATGTTGGGACCTGACATGCTTAAGGAAATGGAGGAGATGGTTAAGAAGGTACGATCGAACCTAAAAGCAGCTTAGGATAGGCAAAAGAACTTCGCTGACCAGAAAAGGAGGTTCAAAGAATACCAAGTCGGTGATCATGTGTATGTAAGGATTCGTGCAAGAAGAAGTGCATTACAATGGAGTGGGTGCACTAAGCTGGCACCTCGGTTCTATGGACCATTCCAAGTCTTAGCCAGAATTGGGCCGGTGGCATACCAGCTTGCTCTGCCAAGTCACCTATGAGTCCATAATGTCTTCCATGTCTCAGTGTTAAAAAAATATGTTTATGATCCTAAACATGTAATCCGATGGTAGGATATACAAGTAAGATTATTTCCGGTAGTTCAGTCCAAATGTTTTCTACTAAGGGAAACTGACTTAGGATGTTGCATGTTACAGGTCGAACTGGAAGGAGAAATCCTGGTCGAGCCGTTGAACATCCTCGACCAGAGAGAAGTAATGCTACATAAGTGGGTTATTACCCAAATTAAAGTGCAGTGACAGCACTTTGGGCTTGAAGAGGCAACCTGGGAAGATGCCGAACTTATGAAAAATGCTTACTCGGAACTGTTCGTAACTAAAAGACATTGGGACAATGTTCAATCTCAAGAGGGGGAGATGTGATACCCTGGAACATTGTAAATATTTTATTTACCATGTTTTATTTACAAACTAAAGGATGATGGTTATTTGAATTAAATAATATTTTTCAATTATTGGCCATGGAAAATGTTTTCTTTAAGCTTTTAAAAGAAACTGGCAACTTTTGTGGAGGGAAGTTGGAAACAGGCAGTTGCTAGAAAGCAACCCTAACTGCCTCCCCTAACTGAAAACACCCCAAAGAAAAGGAGGTGAGGGGAGGAAAAACTGTGCTGAAAAGTCAGACGGTAAGGAGGGAATGCTATGTCTGGTAATGACCAGATAGCAAGCACCGGCGTGCAACGCAATTGCAGAGGTTAGTGACCTTGCAAGAGAGCTCGGGGGGAGATATAGTTGAGGAGGACGTATCTCATGGTTGGGCGGACAGCATATTGAAAATAACATTGGAGTAAATTCCCAGAGGGGTGCACTATTTTCTAGCTGAGTCAGGTAAGTGGTCTATCCCGGAATTTGTAGTTCACTGATTACAGAAGATAATATTTTATGTGTACATGATAGTTAGAGCAGTGAAGTTCTTTGTGGTTTATCTATAAAACTCGAAGTTACTAGACAAAGAGAAAAATCTTTGATGTGCTAGTAATAGTTAAAGAACTGTGGAACCTTTATGTTTAACTGGAGAACTGTGGTAGGAAAATCAATAACTGAAGGGGCATATGGTACCTAGGGGCTAGTTAAATCAGGTATAACTGTGCCCTGTCTGTAGTGAACGGTAGTGTTAACTTGTTACAGTTACAAATGGAACCTGCGGGATGAAGTTTAAACATATTAAGTGATAAACTTAGAATTTAAGTCTGTTATGGGGGGGGGTATTCGAACGAGTCAAGTGTATAAGAAGAAAGAAACAATTTCCATGTGGGACTCTTTGTGCGTATTAATTGTTACAACAGTCTTTAAAACAACCCGAATACGTTAGGGTTGATATTATCGGAATGTTGGGGTTGTAGCTTTACCAACTCATTTACAACGAGGATAAAACCCTACTATTCCAAAAACAAAGGTGGTAGCTCATACTGTATGGGTAGGAAGAATAGGGTTGTTCTGTTGAATTAAC
Source organism: Pinus tabuliformis (assembly GCA_031772625.1). Lineage (NCBI taxonomy): Eukaryota > Viridiplantae > Streptophyta > Pinopsida > Pinales > Pinaceae > Pinus > Pinus tabuliformis. The sequence continues at coordinate 1,279,313,921 of CM062820.1, forward strand.
CGCAGAGGAAACTGGACACCTGTAGAGCTAAACCCTAACTGTCACGACAATGTGAACAAGTTTTCCTCTGTTATGGATTTATTCAGTTAACCAGAAATTCTTGCCTTGGGTACCGTAATGGCAAACCCTCCAAAATTTAACTGGGATTTGAACGGCTCGGGAGAGTTCCGAATATTAACCTCAAGGAAACATAAGTGATTTTTAATCCTAGAAGCCAGAATGCTAATAAAACACACAGCAAGTCTTTTAATTTCTTTACAGTAATAGGAAACATTCACACTACAAACAGAACCATTTCATCTGTGTAGCACGCAGAGATATAAGAATTACAATTCATTTACAGGAAACGGCAATGGACGCCTGTTAGGTTATGGAAGACTACAATTTGCATAAGTAGCAGTAAAACAGTAAAGATTCAAGTAACGAAACCCATTAATCTTCGATAGTCCATCTCGACTAAGCTCAATCAATACTTGCAGAACCAGAGGCATTACGGTCGCAGAAAGGGAAAAATAACAATATAGGTATATATACATATATATCCTTCAACAGGAATGACTGTTGTGACATAGTTGAAAACAGTCAATAGAAAACAAAACATGTAACCGGCGGTTCCAACATAGCTCCAGTACTGAATATTGAAACAATAGAACTGTAGACAATCACTATTTTCCAGAGTAGTATGGTCTTTTCCCTGAACTTGGGCGAATATTAGAAAAAACAAAACTGAGCCATAACAAAACCCCGACAGCAGGTATGGAGCCGGATTACATTGCCAGTTTAAGGAAATTACTCCGCGTAGTCCCAAACATAGGACCACCGAGAGCCTTAGAGTAAAATTGTAACCCTACTTATCCCTATCCAGGTCTATGCTTGTGAAATTTAAGCAACAATAAAGAAAGAAACTGCATTTTCCAAACAAAAAAAAATAACTGGAGCAATTTATCCCAAAAGCTATGGTAATCCTCCATTGCCTCGACTCAGAACCTTCTTCTCGCATAAGATTGCTTACCCATAACCAAGAGACCAGCATTAACTCGTGGAAACAGCTGCTTGGGTGGAAACTTCCAAATCATCGGTCTCATTTCCTTCCTCCTACAAACAGGAAACTGAGATTAGCAACAGAGCATGGAAAAAATCAAACTATACAAACAAAAAAATATATGCATGACCGTCAATGGAAGAGAAACGTTAACCTGGTGTAGGACCGAGCCATCCAAGTGCCAAGGAAGGGTTTAGACTGTGTTAAAACCCCACTAGTTGTCATTTGTCCACATGAAGCGCTCATAGTGTGAAAGAGAAACCAGAGAGCTGAATCCAACACAAATGGTTAGGGAAAGAATGATGCATATCCCCGGTAAGGTGATGGAATAGTCTCCGAGCTGGAGCCAGGCTGTTGGATCAGAATCCTTCCTCCTTAACCGTCGATGGGGTGGGGAACCCAAGGTCACAGACTCCCAAGTCTCATCTGCCGCACCACGTCAATCCGGACAGTGCAACAGTTAATGCAATGCGGTGAACCATAATGCCAATGGATTTACATTGTAATACTTACGGGTGATAGGACAGAGTAGTAACACATAATACGTTTTGCCGACAGTTTAAAAGTATTTGATATAAATGCACCTAGAACACTAATCACAAGGGTGGATCGGAAACTTAACCCACATCAATGCCAAGGGGACACGTCAGTCAAACAAGCATACATGTAAAAAATAATAGTGGATGGATGAACCTTGTGTGACCCCGAAAGGCTATAGTTAAGTATGGGTGTTTTTCATTAAAAAAAAATTTTACTGTGTAGTTATTTAGGTTAGGAGTGTTACACAAAACATGTTGGCCAATCTCCTTTTCAAAAGAGGGTGCATTGCTCTTCCGGGTGATATCGTTTTCAGGACTTTTGTCAATGGTTTCTCTAATAGCGCTAGGTGCATCAAAATATAAAGGTCACACCACACATCGGCAGTAGGTTCTCCTTCTGGGGCTCTGGCTCGTTTATCTTTAGCAGGTTCGAACATGGAAGAATGATCTGTATTTTGTTTTTTTGGTGATTTTGATGTATGCATAATAATAATGTTGCATTCTATTGACATAGACAATTAGGTTCCTATCGGCAGGAAAAAGAGATAAATGCGAATAAACGTTCCAGTTAGCAAGAAAGGCTCACTGTGATCTCGGTTTTCTTTTTTATATATTCAGACTGTTGGGAAACTCAGAGAGATGAAAATGTAACTTCCTTTTATCCCTAATTAAAGGTATTCAGTGTTTTTAAAGTGAATCCGCCCTTTCCATGTTTTTAACAACGTAATTATGAAGTGAATGATGTGTACGCGGAAAGAGTGAATGTAATTATGAAGTGAGGATGTCTACGTGGATGTGTCTATATTTTTTTTTATTCGATGGGATGGCAATGGTGAATGTGGTTTGTGTTTTAAATTTATAAATAAAATAAAATAAAGTGATATTTAAGTGATGCGAATGGTAAATAAAACAATATAAAGTGATATTTTAGGGATGGGAATGGTGAATATGGGTTGTTTTTACATTTATACATAAAAGAAAATGATATTTTAATTTGAAGAGTTAATTTCTTTTATTTTATTTTATTTTCGCAAAAGCAAGTGTCGATCCTTCTATTTCATTAAGCTGAAAAATAGTTTACAATAAATACAAACGTCTCCCCGATGCTAAGGAAACAGAAAAAATTAGAAAATAAGCCACCTAGGGCAAAACCTCTTAGCCTTACAAAGATAATCACCTAACCCAAAGAAAATAAACCAAATTTGCATCCCAGCCCCTGGAAAGCCCACGAAATCTCTCGCATCCCAGCCCCCAGAAGAGCCCCCTTGATCTGAGCCGTCCATTTCCGTGCTCAAACCAACGGCCGAGGATGAAATCGCATAGCAAAGACGACCGAAGTTTAACGGTTCCGCCCCTCCCAGTTGCACGATCAAACTTGACTGTTGATCCACACCACGAAATCCTACGGTTGAGATTAATATTGCACCGAACAAGCTGACCAAACGTTAGTGTGCGATGAAGGGCGGTTTACAAAACCATCTCCCTACCACGTGTAGGAGGCTGAATGGGATCGCTACAAATATGCTAAAACCCTTTCTCGCTTGAGAGCAGTGCGATCAGCCGAAAACCGCCTAGGAAGCGGTTTTACTCTCCGAAACCCAAAAATCTGAATATTTCGACTACCGGAAAAACTTGGATTCCTCCCTCACCTACTTTTCTTCATTGCCTGAACCTAGAACCCAGAAAAGAAGAAAGGTTCTCCATTAATCAAGGAACTTTGGTGTCCATTTTGCTCACCCCGATGAACTGTGATATCCATCTCATTAACTTCGGGAATTTTAGCAGCCAGCCGTATTCTTCTCCCCGCCAAAGACCAGTTAACAAGATACTGATGATGCATACGGAGGACAAAACATTACGAGCTTGCCTCCATGGCTTTGTGTCTAAACACTTTCCTATCATCTTCTGCTTGCTCGAAGCAAAGAGCTCTCTGTTTTCTTTGACGCAACTCCTGCCACTCCATCAAAACCTTCTCAACTATACAGTTAACCCTCTGGTTGGCTAGAAGATCCGCCAGCTTATTAGCCTTTCTGCGAACATGATGGAAACTGACAGTGCAAAGGTTTTGGAGATGACCCTGAATTCTTTGGAGAACCCGGATTAATTTCCAGTGTTTGGAGACTTTCTCCGCTGCTATTCCACTATTTTTTTTTTTCATTGAGTTAATGATTAACTCAGAGTCTGCTTCTATTATCACATTGCAACAGCCATCTTGACTTAGAAAATCCAGGCATTGCTCCAACGCAATTATTTCAACCATGTTGTTGGTGGCTTTTCCTAGGTGGAAATGGAAGATGAAGATCATACTTCCCTCAGCATCCCTAAGGACTCCTCCATACTCGGAAATTCCCGGGTTTCCTTTTGAAGCCCCATCAATGTTGTATTTCAAATATCCTTCCGGGGGAGGATGCCAGAAATCCTTCTCCGTGTCCATTAATATAACCTTCCTATCTAGGCCTTGAGGAGTGAGCCCCTGCATCCCCAGCTGCTTGAGAATTTTTAAATCCATATCTGAGGGAGGATTATTAGGGTAGTTACGAAGAGTGGTTCCCACTGTCTCCTTAAGCTGTTTCACGATTATCTCAAATAGGCGGTGTGGGGGATTCTTTTCATCCTTAAATATTCTTTTGTTCCTCTTCTTCCAAACGTTCCATATAATGAAGCTTGGTGTAAGGGCCCAAGCTGAGCTGAGAATTTCATAATCTGAAAAAATTCTTCTCCAATTATTGAGGGTATTAATGATGCTCCCTCTGTCCCTGTCGGATTGTTGAAAGATTGTGGAAAATATGTCCCATAACTAGGAAGTGAAAATGCAACTGTTGAGTAAATGCTCCATTGTTTCCTCTTGAGCCTCACAGAGCTGGCATCTTGAAGGCCCCAGAACACCCCTCTTCCTGATGTTGTCCCAAGTCAAGATTTTCTTGTGGTATACCAACCACATGAAGAGTTTGATTTTCATCCATCCTTGGTGCCTCCAAAGGCTCTGCCAGATTTTGTCCAGAACCTGGGGATCCAACTCAAGGAGAATGCCTTTTGCTTCCTTAAGATTAAAGGTGCCCTTTTTGTTATTTCCCCATCTTAGTTGGTCTTGCCCCCCTGAAACTAAGATATTCCTTTGTTCCACCATTTTCATGAGCGCCTCTGCTTTTGTTTTGAGGGGATTGTTATTTCTGCAATCAATGTTTCTCCAGATTCTCCACTTTTTCATATGATAAGTATGATCCCAGAAGTACTTTACCTTAATTAATCCTTGGGAATGTGTCTCATGCTTAAGGTCGAATAAATCTTCTTTTAACAAAATTGGTTCTTGTTGCCACTTATCTTCCCAGAAAAGAGTTAGATCCCCTTCTTTGATTTCCCAGAAACTATTTTCTTGAACTAGGTTTCTATTCTCCCAGGCTTTGTTCCAAATGTATGATCCCTTTATATTTCCTGACTTTCTTATGAGATCACTGGTTTGCCAGGAGCTTGCATATTTTTCTTTCTAGATATTTGCCCATTGAGTCTCTGGATTCTGAACCCAACACCACCATAGTTTGGCCCCTAAAACTTTGTTGAGTATTTCCTGATCATCCAAGCCTAGCCCTCCATGGTTCTTGGGTCTACAAATTTTTTCCCAAGACACTAAGGCCCATTTCTTCCTTGTCTCCTCCTTACCCCAAAGGAAGTTTCTTTCGATATTTTTGAATTGCTTGAGGACTCCTTTTGGAGCTAGGAGGGCTGATAACATAAAAATAGGGATTGCTTGCAGAACAACTTTTGTAAGAACTAGCCTGCCAACAAGATTTAAAGATATGATGGTCCATTTACTGACTTTATCCTGCAACTTATTGATCAAGGGTTCCCAAATGCTTTTGAGCATCGGTTTAGCAGTTAGAGGAACTCCCAAATATTTTGAGGGAAGAGAATCCCTTTGAAAGCCAAGAATTATGGAGATATTTTTCTGAATAGCAATATTGGTATTGAAGAAAAAGATTTTCGATTTGGAGAGATTAACTTCCCTACCAAAAGCCAAGGCAAAGAGATTCAGTTTTTTTTTGTAGGCTAAAGCTTCTTTGACTGTGGTGATTCCCTGTAACATGGTGTCATCTACAAATTGTTGGTGAGTCAGGGCCTGACCATTCTCAGTTAGTTGCAGTCCCTTAATCTTTCCTGTTACTTTAGCATGCTTTATTGACTGACCCAGTCCTTCCATCATAAGGATGAAAAGAAAGGGGGAGAGCGGATCTCCCTGTCTGAGGCCTCTTGAAGGATAGAAAATCTTAGAGGGAGAGACATTAACTAATGTAGAAAAACTGGAGGAAGTCACCAGTGCCATTACCCATCTGACCCAGTTGTGATCAAATCCAAAAGCAATAAGAATTTTTTTGATATAGGTCCAGTTCACCTTGTCATAGGCTTTGGCTATATCCAATTGCATGATCATGCCTTCTTGCCTCTTGCTAGTTAATGAGTGAACCACCTCTTGAGCTTAAATAATGTTGTCCAGAATTTGTCTACCTTCCACATAACCGGATTGTTCCCCTGAAACCAGAACAGGAAGTAAAGGTTTGAGTCTGTCAGCCACTACCTTGGATATTATCTTGTAGACCAGATTGCATAGGGCTATGGGTCTATATTTATCTGGTGTTTGAGCAATGTCCTGTTTGGGGATTAGGGAGATAAAGAAGGTATTGAGTGCTTTCAGAATGGTTCTGTTCAACCTGTAGTCCTCCACTACCTGCAAAATGTCTTGTTTAACAATATTCCAGCAAGCTTTGAAAAAATCCACATTGAAACCATCTGGGCTTGGTGCTTTGCCATTTTGCATATCTTTGAGGACTTCACCAACCTCCTCTTCTGTCACTGGCCTATTAAGGTTGAAATTATCCTCTCTAGACACCAGTTTCGGTATGTTACTAATTACCTCCCTGATGAAGTGCTCTTTATCTGAATTGTTCTCTTGAGTTATACATTGGAAGTGCTGGACTAACATAGCTTCTATCGCTTCATGGGAGATATGAAGCTCCCCCTCCTAATTCTTGATCAAAGAGATTCTGTTGTGATCTCTATTGGCAATGGTGGATCTATGAAAAAATTTAGTGTTACACTCTCCTTCTTTGAGCCATTGAACTCTAGACTTTTGTCTCCAAAATATTTCCTCTTGTCGACATAGATTCTCCCATTGTTGATGATGTTTATCCACTTGATCACTTATGGATTTATCGAAGCCTTCCGTGATCAGAGCTTGGTTGAGAATCTGCATTTTGTTTTCAACAGATTTTTTCTCCACAAAAATATTACCAAATCCTTCTTGTTCCAATATTTAAGTCGGAGCTTGATGTGCTTTAGTATTTTGTGAAGTAGGAACATTCTTGTCCCTTGAATCTGCAAATCTTATGACCACCATTTCTCAATGTTGCTGATGAAGTCTAGGTGGGACAGCCAGATATTCTCAAATCTAAAAGGTTTGTTCTTAGGAGTTCCAATGCCCTTAATCTCCAATTGAACCGGCCAGTGATCTGAGCCTCCAAAGGGAAGAACTCTCGCTGTTACTTCCTTATCTGCTAGCATAAGATTTTCAAAGATTATAAATCTGTCTAACTTTGAGGCTACATGGGACTCTCCTCCTATTTTATTATTCCAAGTAAAGAGGCCAGTATTCCTATTAGTGTCAACAAGATTCATATTGTCTGAAAAGGTTTGAAATGCTAAAGAGTCTTTACTTAGAGCTTTGGTTCCCCCTTTTTTCTCAGAAAGGGATTTGATCATGTTGAAGTCACCTCCCATGATCTAGGGTATTTCTATATGTTTGTCCTTGAGATCCACAAGGGAATCTAGAAACTTGAGTTTGTCATCTATTCTCTGAGGGCCATAAACATTTGTGACCAGAAAGGTATCCCTGTATCCTACCGGTTGAATAACTACTGATAAATAATTCCTGGAAGCCTTAGTATCTAAAATGCCAATTTTTGGGGGGTTCCAAAGAGTGAGTATGCCCCCCACTGTGTTCTCTCCTTTGACTTCTAGAAACTCAAATCTACTAAGCCATTTGCTATGAATTTGTCTCAATTTTTGAATGGAACATTTCGTTTCTTGGATGAAGATAATATCCAACATTTCTTGTTTCATTCTATTACTAAGCATTCTCTGCTTTCTCTTACTCCCTATACCTCTAATATTCCATGATGTAAACTTCATTATCAAAGATTTGTAAAGGAGTAGCTGGCTAGATCTTTCATCTTACCTGAATCTATCATTAGCTTTCCACACTCCATCAAGAGTTCATTCTGCTTTTTCCTACCTCTTTTCTTGCCTGGGTTTCTAGTAGCTAATCCCGGAGTCGTTTTCATTGTTTTCACGCCTCTGTTGTCCTACTTGTCGATGATTTTTCCTTTTTCCAACGCCTTAGCCTGTGTTTTCCATAAAAACAACTATTGTATTCTATTGAGCTCTTCTTGAGGTAACAAATCTACTCCTCCCGTGGTTCCCTGTATCAAGAACCCTTCCAGATCTAGGTTTTCTTTATCAAGAATTTCCTATAGTTCATGGTCCTCTAGGTCCATCTCATTCTGGGTCATTTCCTGATCCATCTCCAGTTCTGCATCACTCATTATAGCTTCTTTCTGATAATCGATGTCCTGAGTTTATTCCCAGTTTTCTTCTTTCTCCTTTTCTGCAGGACTTCCTTCCATTGCATGATCTTCTTTTGAGATCTCTTCATCTTCCTCAAGCAATTGGAAATTGTCCTGACTGTTCTATTGTCCTTCATATTGATGTTGTTTTGGTCCTCTTTTGCCGCCTTTTCCTCGATTCACCAATTTTTGAAAGCTGTATGTTTCCTTCATTCTGTTAGTTTTGCTCTTGTTTACTACTTTACTGAGCGGACAATCTCTGAATAGGTGTCCATGTTTATGACATCTGCGACATCTGAACGAAATGTGCTCATAGTCTATTGTTTGCACCAATTCTTCATAAAAAACTTCCAAGATCACCTCATCCGGTAGAGCTCCCGATAGATCCATTTCCACACATATTCTGGCAAAGGAAGTATATTTTCCCCTTCTTGTGGCTTCAGAAGCTTTAACAAAACAACCTAATTTGTTGCCTATGGCGGCTAACGATTCATTTTGCCAATAATCAAGAGGTAGAGAATAGCGCCTTACCCAGACCGGTACTAAAGTAAAAATTTCCCATTCTAGAACAAAATTCATCATCCATGGCTGCATGTGGAGTCCAGCTATTGCATAGAAGTATGGCCCTCCTTGAAATACTTTGTCCTTGTCTTCAATATTCGTGAACACCATAGTAAAGAATTCCTTTGACCCAAGATGTAGGTCAATGCTACCTTTAGGTTTCCAGTGGTATTTGATCCACGACTGTAAAGCTTTTTCCGTGGGCCATAATCTCATGAATTTACAGATGATGGCATACGTCTGCATGTGATCCCTGTGTGCCTGCAGAGCCAGATCATTTAAAATAACTCTGGGTGTGATCTCTGCTTTGGGTTTGCAAGGTCCCTTTTGTTTTTTGTCTTAAGTTCCCTGTTTTTTGTCTTCTACCTCTTTGTCTTTTGTGCCATTATTTTCCTTATTTATGGCTCCTCCTATCTCCTCTTCCATGTTTCTTTTCCCTTCCTCCATAGTAACTCTAGCCTTTTCTAGAGGTTTCTTGCCTCTACTGGCTACGACCTCCTTATAGGAGGGAGTGGAGCTCCCTCCTCCACGGCCCTCCATATGGATCACCGACTACAACTATCAGAAACCCTCACTGTTCGTCATTCACTCTCCTATCGAATCCCAATTTGAAGAGTTAATTCATTTTAATATTATATATATATATATATATATATATATATATATATATATATATATATATATATATTAGAATTCAAATCGCAGAGATATATCCATACCAATAAATACAATGGATTTTTTTTATTATTATTATATGATAATTGGTCTAATTAGCTCAACAACGATTTTTGAAAAGTGAATCAAAATATATTTTCAAAATATTATTCTAGTGTCCACTTACAAGTTGAAAAATATGGTTATTTATAACTTTCAATAAAACAAACATATATAAATAATATTAATGAACGTTTAAATTGAATATTGATTATTTCATGTAAATTTTTAATAATGAATCAATTTTTATAGTTAGTGTTGTGTTGTACAACAACCCCCCATTTCTAAAATCTTTACATAATTTTTTTATAAGAAATGGGTCCCTTTTTAAATCAACTTAGTTAAGATTTGTGTGTCCACAAATAAAAAATGGTATTAACCCATCATAAGAAAAATCCTTATTAAAAGGCCCGATGTAAATGAATCATTTTATAAAGCCTTTTAATAAAAATAAAGTGTTCCTTTAGTAAATATTATAAAACCATTCTATATTGCGATAAAGTGATTGGAGATCGCATATCGCAATATCAAAAGGAAACACACACAAAAGCAAAACCTCACCCAATTCTCCGATCCGAAAAGGTAATCGAAATCGATAAATTAGGGGAAGAAAATGCCAAAGGTATAATAAAACAAAGCCCCTCAACTCCTCCGATGCGATAAAGAAAATCACAATCAGAAAATCAGCCGTGTCAATGATAAAAGAACATATGTAAAGGCTTACACAAAACCCCCGATGTGATAAAGCAAATCGCAATCGGCAATCGGCAGAGCCGCGTGACAAAGTGATAAAGCTCAAGCCAAGTCCCGACTGCGATCTATTAATTAGGCACACATCTCGAAACATACAAATACATTTAAAAAAGTTTGCATGCATCATATCACCTTTTGGTAATCGGAGATATTTATAGCAAGTGTTAAAGCCCTTCCCTTCAACACTCTTGATCGCCGATCAATGAAATCTAAAGCACGCTTGAAATAATCATTCGGCATATGAGCGACGTGATGGGCATTTATGATGTTATTTACCATGATTGACAGGTTAAATGACTATTCAATAATGCAGTTAAGGGTAGATCTTTTAATAAGATTTTATCCGTGGTAATCCTTAATTATATTTCATTTATCATATGCCAATCGACGTAATTCTATTCATTGTCATATTGGCTTGTAGAAACACTTTCTCTATATTACGGTTTGTAACTGTTTGTGCATAATTCCTCAGGAACCAGAAATCTCGAGAAAATGGGGAAAAAATCAAAGAAGCCCGCAACAGCAGCTCCTGAAGCCAAAGATCCAGGACCAAGCAAAAAATGATTAATCTCAGATACGACATGTCTTCGTCTGGGAAACACTAGTTAGAAGAGCATTTATAATTTGATAGAAGTAGAGGAGCCCAAAGAGTTATCAGAGGAGGCCATAACCGATTCAACTAACAAATCAGAAGGAACTCTTAAAGAATTGGCTTGTTCTTATCTTCATAGGATAGCAGCACGAGCTAAAATCCTGCCATATACTAATGTGTTAAGATGGGTGGTAGAGAAGATTCCAGTTTCGAACATAACCTTTTGCACAGCTAATGGGAGGATATTCGGCTCGTTTCAGCCTGAGGATCTCAGGAAAATGTATCACTTACCTCAACCTAAGAAGCGATACAACAAGGCATTCCTAGAAGCGTTTGCAAAAGAAAACGAATCAGAGTCAGCCCCGATAAAGCAGTGGAGGCATTTCCTGGAAAAGCACAAGCATGAGTCATCGGGTAAGTACTCTGTTGACTCATTGGCTTCCCCTTATTGCTATGCTGGAACTATGATGTGTAGGATGTGAGGAATACATGATTATGTTAAATTCACTATAGAAATAGTCACTCTAATGGAAACTGCAATCAATGGTTATGTGATGGATTGGGCGAATATTTTGTTCGATAACCTAGCCACATCAATTCTAGAGTACAGAACAAATGCACATCAAACTACCAGGACCATTCCTCCATTCTATTACAGTGCATACATTATGGATACTATTTGTTTCAATTCTAAATTTCCATTACTCGGATGGAGATGGACTCCCCAAGACCCTGAACCAATCCATATTTATCATCAGCAGTTATGGAAGGCTCAATACATAAATCATTTGTATAAAATTTGCAATGGTTTTATTTTACCTGTATATTATTCTATTTTTAATAAGCTTGCTCCCAGGATATCCCAGGAAGCAGAGACAGACTTGACAGCAGTAGGTAGTTAGTTCAGGGAGGAAAAATTTACCTATATAAGGTTTTTTGGTAGCCTTACTAAACCCCATGTCCTCCCCCTATATGTTCCTGATAAATTGTTAGCTCAGGAATTGTCTTATCAAATAACAATGGAAGGGACATCTAGAACCCTTAAGGATTCAAAGAAACACATGTGGCCAATCTTCCCTTTATGATGCGGCGTTTTCACTCTTCATGATTACAAGCATGCAGAGAAGGAGACAGAAAAGATGCTAATGCTGAATCTTGCCACAATTCCTAACAGACAATATGATCCTGTTAGCTCTGCTATATTCTTCAATATTCGATGGATTAAAAATAGGCTTGGCAGTGCTGGTTATGCTTACAAGAGGCTCGCAGCAGTTGGTTTCCTCTCGTCCTTCATTTTCCTTATAACTCCATAACCCCCCACTATCCCTGTTTTACTCCAATATTTAGTGTAAACATTTATTTCTTTAGCTCCCAGGCGCCGAATTTACACTGTCATATAACCCCGCGCCTTCGAAACAAGCGCTATCCTCCAATTCGGTGTTTTCCCTGCGTAAGCCCCATTTCCGTCAAACCCCTCAACGCTAAGGTTTAAGCACAAATAACCATGCACCTTTGCAAAAAATGCTACCTGCAAGGTCTCCACTTGTCACATCAGTCAAAAACATGTGCATTAAAGCCCTGCTGTCCGATCGTCCGCCGTAAGATCTGACGGCATTTGCACCTCCCGACCATGCAATATTCTCGCATGTTAACCAACGGGGAAAGTGGTTTCCCTCCTGTCGCATCAGCCACGTGTCGTGCGATGTATGGGATCGCTTCCCCCGCATACGGTTACTACCATCCTCCGAAAGCGGTGCGGCGAATACCACTGGCCACCAAAACTGCCATCCCCGCGTGTTATCTCCCGCGCTATTTGTTCACCTGATAGCCATCGGATCTGCCCGACCACGATCCGACGGCCCACGTTTATCCGTCCACGTACCTCCCGATATCCCCTGTAAGTCGATCTCCACCGTCCATCTGCAAGATCTGATGGCTGTTGTTTACTCCCGATCCCGTTCATTTGTTCACCATGCAGTCTTTGCATCCATAACCATTCTGTACACCCGAAGGATGAAATCATCGGCTACCCTATACCCAACACAGTCACTCTTCAACCACCGCATTCAAGGAAGAATGGCCGAGAAGAAAAGGACAACCTCGAGCAGTTAAAGGCATTTATCAGTTATGGAGCTTCTTTCTGTACAACACTCCACCTGTTCAGGAAGGACAACCGAGCACCAGAGAATGTCAAATTCACTTATTGAAGCAGCAGATTGTATCAGAGACCCGTATTAGATAGTTAATGTGGTTGGTGGTCCATTATGACCCCTCCACGCATAGCATAGCAGAGATTTTTGTAAACAAACTCCATATATACCCAAAAAGACGATGTAATGAAGGTTGATGGATGTTATTTTGATGTAAGGTTCAACTTCTGGAGACTGTAACTACTGTGATACCTGCAGTGTCTGGTCTTCATTTTCAGCTAATACAAGCTTCTTTTGTTGTTAATTGCTCACTTTCCACTTCTATTCTGTTCTAGGTTGTGCCTGTTATGCATTTGTTCATGTGCTCTTGATATTTAGCATTAGAGGGGCTGTCATCCCACCTTTGTGTTAGAATCTAGTATGTATCATTGAATGTGTATGCAGGTTTCTGTTATTTTAGTGCCAGAGAGCTATCATCCTGTCTGTGCATTAGGAAATAGATTTGCAAACCTCTTTTACTAGTTGCAGCCGGAAATCACATGGTCTTGTGCATCTGCTGGTGTGGTCAGTGTTCTCCATGTTCATTTAATCCTCAAACTATGAGTAATTGGTGGTCTAAAGCCTTGTAGTCTGGGGGTGTTCACCCATGTCTGGGGTTAAGCATAGTAGAAGTGGTTATCTGGCTTGAATATGCATCATTCTTTCCATTCATCCACCAATTTCCAACATTTTTGTTGAGTTTGTGATGTTCCCAAGCATCTCTGAGATACAACCTAGGAGAGTTTCTTAGGGTGATAACATTAATTGGCGTCTTTGCCTAGGAGAGGAGATTGAAGCTCAGCTTCCCTGGGAGAACGACACAGTTCCAAATTTTGATGATAGACAAGGTCTGGACACACATTTCTGGTTGTAATTATCTATCTGGCGACTCCATTGGAGGAAGACCAACCTTTGGCGACTCCACATTGAAGTTTTGGCTCAGTTTGTGAGGCACACTCGAAGAAATCCTCAGAAATCACCAGCTGTTCCAGTGCCTGACCCTGAGAAGATTGTTCAACCAAAGAAAACATCACAGAAAGGGGTATCAGGATCAGGTAAGCCTAAGAAATCTCATGCATCTCTGAAAGATAAAATTATAGTTGAAGATATACAATTTGAAGATTTAGAGCCCAACACTGTTAGTAAAGAAATTCCTTCAAAGATTAATACAACCCCTTGTTTAGTTAGTTCCCTTTTGAATTTCAGTCCAAAGAAAACTTCTCGTACAATCCATAACATCCCTTTGTCCCTGTCATCCATTTCATTGTTTCAAATTGCTCAAGCTGCCAGTATCCTTCCACATACCCCAGTCATGGCAGGGCAGCAAGCACCTACAAAGATGGAAAGAATTGCAGCTGCCAGGTATGGACCTCTGGTATTGCTTGTTCCTTTGAATCCCATGCATGTGGGAGAATATCAGAAATATATGCCTAAGTTCACTGGCACAGAGGGAGTAACAGCTGAATAACACCTTGACGCTTTTTATAGTTATGCTGATAACTTAGATATAAGTGAAAATGATGTATGGATGAGAGTTTTTGTATAGAGCCTTGATGGAGAGGCTAGAAGGTGGTTCAGAGAACTAGCCCATAGATCCATTACTGATACAGAAGCCTTAGATGAAGCATTTTTGAAGCACTAGGGAGATAAAAAAGACTTTCTATATTACCATACTGAGTTTGGCAACCTGAAGAGGGAGAATGGGAAATCATTGCCTAATTTTAATAAAAGATTCAATTGTATGTATAGTAAGATACCAGCTGAGGTAAAGCCTACCCCCACCTATGCCAAACTCACTTATCCCAATGCTTTTGACTCCAATTTCTGCCTGTTATTGAGAGAAAGAAGATGTGCCACTCTGGCTGACATGCAGGATGCAACACTAGAGGTGGAATCCAATATTATGGCTGTAGAAAAGCTAAAGAGTCATGCTCATAGAAGAAGGTAGAGAGGTGAGGCTTCTTCTTCCTCTATTTCATCCTCAGAACCAAAATTAGACAAAATGACTAAGATGATAGAGTCATTGGCTGCTAAAATATCTAAGCTGAAGGTTGAACAAAATTCAGGAAAGACAAGGCAACATAACACATTTTCTCCAAGAAATCCCAATCCATTCAGAAGAGCAAATGAACAGTTACAAATAATCCAGAGGGGTAAAGAAACAAATGAAGAACAAAAGGTTAAATCTCCTTTCGAGAATGTTGTCATGGAGGAGGAACAATTTGAAGAAGAGGATGAAATTCAATGCATGGAAGATAAAGGCAATGCTGCCTTTTTGACATTGGCTGTGTAAGAAGAATCATTGCTGCAAGACCAGATCAGTCAAGAATGGGACAGAGAGGTTGTTTTGCAGACTGGTGAACAACAGAGATATAATCTGAGGTCGAATGCAAGAAATGTCAAGGAGAGTCCTGCCCAAAGAGCTGCTGTCCAAACAGAGTCACAGAATATCAGGCAGAGAAGACTAGTAGCAGACCCAGTCATCCTCAAATCACTAGTTCAAGAGGTAATAGGTTCTAATAAGTTACCTTCCTCTTTCAGCTTTGATTCAGAAGTTCAGAAATTAAAAATATCTGTGCCCCTGGTAGAGTTGGTAAAGAGTGAAGTGTTTAGAAAGCCTATCCTTGAAGCTCTTGAGTTGGAAACCACACAAACCTCCACTGACTCTGTCAATTTCCAATATGACAAGCCTGCCATTGTGCTTAGCCCCATGATTGAACCTGATGATAATAATTCTCCATCATTTTATGTTTCATTGACCATTCATAACAAAATCCTCCACAATTTCCTGCTAGATACAGGGGCCAGCCACAATTTGATGCCTAAAGCTATCATGGAAGAGTTAGGCCTTAATATCACTAGACCATATCATGATTTATTCTCATTTGATTCAAGAAAGGTGAAATGTCTGGGATTGATTAAATACCTGGCCATTAGCCTAACTCAGCTGCCCATGAAGAGTATAATGATGGATATTGTGGTAGCAGATGTCCCTCCTAAGTTTGGCATGCTGTTGTCCAGAGGATGGATTAAGAGGCTAGGTGGGACATTACAGAATGATCTATCTTATGCCATTGTCCCAGTCTTTGGGGGAGAAAGCATGAGACTGTACAGAGAAGCACAGCTAGCATACATCATCAGTGATGAGAAGAATCCTACTAATCATCCCATATATGCGGTGGACACCGATTTTGGAGCATGTATTCTCCAAATGGAAGGGTCTTAGAAGGCCTCAATGCAGCTTAGGAAACCAATAGTCCAAGTCGAGGAAGAGCAAGGAAGTCATGTTTGGGAGATGTTCTTTGATAGAGCATGTTCGAGGGACACTGCAGGAGCAGGGGTGGTGCTAATATCTCCAGAACAAAGAAGCACACAGCTATCTTTTAAGCTGGCTTTCCAAGTCACTAATAATATAGAGGAGTATGAGGCTCTGCTATTGGGCCTTAATGCAGCGAAAGACAGAGGAATCAGGGACATAAAGGTGTTTGGAGATGCTGATTTGATCATTCAGCAAGTAAATAAAACATTTCAGGCAAAGCACCCAAGGCTGAAAGCATACAGAGATGAGGTATGGAGACTCAAAGATTCCTTTGATAATTTCTATATTTCATATATCCCTAGAGCCAAAAATCAGCTTGCTGATTCCCTAGCTGTGTCTGCTAGCATGTTTATCCCTCCCATGTCTCCCAGACTAGTTTACGAAGTCCAAATGAAATATTGGCCATCCTTACCTGATAATGTCCAACATTGGAAGGTTTTTGATGATGATGATGAAATAAATATGATTTTTCAAGTATTGATGAGTTTTCCGAAATGCAAATTGACCAAGAAAACGAAGCCTTGGAAGAAAAACCCCAGTCCCAACTTAGAAACAAAATTGGCAAAGGTAGCATTGTCCAGCTTCCCAGCAATCATATTCCTGAGGGTTTAATTCCTCTAGAAAGACTGTTTGACTAGAATGATGTGCCTTACAAGGCTGCCCAAAAAGAAGACCAATCTGCAGTCTGTAAACATTACATAGGGAGTCCAGGTCAGCTAAGACACATAAATATTTCTTCTCATCTGACTGCTGATCAATGTGCTAAATACTGCAATTTAATGAAGTAGTTTGCTGATGTGTTTGCCTGGGAATATAGTGACCTGAAAACCTATGATAAAAAGATTATTCAGCATAAAATTCCTCTAGAGAAAGACACTATACCTTTCAAGCAGAAGCTAAGACCAATAAATCCTATGCTCCTCCCTATGATTGAAAAAGAAATTAAAAAGTTATTGGTTGCCAAAATCATAGTCCCTCTCAGATATTCAAAATGGGTGGCCAATTTGGTGGTAGTAAGGAAGAAAAGTGGAGAAATCAGACTGTGTGTTGATTTCAAAAACTTAAACAAATGCTCTAAGAAAGACAACTATCCTCTGCCTAAGATGGAGTATTTGCTGCAGAAGGTCTCAGAAGCTAAAGTAATGTCTTTCCTGGATGGATTTTCAGGCTTTAATCAGATTGTTGTGCACCTAGATGATCAAGAGAAGACTGCATTCACCACTCCTTGGGGCACTTTTATGTATGCCAAGATGCCTTTTGGATTGATGAATGTTGGAGCCACCTTTCAGAGAGCTATAGATATAGCATTTGTGGGAGAGAAGGATAAATTTGTCCTTATCTACCTTGATGATATAACAGTGTACTCCAGCAGCCATCAAGATCATTTGCAACATTTGAAAAAGGTGTTCCTGAAATGAAGAAGGTTTGGGATTTCAGTCAATCCTAAAAAGTCACAGTTTGCTTTAGAAGAAGGCAGGTTGTTAGGACATGTTGTTTCTGCTGCAGGTGTCTAAATTGACCCAGAAAGAGTAAAAGCAATACAGACCCTCTCTGTCCCGAGATCAAAGAAGGATATTTAGTCTTTTCTGAGCAAAATTAATTTTGTGAGGAGGTTTATACCAAATTTTGCAGAATTGGTGAAGCAAATTACCTCCATGTTGAAGAAAGGGTCAGAGGTCAGATGGACTGTTGCAACAAGAAAATCATTTGAGTCTATTAAAAAAGCTATTATGGAGGCTCCCACTTTAATAAGTCCAGATTACAGCAAGGAGTTCCATATATTTTCATTTGCCTCTTGTTAGTGTCAGTCTTTCCAGCCTTCCTCCAGTGATCAAATGTGCTCTTACAAAGTGGTCTCAGAGTGTCAAGGTCAAATTTTGTCATTTCAGTGAGTCTTCAAGCAAAATTTGGTCACTAGGCATTAAGCCTAGGGTTTGCCCAAATGTCAGTCCATGTCATCATTCATCTGAGCCTATCATCATTCAGAGGGTTTTCATTATCATGTCAGTGTCGAATGAGTCATTTTACACCTTATTCATGCTTCAGTTGTGCCTAGGCAAGCTCATTTCCCTCTCCTAGGGTTTTGAAGGCAATTTCTCTTGGATGGTTAAATCACCGACAAAACTTGTTTCCTGATGTTCATACACCTTCCCCTATCCTTAAAGCACCTTATAAAACACTTCCCATCCCTTAGATCCGCCAAATTCCTCATTTTTTCACAAACCCTAGTTTCTAGCTACAACCTGGCAATTTTCTAGGTTGGGCCTGTGTTTTGCCCATTTGGACCCCTTCCCCTTGCTCAATCTCTGAGATTCCACTTTCCCCTGCTTCCTAACATCCCTCCCCACTCCCAAAAATTTCCTCAAGAATTTAGAAGCCCCCTATCCCCTTCATTTCGCTTCATTTCGACAGAATTCCTTGTTTCACACATCAGGACAAGTCGCACTCAAATGATGTTTCAGAGCAATAAAAGATGCATTTTGGGAAACTGAGAGAGGTTTTTGTCCAAAACATGCCAAGGAAGAAAAACCTCATTCACGTTTTGCACAGGTGTCATGATTTGATAAAAATGTCAAGAATACCGTTGCCTCAGGAGAATCAAAGACACCTCTGAAAGTGACCTTGGGAAAATCAAGTTTTCTCCTAGCTTGGTTGGACAAATGATTTTTTTGATGGGTAAAATGATAACTAGACACAAATATATTTCCAATGAGCTATCATGAGCTCAATTTGGGGTTGAGGAAGGCATTCAAAAGTTGACTGCAACAGCACTCTTCTTTCAGGCAGCCTCATTTGGCACTTTTTGACCAGTATTGGGAGATTTGATTTTTGATAGGTCAAATCAACTCCAAATTGAAAAATTCTACTTGGGTTGGAAAGTAGACTCAAATAGATTTCCAACGAGCCATCCTGCGCCTGATTCGGATTCCGGGAAGGCCTCCAAAAGCCTCCTGCAAGGTGCACGACCCGTTGAGCCAGAGGTGCGCGACCTGTTGGGCAAGGTGCGCGACCCGTTGGGCAAGGTGCGCGACCCGTTGAGCTGTCTTGCTGCAAACTTCAAAAAAATTCCCAATCTTCCTCCAAATCATCAAATTTGTTCAAGATAGGCTCTTTACACATTGTTTTGGAGGTTGGTGATGGATGTAAGCCCTCATGCTATGATTTTAACCTCAAATCATGCAAATGAAAAGACTTATATGGCTGCAATATTAATGAGCAAACTATGCTAGGGTTTGTGTTGTTTCAAGCTATTTTTCCCTTTGGTTTGTTTCCCTCCTTTCCCTTTCACTCACACTTATATGTTCATCTCTTTTCCCATATTATTTTATAAATCAAATGCAAACCCTACCCCTCTCCCAAAGCATTCAAAACCCTAATCTCCCTCCACCATATGCATGTGTAAACACTAAAAATTGTTGGTGAACATGTAAAAGGTTTTGTGCATATGTTTCCCTATCTTCCCCTGTAATGCATGTTTTCATATTCCCATATGTTCACTATCATACATGTTTTTGTCCCATATGAGATGTTCTTTGCAAATGATTTCCCAATGTTAAAATGTGTTCCTATATGCATGACAATTTGTAAAGTTTCCCTTGAAATTCCCTGTTATTTTCATATATTCCCATTCCTTGTTAAGAAGTTCCCTCCCCTAACATTCCCCTCATGTTTTTTCCCCTTGAAACAGCATAGAGTTCAGTACTTTTGCAGGCAGAGACAGCAGTTCAATTTGTCCACTTTGCTCCTAAACCGTGTCAGAAACCGAAACTTATGAGCAAAGTGATGACCATTCATCATCTACAGAGGTTGAGGTACAGAGGAGGCCTCATAAGGGTGGAAAGGGCGGTCATCATAGGTTATTGGGCGAGGATGTATGTTTGCAAGGCAAAAATGAAAATGTTCCAAAGAAGGTTGTCCGAGGCCCGCAAGAGGAAGAAGAAGACCAACCCACTCCGCATCTTGGCCGAGGCTTCTCTCACTCACCATGATACTCATTAGCCTCTTCCTAGCAGCTAACACAAGAAATTTTGAAAGTTTTGAGGCATTTTTTTTTGGCATTTTTGGGACATTGACAGGTTTTGGCCTTTTAACGGGTCTCACCCAGCGCGCGACCCTACATGGGGGCAACTCAGAACGGGGAAAACTCAGCATTTTTGGAATTTTCATGCAAAGTTACACCTACCTGTGGATGGACTTCAATTTTTATGGAGATTTGGGCCTCCAAAAGGTCAAAACACATGCAAATTTTGACTTTCTGCCCCTATTTTGAGTTGCAGAAAGCTGTCTTGGGAGAATTGAGTTTTTAGGGGTCAAATCAACTCCAAATTCAAAACTTCCGGTGGGGTTGGAAAGTAGACTCGAAGAACTTTCCAATGAGCTATCTTGCACCTGATTTGGACACCGGGAAGGTTCCCAAACAGGCCTCTCAATGTGCACGACACGTCAGGCACATGTGCGCGACCCGTCAGGGAATTTTGCCTGTTTTGACCAGTTCGGCCAGAAAAACATTGTTTTCACTTGGTTTAATGTTTTGGGCATGTAAATGATGGATTTTTGTGTAATTTTCATGGCTCTATGATGCTTTTACTCTCCTTGATCACTTCTAGAAGATTCTTGAATGTAAATGGTAAAAATGTAATGCATGGATAGGTTTCCTAAGTTTTAGAGGCAAGTTGTTTTGACTGCCTATTATCTAGTGCTCAGTTTAGAATTAGTTGAAACAGCTCCTAGGAAGCTGAGCTCGACCCCTAGAGGTGGGGAAAGGAGTTAGATCATCTATATTATGCCTTCTCTTGCTCATTTTCATGGTTGGACTCTTGAGGGAGAAGCTCCTATTGTATATTTTACTTGTATCTCTGCAATTTGAGGAAAAGGAAGACCAGGGTTTTGCAGTCATCTTTGGGATTCTTGTGGACTCATGTGTTGATGGTGTGTTTCTCAATGTTCTTGTAAGCTTTGCTATGTGATTCATTTCCTTTCTTTACTGCTGCACATTAAACAAATGAAGTGTTAAAGTAGGAATTCATGCTAGCCATGCTCTGCTTTTAAATTTGTTTAATTTCAATGTTTTCTTCTGTCTAAAGAGAATTCAAAGTCATTGTTTGCTCTCTTTAGCTCTTCATCTTTCATTCCTGACCATCCACTCACCTCAATCAAAGACATCAATACAGGCTCCTACCTCGCCCCAAAGACCCCCTGCAGAAACTGTGTCAAATCCCCGCACCCTAAATTGCAGCTCCTCAATTTGCCACCAAAAACCCCCAAATCAACCTTCAAATCAGTTTACTAGCCTAATATCAGTGTTACCTTTGTTGGTCATCTCATCCTATTGAAAATCTACCGAGATTGACCGGAGAGAGCCTTCTCCTGCCCCGTAGGGCTAGCTACAAGGCTGAATGGTTTGATGTAGCTTTGAGGTTTGCCTTTTCAGCTTGAGGTGAAATTTCAAGTGCTAACACCTCTGAAGACACCATTGCAGCAGTTTTATTGCAAGCAGATGAAGAAGGTTCAAAGCATCCAGTGGCAGTTTTCAGCAAACAATTAAGGGATGTTGAGCTGAGGTATGATATTATGGAGAAACAAGCATATTCTCTTATCAAATCTTTGAAAGCTTTCAGAGTTTACATTCTGCATTCCAAGATAATTGCATATGTACCCTCTGCTACAATAAAAGATGTCCTAACACAACCTGATTCTGATGGAAGAAAGGCTAAATGGATTGCAAAGTTGATTGAATTTAATATAGAGCTGAAGCCCACCAGTCTTGTCAGAGGTCAGGATCTTGCCCGATTGTTCGCTGAAGAAAATTGCAGATCATTGGATATTGGTTACCTGTGAAAAATTGCAGAAATTGGTCAGGCAGAAGAAGAAGAAGCAGTTGAACAAGACAGAAAGCAGTCAGTGACCCAAAATCTAGCTTTTTGTGATTGGTACTCTGCAATAATTAATTTCTTGCTGAAGCTAGAAATTCCTTCGGCCCTAACTCAAAGTCAAGCCAAAACTATTAAGATTAGGGTAGCTAAGTATTGCATTAATGAAACTCTGCTCTACTGGAGGGATCCATCTGGAGTGCTTTTGAGGTGTCTGGACAAATAGCAGTCAATAGAAGTCATGCAGCAGTTTCATTCCATCATGTGTGGAGGGCACCATTATTGGAAGACTACAGCCCATAAAATCCTCAGAGCTGGATATTACTGGCCCTCCTTATTTTCTGATGTTTTTTCATCTGTTAAATCTTGTGACAGGTGCCAAAGATTTGAAGGAAAGCAGCAGTTGAAGTCCCCGCCCTTAAAACCAATACATGCAAAAGGACCTTTTTAGCAATGGGGCTTGGATTTCATTGGAGAGATCAATCCACATTCCAGTGGCCAACACAGATGGATATTAGTGGCCACTGATTATTTTACTAAGTGGATTGAAGAAATTCCTACCAGGAAGGTTGATCATAATGTGGTCATCAAGTTTTTAACAAAAAATATCTTTACTAGGTTTGGTTGTCCACATAAATTAGTCACAAATAATGCAGCAGCCTTCAGGGCAAAAGAATTGGTAGAGATGTGTGATTCAATGGGCATTAAGCTGGTTCATTCCACCTCATACTATCCTCAAGGCAATGGTCTAGAAAAATCCTCTAATAAAAGCTTGGTAAGGATAATCAAAAAGTTGTTAGAAGATAACAAAAAGAATTGGGATTCTAAGCTCAAGTATGCACTGTGGGCTAACAGAGTGACTATTAAGAAATCCACAGGAAATTCTCCATTCAGGCTGGTATATGGCACTGAAGTTGTATTCCTAATTCAGCTAACTCTCCCTGTGGCAAAATTCCTTCAAAAAGAACAGAATGAAGAAGAAGACATGGCAAAGAGGATCACTGATTTAGCAGAGGTACATCAGATCAGAGAACAGCTGGTTGAAAAGGCTGCAGCACATCAGAAGAAGATCAAGGAAGCTTTTGACAGGAAGACAAAAACAGATAATTTTCAGGTTGGAGACTTGGTGCTGAAGTGGGTTGCATTGAAAGAGAAGAGAGGCAATCATGGGAAGTTTGATGCTTTCTGGACAGGTCCTTTCATCATTTCTCAGATTCAAGGGAGCAATACCTTCATACTGAAAAGTATGGGAGGAGAGGCCGTTTTTGATGGCCCAGTTAATGGGCGTTTTCTGAAAATTTATGTGATTTAAGGTCTTTGGGCCTTAAAGTTGTAAATATTTTGTTTTATCAGTTTTGTGTAGACAAAGTAGACTCCATGCCCAATGGAACACTAGGAATTTTAGCTAATTTGTTTTCATCAGGAAGGCATTGATCTGCAGGTTCCTGAGACCTCACGGGGAGGATCTCATCCCCAGAAGGAGCCAGTGTTAATTCTGCTATATTCTTCAACATTCGATGGATTAAAAACAGGTTTGGTTTCCTCTCCTCCTTCATTTTCCTTATAACTCCATAACCCCCCGATATCCCTGTTTTACTCCAATATTTAGTGTAAACCTTTATTTCTTTACCTCCCGGGCGTCGAATTTAAACTGTCATATAATCTCGCGCCTTCGAAACAAGAGCTATCTGCCAATTTGGTGTTTTCCCTGCGTAAGCCCCATTTCCGTCAAACCCCTCAACGCTAAGGTTTAAGCACATATAACCGCGCACCTTTACAAAAAAACCCTACCCGCAAGGTCTCCACCTGTCACATCAGTCAAAAACGTGTGCGTTAAAGCCCTGTCGTCCGATCGTCCGCCGTAAGATCTAACGGCGTTCGCACCTCCCGACCACGCAATCTGCTCACATGTTAACCAGCGGGGAAAGTGGTTTCCCTCTTGTCGCATCAGTCACGTGTCATGCGATGTATGGGATCGCTTCCCCCACGTACAGTTATCACCATCCTCCGAAAGTGGTGCGGGGAATACCTCCCACCACCAAAACCGCTGTCCCCGCGTGTTATCTCCCGCGCTATTTGTTCGCCCGATAGCCGTCATATCTACCCGACCACGATCCGACAGTCCACGTTTATCCGTCCACGTACCTCCCTATATCCCCTGTAAGTCGATCTCCGCCATCCATCCGCATGATCTGACAGCTGTTGTTTACTCCCGATCTCATTCATTTGGTCACCATGCAGTCTTCGTGTCCATAACCATTCTGTACACCCGATGGATGAAATCATTGGCTACCCTGTTGATCTGATAATCACCCTATGAGTGACCTCAGTTTGAAAACTTATTAAACAAAAGGTATTACAAACTCATGTGTTGGTGTGTGTGTTCTATGTTATTGAAACAACGAATCGATCAGATTGCCAATACACAGAAAATAAGTGGAAAGACAGCAGAGAAACACAGTAAGCAACACAAAGACACAATAATTTTTAATAAGGAGTTCACCCTATTCTCGAGGGCTACATCTCCGTTCCAGCTCTCAGTGGTGGCCTTGTTTTATTGTGTCTTTAAGCAGATTATTACACATACAGGGACTCAATGCGAGTTCTCTTGAAGCAGGTTTGCTTGGCAGGGTGGTTCTTGGATTCACCAAGCCACTCGGAGTACACAGACTCTTGTTCGTCCTACCAGCTCTGTGACCCTTGGTCTACAGTGGAAAGAGCCACTTGTGATGCTCGATCCGGACAGATTCCTCTATGGGAAGGCTTGAATCTTCAAGCTCTCTAGTTCTCGATGCTCACTGTGGTCAAATCGGCCCTCTGTCTCCTCTGCTTGGCTTTACTGCTCTCTGTGTTCACTGTCTCTCTTAGTTGCTTGGACTCCTCTCAATTCAGGTTTCCAATTAACTCTTCTCTTCTCTTCTCTCTGTCTCTTACCACTTGATCTCTGTTCCGACTGTCTTTGTTCATGGCTTTAGTCATTTGATCCCTTTGCCTATTCGGTGCCTCTCCCGCCTGCGGCGATTCACCTTCTGCAGTTGTGCTTGGAATTCCTTGTTCAGTGTCAGCACGAACGCTCAGGCAGTGGCCATGTGTCTCCATCTAACTAGTTCCAGCACGCTCCATCAGTTCGTTCTTCCGTTATGTCGTGTATGCGTTCTTTCTCCACCGTGGCGGTCAAACGGACTCCAAATCTCTTTAGAACTCGGCTTAATCCCCTGTCGATTCCGCTTCCTCCACTGGGCGAAATCTCAGCCATCCAATCTGGGCTCCTCCAGATCCAATGTCATATGCACGTCGATAGCAGTGGACTTGCTCAACTGATATCGTGCGATCAATAGTGGCTTTTCTCTCGCCTCCACTGCCATGCATCGATCGCTGAGTGGGATCGCTCCGCTCTCCTCCAAAACCTCTTACCGTTCAAGGACGCCCCAATCAATACCGCCGGTTTTCCATAGCGCGGGTCCCGCCTTTGTCCTTTATTGCTTTTTTGTTTCTTCGCCCGCGGTTCTCCGGCTCCCAACGCGACCGAGTGCTTAAGGCTCTTCCACTTTGGCCTTGTTTGCCTAGCGATGTGCGATTAAAATCGCCTCCTTTTCCCGATCCAGGGCTCCCAGGGGCTGCTTTGACCTCCTGCGCAGTCTCCATGGGCCTCGTTTAGCGCACTTTGACCGAGGTCCTCTTCGTTCTACGTTGGCGGCCATTGCCACTGGTTCAAGGCATATTTGATCGTTGTTTTGGAATTTTCAAGGATTTTTTCAACTCAATATAGTCAAGGTTCTCGACAGTATTTTGTGGATCTAATTCGGATCACGACCTTCTCATTGAAAAAGCTTTTGGACCACCAAAAGTTAGTTTTCTTCAAACATCAACTCAGTGAGGAAACTGTTGTCTCACTTGTCCAATCTCAATCCACTTCACACTGCTCGGCTTCGAACATTTAAGTCCAATCCTGAGGTATTCCACTTGTCCACTGTGCGTCGTCCTTACCTTCCTGTCCAGCACTGTATCTTCCTGCAACTCATTAAGATATTCAAGTAGCAGATCGTCAACAGAAGGTAATTGACTCTACTCTTTGGGGTCCTCAATCATTGAAGGTTCAAACAACCTCAAATAGTCTGCATTTATGATTGAGTAGATGTGCATGTAAGCTGGCAGCTCAAGGCGGAAGGCATTTTCACCAACCTTCTCAAGTATCCTGAAGGGTCCATACTGGATAGGTTTTAGCTTTTTACCTTCACCTTGCATCCTGTCCTTGCTGATATACATCCAGACTTGGTCTCCAACTTGAAAACTATGCTTCATCCAATGCTTATCATGCCTAGCCTTTTACTTGGCTTGGCTCTTTTCCAGTTGTTCCTATACTGCCTAGTGGATCTCCTGGATTTGTTCAATGAACCTAGTTTCCTTGTCCACATCACTGTGTCTATCAACCATGGTATCTTTACCAAAGACAAAATCCAAAGGATACCTCGGTACAAAATCAAAGCAGGTCTCAAAAGGAGATCTCTGTGTAGAAGAGTGTTTGGATCTATTGTAAGCATGCTACACATAACACAAGTGTTCATCCCAAAGCTTAGGGTGTTTGCTGCAATATCCTCTCAGTAACTGGATCACCGTCCTGTTAACTACTTCTGTCTGGCCATCTATTTGTGGATGAAGAACTGTGCTTTTCTTTAACTTGGTGTCCATTAGTTCCCACAAACTTGACCAAAACTTCCCTACAAATCGGGTGTCTTGATCAGAGACAATAGAAGTGGGTAATCCGAAATGAACCCATACATGTTCAAAGAATAATTTTGCAGTTTGTTCAACTGTAATCTGTTTACTACGGGGTATCAAGATACACATTTTGCTGAATCTATCCACAACAACATACAGATAATCATGACCTTTCCTAGATTTGGGTAGTCCTCCAACAAAATCCATGGAAATGCTTTCCCAAGGGTGAGAAGGAACTGGTAATGGAGTGTATAAGCCTAGTTTTTTGTTGCTAGGCTTGCTTTTTGCACACATAGCACACCCCTTTACATATCTAGAAACTGTTTCATTCATTTTCGGCCAATAGCAGAACCTTTGCAGCTGTGCAACTGTTTTACTTACCCCAAAGTGACCTGATATCAGAGAAGTGTGAGCTTCCCTAATTATCTTTACTCTCTCTGTTTGTGGAATGCATAGTTTCCGACAATGATATAAGAGTCAGTTCTTCACATGATAGTCCAATTCTTCTACTCTTTTGCCTTGACTGAAGGTTGCATATACATCTTGAAAGTCCATGTCCTGAGCATATTGTTCTAAGTAGCTTTCATGCAGCACAGAATTATGCTTAAGTATGGTAGATGCATTTATAATGGGTCTTGATAACATATCTGCAACCTTGTTATGTATGCCCTTTTTATATCTGATGACTAAATGAAATTGCTGTAGAAAACCCATCCATCTGTAATGTCTTGATTGTTGCAACTTAGTTTGGGAGTGTAGGTATTGAAGTGGCTGGTGATCAGTGTGTATTACGGTTTCTTTTCCCATTAAGTAATGTTTCCACTTTTTCACACTCTAAACTAATGCATAAAATTCTTTATCATAGGTAGGATAGTTAACTACTGCAGGATTAAAAATCTCAGAATGATAACATATGGGTTTATCGTGCTGTGTCAACACTGCTCCCATGGCATAGTCACTGGCATCAGTTTGGATCTCAAATGGTCTTTGTAGATCTGGCAGTGCTAGTACAGGTGCTGTACTAATCTTTTCTTTCAAGGTGTCGAAGGCTTTCTGCTGTTTGTCTCCCCATTGGAACACCTTGTTCAATCCTGTCAAAGCATGTAAGGGAGCTGCAATTGAGGAAAAATTTGAAATAAACTTCCTCCAATATTGTGCTGCTCCTAAGAAGCTTCTCACTTCTGTAGAAAACTGGGGTTTAGGCCAATTTACAATGACTGCCACTTTAGAGGGATCTATTTTCAATTTACCTCCCCCTACTATGTGACCCAAATAATTTAGAGATGTTTTGCCAAATTCACATTTGAAGAGTTTAACATAAAGTTTTTCTCTTCTTAAAACATCTAATGTCTGCTTAACATGCTTTAAATGTTCTTCCCACGTTTTACTAAAAATCAAAATGTCATCCAGATACACAATAACAAAATCATCAAGAAAAGGTCTGAGTACGTCATTCATTAATCTCATGAAAGTAGCAAGAGCATTAGTTAGGCCAAAAGGCATAACTAGCCATTCATACAATCCCTGCTTTGTTTTGAAAGCAGTCTTCCATGCATCTTGCTCTGCAACTCTGACCTAATGGTATCCACTGTGCAAATCCAGCTTGGTGAAATAAATAGCTTCCTTCAATTGATCTAAAAGATCATCTATGCGAGGATGGGGATAACGATTTTTTATTGTTATCTTATTTAGTTCTCGGTAGTCAATGCACATTCTTCACGAGCCATCCTTCTTTCTCACCAAGACGATGGGTGACCCACATGGTGATGTGCTAGGCCTGATGAACCCTTTCTCGAGCAACTCCTGCACCTGCTTCTTGATTTCAGCATTCTCTAAAGCAGACAACCTTTTATACCTGTGGCTGCAATGATTGTTTCATCTCCCAGTCTGACCCCAAATCTTTCTGAATAGCTGCAGCAGTCTTCTTCTTCTTGCCCTCGGACTTCTTAGATCTCAGCTCTGGATGCAGAATCCAACAGTGCTCATCATCATGCCCCTCCTTTTTATAGTGAGTGCATGAAGCTTTACCTTTTTGTGTAGTGTTAGCCTTCCTTGCTTTCCACTTTTGCTTCCTTTTCTCCTTGCTTTTGCTTATAGTGGGTTGGGATGGTCCTCCAACTTCTGGATTTCCATTCTTTCCTCTGGCTTCTAGATGAATAGCTTGTAAAGATACCTCATCTATACTAGTGGGATTAAACATGAGGATGGTATGCCTCATGTAGCTGTGTAGACCACCAATGTACTTCAAAAGAGTCTCTGGTGAGTCTAATGAGATACCCAACATCAATGCTCTCTTTCTGAACTCTTGAGTATACCCTTGTACACTTTTCCCTTTCAACTGCCGAAGAGTTTGCCAACTCATCATGGCT
Organism: Pinus tabuliformis; assembly: GCA_031772625.1. Taxonomy (NCBI): domain Eukaryota; kingdom Viridiplantae; phylum Streptophyta; class Pinopsida; order Pinales; family Pinaceae; genus Pinus; species Pinus tabuliformis. Next base: position 1,279,343,202 of record CM062820.1, read on the forward strand.
TGTTGCATGTAGGCCAATGGATAGAACTACTTTTTGATGGCAGCAACAAATTCACTCCAGACAGATATGGTCTTACCATGCTTCTGCATATCAGCTTGGGTTCTTCTTTCCCACCAAACCAAGGCAGTGCCTCCTAGGCGTAGGCTTGCCAGCTGAATCTTACTCTTGTTTGAGTCTATGTTTTGTACTCTACAATACACATCAATTTGTCTTATCCAATTGTCCAACTTTTCAGCATTTAGCTCTCCATCATATATAGGCAAATCAAATTTAACATCTAACTTAATCAAAGATGCTTTCTTATTATGCAGAGGGCTATTAGGAGGTGTGAGAAAGCTTTCCTCTTTCCCCTTTCCTTTGGAGTGGTCATGGAAATGAGACTCATCTTTTTCTTTATCTTGTTTAGAGCCTAATGATTCTTCATCCCTATGCTTTCTAAAGTCCCTATACATTTCTTCTACCATAGACTTTATAGCTAGGAAACTTTCTATGAATTGAAGGTCTGGCCCTATAGAACCTTCCTCTGACATTGTCTTCCGAGAATAGACTCTTCCAATTTCAGGATTAGTTTCCACCAACTCTCCTTCTCCTAACTTGAGCTTTGATCTAGTGAGCATTCATAGCTAAACCAACACAAGCTTGTCTAACCTTACGACCTAGAGCTATGATACCACTTGATCTGATAATCACCCTATGAGTGACCTCAGTTTGAAAACTTATTAAACAAAAGGTATTACAGACTCATGTGCTAGCGTGTGTGTTCTGTGTTATTGAAACAACGGATCGATCAGATTGCCAATACACAGAAAAGAAGTGGAAAGACAACAGAGAAACATAGTAACCAACACAAAGACACAAGAATTTTTAATAAGGAGTTCACCCTATTCTCGAGGGCTACATCTTCGGTCCAACTCTCAGTGGTGGCCTTGTTTTATTTTGACTTTAAGCAGAGTATTACACATACAGGGACTCAATGCGAGTTCTCCTGAAGCAGGTTTGCTTGGCAGGGTGGTTCTTGGATTCCCCAAGCCACTCGGAGTACACAGACTCTTGTTCATCCTACCAGCTCTGTGACCCTTGGTCTACAGTGGAAAGAGCCACCTATGATGCTTGATCCGGATAAATTCCTCTATGGGAAGGCTTGAATCTTCAAGCTCTCTGGTGCTCGATGCTGCCTGTGGTCAGCTCGGCCCTCTGTCTCCTCTACTTAGCTTTACTACTCTCTGTGTTCACTATCTCTCTTAGTTGCTTGGACTCCTCTCAATTCGGGTTTCCAATTAACTCCTCTCTTCTCTTCTCTCTGTCTCTTACCACTTGATCACCGTTCCAACTGTCTCCGTTCATGGCTTTAGTCATTCGATCCCTTTGCCTATTCGGTTCCTCTCCCGCCTGCGGCGATTCACCTTTTGTAGCTGCGCTTGGGATTCCTTGTTCAGCATCAGCACGAATGCTCAGGCAGTGGCCACGTGTCTCCATCTAACTGGTGCCAGCACGCTCCGTCGGTTCGTTCTTCTATTACGTCGTGTATGCGTTCTTTCTCCACTGTGGTGGTCAAACGGACTCCAAATCTCTTTAGAACTTGGCTTAATCCTGTGTCAATTTCGCTTCCTCCATCGGGTGCAATCTCAGCCGTCCAATCTGGGCTCCTCCAGATCCAACGTCATACGCACGTCGAGCGTGGTTGACTTGCTCAACCGATAGCGCGCGATCAACGACGGTTTTTCTCTCACCTCCGCTGCCACGCATCGATCGCTGAGTGGGATCGCTCTGCTCTCCTCCAAAACCTCTTACCATTCAAGGGCGCCCCGATCAATACCGCTGGTTTTCTAGAGCGCGAGTCCCGCCTTTGTCCTTTAGCGCTTTTTTGTTTCTCCGCCCACGGTTCTCCGGCTCCCAACGCGACCGAGTGCTTAAGGCTCTTCCACTTTGGCCCTGTTTGCCCAGCGCGCATCAAAATCACCTCCTTTTCCTGATCCGGGGCTCCCAGGGGCTACTTTGACCTCCTGCGCAGTCTCCATGGGCCTCGGTCAGCGCGCTTTGACCGAGGTCCTCGTCGTTCTACGTTGGCGGCCATTGCCACTGGTTCAAGGCGTCTTTGATCGCTGTTTTGGAATTTTCAAGGATTTGTTCAACTCGATACAGTCAAGGTTCTCGACAGTCTTTTGTGGATCCAATTCGGATCACCTGTACCCAGCACAGTCACTCTTCAACCACTGCATTCAAGGAAGAATGGTCGAGAAGAAGAGGACAACCTCGAGCAATTAAAGGAATTTATTAGTTATGGAGCCTCTTTTTGTACAACACTCCACCCGTTCAGGAAGGACAACCGAGCACCAGAGAATGTCAAATTCACTCATTGAAGTAGCATATTGTATCAGAGACCCGTATTAGATAGTTAATGTGGTTGGTGGTCCATTATGACCCCTCCACGCATAGCATAGTAGAGATTTTTGTAAACAAACTCCATATATACCCAGAAAGATGATGTAATGAGGGTTGATGGATGTTATTTTGATGTAAGGTTCAACTTCTGGAGACTATAACTTGCTAACGTTCACATCTCAAGCCGAACTTGCTAAATTTGATCATGAAGCAGATGACTTCGACAATCTATTTGCCTCAACAGAATCATTATTTCAAGTTAAAGGATTCACTAGAAACAGATATCAAGATGAAGGGCTAGAAACGTTTAATAGGCTTAGAGAATAGAGGTTGCAAACTTTGCCTTTAGACCTATTATCCATAATCCCTACAGTTCAGCCATCTAGTCAAACTGAACAAACAACTACTGATAAGACTCTTGATGTGGAAAAGGTCTCTGAGAAAGAAAAAATGCCAAATCAGGAACAGGAACAGGGAAAAGGTAGTGAACTCATGGATACAGACATTCATATTGATTCCAAACTACTCAAAGAATAACAACAGTTTGACTCAATCATAAGCAATACTGAGAGCCTACGGGGATTTATCACGCCTGAAGTGACAACTAATACGGTTCCAACTGAAGGAACGAGTGGCCCACCCATGTCTCAAAAGGATATAAAGATGATTCTAGAAAACCCATCTGATGAAATCATTCTACATGTAGAAGAAATACCACCTTTGGATGTCTTCTATAGCCCTAAGTATAGGGTTGTAATAAAGAGACAAAGAAAAAATAGAAAACTTGATCAATCTTCTCTTTTGCCTACACAGATGGAAATAACTAATGTGGTATGGAGAGAGGAAGTCAACCCTTCCGAAGACCTTACTAAACTCTCTCAGTATGCTGGGGCATACACAACAACTACTATGGACAAGGCATCGGAAGTCAGCAATTTGCTTAAAGAAAAGGATCAGACAATTGTTTCACTGGAGACACAGGTACATGAAAAACAACAGAGAATAGAGCAGTTAGAACAACAATTGGCAGCACAGCAGCAGTCAAACAACCAATTAAACGAGCAATTTCTCAAAGAGAAACAGAGAATAGATCAAAATGCAGTTCAGAAGCAAAAGGAACTATCTCAAGCATTGAGCAAGCTGAAGACAATGAATGAATAGTTGAGCAAAACAAAAGATGAACAAATCGCTCAACTATCACTACAAATAGAAAGGTTCAAAGGATTTCCTCAAGTAGGAGAATTCGAATCAGAAGCTCTCCAGATTAATAAGGCATTATCTAATCAATTGAACTTGTTGTGTCATAATATCTCTCTTGCTCTACCCCTATGTGAAATTTCCTCATCTATGATTGATAAGTCAGTTGATGCAAGACAGAAATTGGAGCAAGCTGATGAAACACTAACCGAGTTTCTCTCTTGGCAAGAAACCAAGGAAGGACAAGCAGCAAATCTACCCCAAATTTGGAATCACATAAGGAAATCCTGTTCCTAGAATAGCAATCTCAAATGATGAAAGTGGAGACGGCGACTTCAAGATGCAGTTCGACGATTAGTAATATGATTGAATTAATCAATGGTACTCTTTATTTGTCGAATTTAATTTCGAAATGCACTCCAGGGAAACTGCCATTAGCCAAAGCATTGGAGCAGACATGGAAACAGGTAGTAGAAAAGAGGGAGAGATTGATCGCGGGCATTCAAAATTTAACATGGGACACCTTTTGGTTATTCCTTGTTAAACCACATAGTCAAAGGATAGCGATGAAATGTCTAACCAATGCAATCGGTTACATGATTCCTGAAATTAATAATGCCACATATTCTGCCCAACTACATTCACGCATGAGTCACCCTCCAGAACTGCAACCGATGCTCGCCATATGCCATCTCAAGCCAAAGGATAGTCAGCTGAAACAATTAACCATTCTTACCGACTGCAAGCATGTCTATTTTGGGGAGATTTTCATATATTTATGATTTGGTTATACCAACTCACAGCATTTTTATTTCATAGTTAGTTAGTTTAGAAAGTATTTATAGACTCTTTCATGTTTTTATAAAGGGTCCTCAAATTTTGTATTAAGACTTGGATCGGGAGTTGCACTACTGTGCTTCCGATATATATATTTTTATGAAAACTGGATCTGAATTTTGAATTTTAATGAAGAGTACTTTTATGGAATATGCACTATTGCTTTTTGTAAGAGTATTTCCAAGTTGAAAAGCGGAATCTAAATGCGATTGATATCGGAGGGGATTCAAATTACATATGGTACTACTATCTATGTTTTTTCTTCATTCTTTTATATGAATCAGTGTTTATTTATTTTGCTATCATTTGATATATGTATGTGCTTTCACAACAGTCTTTTAGTTTATCACTATTGAATGTTTAAGGATTGTTACTTTTTCATTCATATTTATGTCAATGGTATATAAAGAATAGTGTAATAATTTTTTAATTATTACTTTGTTTAACTACTTGAACAAAGTAATTATCATATGAATGAATATTTTTGTTTAAAAGTAGAGTCATCTACATGCCTACTTTTTAATAAGAACCGCCAAGAATTTCACTAAAACAGAGATTTCCCAGGACAGATTAGTTATTTAAATTGTTGCACTTTTAGAATAAATCATCTATCATTCCTATTAGAAATTAGAAAACCAATAACTTATCCATCCTATTTACAAATCATTTGGAAACTTGTTCCATTATATCCAGTCGGAGCCACCACACCAAACGGAAAAGGAGCTGCCTTTAAGGTCCGGACCGGGTGGTTTTCCCCGATGTTGATGCATCAATTTTCGAGGCATCAAAATTTTTGGCGCTAGAAGGAGGGCATGAACTGTGAATGGCGAGCAAATCCAAACCTACAATCCATTCTGAGAGTAAATCTCCCTCCACCTCACCTCCTACTTCTCCCTCGCATGTTGGAACTTCAGTCTTCAAGCGAGAAGTAGAGGAGACAACTACCACTGCTCAACCCCAAAATATTCCAGATAAATTAAGTCCTAAATCCCCTGAAATACAGTCTCTCATCCACAAACTTCAAGGATTCTCAATATCACCATAGAAATCTGAGGTATTTCAAGGCAGTGTGACTTCGCAATTCATTCCTTCTCACCCCCTCACCAGACTTCAGAGTGAAAAGCTTGGTATTGAACCTACTGAGTTACCTTTGCCTAAAAGGAAAAGGGCAAGGAAAAAAACTGAAGGATCTAACAGTGAAACTTTCTCATCATCATCCTCCATTTCATCTTCTCCATTGCAAAGTCAACCATCCACTCCTCCACTCCAAATTATCGTTCAACAAGGAATTGGAACTTCAACATCGGCTTCTCAACCTTCTGGAACCTCAATATCTACTCCTTCCCAACCATCTGGAACTTCATTGGCATTATCATCTATTAGTAGCTTGACAATGGCACAAAACCCATGGAGCAGTCCTGGTGCAGTCACTATGCCTGCACCTCTGCACCCATTGCCAGCACATCCAGAAAAATGGTTGCCAAAATTTAATCCAGATGTCGGCATACCAGTAGATGAACATATTGACAACTTTATGTTGTCAGTTAACTTAAAAGGAGTTACAGAGGAAGATGTGGTTGTTAGAATTTTCCCTTATACCCTACAAGGATCAGCTAGGTCTTGGTACTTTTCTTTACCATTAGGATTCATAACCAGTTGGAATATTTTTCAAGAGCAGTTCTTGACTAAATACGGTGATGACAGATCTGTAGCAACATTAATCAATGATCTTTCAAATCTTAGGACAGAGTCCAAAGAACCTATAAAAGAATTCAATTCAAGCTTTAATAAACTCTTGAATAAGATCTCGATTGCCTCTAAACCTAGTGAACAAGTTAGAAGTGAATTTTATATAAGAACTTTACCTTCAAACATAGCTATCTTTGTAGATAGAGATGCAAAAACCACCCTAGCTAAAAATATGAAAGAGACAATTGCTGTGGAAAAACGTATCATCGCCTTAGAAAAGAACGCTGCTCTTGAGGACAAAAAATCCAAAAAAGTCTCCTTCAAAGATGATTCGAAAAAGAAAATGGCTAAAGATCCATATGATATGGAAGGTCTCCAAAAAGTTCTCAAGACTATGTCAAACAAAATGATAGAAATCAAGAAGAAAGTAGCTGAAACTTCAACAAAAATGCCATTTAGAAACTTTAAGAAACCTGAATCAAAACCACCAAATGCTATATCTAATGCAAACTTAGACCCCGAAGAAGATGAAGAAGAAGAGACAGTCTTATCATCTGAAGAAACTGAAGAAGAGGTAACTGTAGAATGTCTTGAGATGTGGGATTTCATTTTGCTTAATTCTGATACAGATAATGAACAGGAAGCTTTCCCTATAACTACCAGGAGTAAGGGCACTCCTGAACCTGTTCAAGTAAATCAAAAGAAAAGGAACACGGGTACCACCACAAAAGAGACAACTCCCATAAAGAAGTCTGTAGCCGCACCTTCTCAAAATCAGCCATCAGTTTCAAATCCACCTCCAACGGCTAAAACATTAGCAGTTACAGACTCTATGGACTACAACATTATTGAAGACATGAAGAAAACAAAGGAAAATATCACTATGTTTGAACTTAGTAAACTCAAACATCAACAAAATTTGCTGCTTAAGGAGTTAGATGCAGTACCTTCTTCTCCTCTTCCTAATGCTGTACTGTCCAAAGCAGCTAATGAAATAGGGAAACCACCTTCTGGTAGAGTAGAAGCTACGGATGCTATCATAATTGGAGATAGATCAAATTCCCATACTCCTCCTTTTCTCTTGACCTATGAGATCTATAATAGAAATCTACATAACTGCTTGATTGACTCAGGGGCTTCCTCAAATATAATGCCAGCTTCAGTTTGTTCCAAACTGAACATTGAACCCCAAAAGTCAGCAATCCATATTGTCCAGTTGGATAAAACTAAGGTCCAGGTATTAGGAGAAATCAAATCAATTACCATTAGGTTATCAGCTGATCCAAGAGTGGTTTAGAGAATTGATATTTTAATCACTGATATTCCTGAATTGTATGGTTTCATTTTGAGTAGAGACTGGTCTGAGAAACTTCATGGTTATATTTCCACCGATTGGTCTCATATGTAGCTACCTTATAAAGGAAAGACAAATCAGATAAAGATTAATCAAGAGAAACATATGACTCATACTTTAATTGAGTTTGAACAAGAAAACCAACCGATAACATTCAACAACAATATTTTGGGTAATTACTCATCTGAATCATTCTTTGGCAATTTTACTACTCAATCATCACCCTTCTCAGTGAATAATTTCACATCTCAAATTGAAAATTTTTCCCAAACTGATACATCAAGGTGTGTTAAAATTGTTGAGGAAACTGTAAATAAAACTATAGATAAATATTTGTTTTGGTCATTATCTTTTGATGGGTCTAAATCTAAAGAAGGTGCAGGAGCAGGATGTATTTTAGTTAGCCTTGAAGGAGAAAAGACCATGTTATCATGCAGATTAGAATTTGAGTGCACAAACAATACTGCTGAATATGAAGCCTTGATTCAAGGAGTTTATAAAGCAATTGGTCTTAAAGTTCAATATTTGAAAGTGTTCGGTGACTCTGAAATTGTTATAAGACAAGTCAGAAATACTATACATTGCCTTTCTAGTCACCTTAAACATTATCAATCCTTGGTACAAGACCTTATATCTCATTTTTTAGCATTCAATATTTCTCCCATCCCTAGATCCCAGAATGCAGCAGCAGATTTACTAGCCAATGTTGCTTCTAAGCTCCTTCCATCCGAAGATTACAATCCCGATAGATTTTCAGTAGAATTGATTTTTAGACCATCGATTCCTGATAATGTCACTTACTGGAGAGTTTTCAATCATGATGATGACATTTTAAATTTCTTAACTTCTGATAAGTCCTATGATGATAAAATTATTGGTGAAAGTGAGCATGATCTTCAAATGAAAGAAAAGCTTGAAGAAAACTCAATACCCAAATCAGTGGTCAAACTTGAAGATCTCTATGACATCAAAGATAGGTTTAAACAGGTTACTAATTCAAAGCTCCAAAGTTCTACTTTGAGATTTGAATTAATAAACCTTGGTACTGAAGAAAACTCATAAAACATCAATTTGGGATTAGGACTTTCTTCAGAAGAAAGAACTGCATTTATTAGATTATTGCATAAGTATAAAAGTGTCTTCACTTGGAAATATGATGATTTGAAAACGTATGATACATCTATCATACAGCATACAATTCCAATGCTTTCACAAGCAAAACCAGTACAATAGAAATTAAAGAAGATTCATCCTAACTTAGAGAGTCAAATAAAAGATGCATTAAACAAACTCTTGAAAGCTAAGATAATTTTTCCTGTTAGACATTCAAATTGGGTGTCTAACATGGTGCCAGTAAGGAATAAAAATGGTGACATTAGAATTTTTATTGATGTCATAAATCTTAATAAAGCAAGTCAAATGGATAACTTCCCTCTACCAACAATAGAGTAAACTCTCCATTCAGTAGCTGGATCTGAATTAATGTCCTTATTAGATGGTTTTTCAGGGTATAACCAAATTTTGGTGCACCCCGATGACAGACTTAAGACTACTTTCAGAACTAAGTGGGGAACTTATGCCTATCAAAAAATGCCTTTCGGGTTATGTTGAAAAGTGTGCAACAAGAAATGCTTGTTGAGAATGCAACAAGTTGATGGAGCTTAGTGGAAAGGAGTCGCCTTCACTAAGTGGTCCCCTAGGCAAGTTTTGGCGCAAAAGTCTATTTTTAGACTATGTCTATTTTTAAACATATGGATCATGGTCTATGAGTTGCAGTTTGCTATTTATGGATGATTGGTCATGTTGAGAAAAATAGATGGACTTCTATTTTTGGATCATAACAGGAGTGATCAGAGTCTATTTTTAGACTGCTAGTCAAAAATAGAAAAGTCAAATATTATTGTCTCATAATAATATTTAGACTATAAACTTTATCTTATCCTCTTGGAGCACTTCAGTTTGAGCTACAGATATGGCACATGCAGCTGTCAGAACGAAATACGCTTTCTTTGTGGGTCAGTTGAGCTATTGCATGCAGGACATCAGTTAGAACTCATGTGGTTGAGTTCTGCGGAGTTAGATGAGCAGTTAATGAAGTTGTGTTGAGTTTGACTTAGTTGAACTAGTTGTATTTAGTCTAACTGGCCAATAGACTAAGTGATGAGTTGTGTGAATTAGTTATTAATTAATTCACTAATTATTAATTCATAATACAACTGAAGAATACATCAGTTAACTCAGTGCATGTACAGTTCAGTGGAGACAGGTGTTAGAGGTTGAGATTGCTATCAGTTGTGCATGCGATTGTGCACATGCATGGGATTGAGTTATGCCAATGATATCTGCGTAGTGTGGGCCAATACCAAGTGAAATATAGCTTGTGCTCACGTGATTTATAGTGTGGGTGATTTTCACAAGATAAATAGGAGTTTGGATCAGCCATTCTCATTCATTCTCAGCAGGTATTGTGCAGTGGAGGCAGACAAGCAGCGGAGGAGATTTGGAGATCAGATCTGAGTTGTATTGTGTGTAACAGGTGAAGATAGTACTGAGTACTTGTGAGGAGTATTGTACTATGTTTGTTACATGTTCTAAATCAATATAATATACATATAGTTGGGGTTTTTAGCGAGATGCTTTCCCCGGGAAAATACTGTGTTGATATGTGTGATTGATGCTTCTATGTGCGCATGTTATTGTTTTTGCTTCTGTAAATTGATGATCAACGTAGAGGAGGTTATGTATTATGCATGTATTCCGCAATAGTGTATAATCGGGATAATCTCTGTGAATATGTGTCATATTATTCAAAATTTCTACATGGTATCGGAGCGAGCTGATTTGTAGAAGAAGTTCTACATGGTATCAGTGCCGTATTGATCATCAGATCTATAATTCAGAAAGTGTTTACATTTTATTTATTCAGGCAGAGTCTATGATCGGGCCAGGTAGCCTCTTGATTCATCCTTCTTTTGGAAGGTGATATATCCGGTGAATGCCCATACAGTCGATCTCTGTATGATAAATACTTTGTTCTCACGAATTTTAGATCAGAAGCGATTGAGTTTTTTGAGCAGGTGGAATTCGAATTTGCAGCAGAGTTTTCTTGGTGTCAAAGTTGAAATGTCTTTCAACAGATTGCGATAGGAGTATGCCCTTGAGGGCAGCTCGAACTATATTGCATGGAAGGACAGGATGGAGGTGGTGTTAGATGATAATGGGTTGAAGGAGTTCATAGATGTGGATGTCCCAAAACCTACTGATGCTGCTCAAGTCGGGGATTGGCAAAAGAAGACAACAAAGTGTCAAAGGATTCTGTTGGAGGGCATGAGGGATCACATTGTGTCCAGCCTCCATGGAAAGGCTTCTCCATATTTGATGTGGAAAACGTTGACATAATTATTCCAAAGCAAGAGCGACCAAAGGAAGTTGGTGCTCAAGGATAAACTCAGAAACATCAGGTGTGAGATTGGAGACAGTATGCCCCAGTATCTCACGAAGTTCACCCAATGTCGGGATGAGCTGGGAAGTGTGGGGGTAACTGTTGAGGATGAGGATATGGTGAGTCTAGCACTCCTTGGCCTTCCTAAGAGTTGGCATAGCTACCAGGACTCGGTGAATGGAAGGGAGAAATTGCCAGGATGGGAGAGACTTTGGTCGGATCTTGTGCAAGAGGAGATTAGACGGCGCACCAAAGACAGTTCTTCATCTATGCATGATGACGAGCACTGTGCCTTAGCGAGTAAGGTGAATAAGGGAAAGGGGAAGGTTTCTCTTTCCGAATCCAGTTCTTCCAATGATGGGAAGAAGGTTGAAAATTCGAAGGTGCGATGCTTTCGTTGTCATGAGTTGGGCCATTATGCTACTAATTGCCCAAAGAAGAAGTCCAAGAAGGGATCCGAGGAAGGATCTGAAGGTGAGGCACTTGCTTCACAGTTTGAGTTGGACTTCACACTCTTCGCATGCATGGTTTCATCCATGGTGGGAAGTGGTTGGTTTCTTGACAGTGGAGCTTCTTTCCACATGACCGATGACAAAAGTTTGTTCAGTACTTTAGAGGAGAAAGATCTCCAGATACTCATAGCGATGGGTAATGATGAGAAGTATAGTGTCTCAGGTGAAGGCACGGTTATTTTTTAAGAGGGAGCATGGAGCTCGCCTTACCTTGACCGATGTCAAGTATGTACCATGACTGAAGAGACACTTGGTGTCGATCGCGATGCTGGAAGACGGAGGCTATGATGTAGTCTTCAGTAAGGGAAAGGTTTTCCTTAGACACATCATCACTAGACAGGTGAAGCAGATTGGTTCACGGGTCAAGAACCTATATGCTCTTGAGGTTCAAGATTCATGCAAAGCCTTGAGCAGCGAGGAAACTGATGGAGATTTGGTGGTTGAGAGGGAGCGTATATTACCTCTCAACATGCAGAGCCAGAAGAAGTCTCAGACGATTGTGGAGGAGCCACAATTGGTGCAGCAGCTTCAGGAGGTTGTGGAGCAGCCACAACAAGGGAAGCTGAGAGGAGATTGAGTAGAGACATCTAGAATCTGAACTCGGATATTCCACAGTATCCGACTATTCCTGTGGAGAACAATATATCGGGGAAACAGGTAGATCAATAAGTATCAGGCTAAAAGAGCATAGTGCAGATATTCGTAGGGAAAGAACCCGTTCCTCAGCCTTGGCAGAACATGCAGGTAAAACTAACCACCATATATGCCTTGAAAACACTAAAGTCATTGCGAATGAAAAACACTATTTCAAGAGAAAAGTTCGAGAAGCTCTTGAGATCATAAAACACCCTCATAACCTCAACAGGGATGGGGGCATGGAAATTAGTAAGAATTGGACCTCTCCCCTCACCCCCAGGGATTAAATTAGCCCTCCCTGCTTCTCCTTGCCCTCCCTTCTTTAGATTAATTCAGCAACTCTCCTTCCAAAAATCTTGACTATCTTGCCTTTATTAACTTAGTAACTCAGCCTTAATAATTCTTCTTTTTCCTATGAAATTAAGAAACATGCTAGAATTAAATAAAATTAAACAAAAATAAACCAAAATAATCAAAATTAAATAAAAATAAACCTAAATAATCAAAATTATCATCAAATTACAATTGGATAAAAAACTTAATACATAATCAAGCAAACAATTACTATATAATAATTTATATACATATATAATATATAATATTAAAAAAACTTTAATTTATCCTAAATAATAATAATAATAAAAAACTAATTAATAAATTAAATGAATATTAAAATATAAAAATCATCCTAACCATAAAAACTTTTAGGCATTCATTAACAAGCATATAAACCTAATACACTAATAACTGGAATCTTGCAAAAAAAAAAAACTAATCAAAATTACTATAAGTTAAAATTAATTAAATCATAACCATTAGGTCATATATAAAAATTTACACAAATAATTCACTTAAACTTTAAAAGTCATATCCTTGTATAATAAATAAAATAAAAAAGTCTTAAAAAATAAATTAATTAATTAAAAAGAGCTTTAATATATTAAGACTGTCATAACAAATTAAAAAGAGCTTAATATATTAGGACTATTATTAAAATAATTAAAAAATCTAGTTTATTCAAAAAATCTAGTTTATTCAAATCATTAAGCTGGTCGGCTCTCTGAATTGACATCTCGACCTAACCTTATTTATCTTTACTGTCTCTATCCTTTGTAAAGCAAGTCCTGATGATGAGTCTTGGTCTAGACTCGAAACGTCGACAAGAAAAGATGAATACTGTGGAATATCCGAGTTCAGATTCTAAAAACCTAACCACAGAAATCTACAATCCATTATAGAGACATCTACTCATGCAGAGACCTCCAGTAGGGGGAAACTTCGAGCCAGGTGGGCTGGGGGATTGCATGCAGACATACCTCCAGGTAGGAGGTGGGGTGATGTGGATTGATTGTCCCAAGGAGGAGGGGCACGATCCTTGAGGTACCCAACCTCTTGGATGAGACCTTGGTACGGGAGCCCCGATGTGGAGTAGCAGGAACTGACTGATTGGGTAGAGACAAATGCGGATGGAGTGGCAGAGAGAGCGACCATGTAGGGAATCCCAGGACAGTGCATAGTTAGCAGGCTACAGAAATGCGAGAGGCACAAGTGTTTTGCACAGTGCTAGGTGGCACAAAGAGGTGTGCAATGTTGCGAGATGCATGGAGATGTTGCAGTAGCGCAGATGTCAGAGAGGGAGCACTTGTCAGCAGCAGGTAGAGCTTCAGCATCAGAGTATGTTCTTAGCCCAACAGAGTGGTCAATTGGGAGTGTTTTTGTTCCAAGTGTTGTTGGAGCAAAGTGGACTGGGCAGATGTGTTGCATGCAGAACATTCCAGAGTTACAGGATCGGGTTTGAGAGGAAGCCTTTCTTGTTGAGAGGGAGTGTTGAAAAGTGTGCAACAATAAATGCTTGTTGAGAATGCAACAAGATGATGGAGGTTAGTGGAAAGGAGTCGCCTTCACTAAGTGGTCCCCTAGGCAAGTTTTGGCGCAAAAGTCTATTTTTAGACTATGTCTATTTTTAAACATATGGATCATGGTCTATGAGTTGCAGTTTGCTGTTTATGGATGATTGGTAATGTTGGGAAAAATAGATGGACTTCTATTTTTGGATCACAACAGGAGTGATCAGAGTCTATTTTTAGACTGCTAGTCAAAAATAGAAAAGTCAAATATTATTGTCTCATAATAATATTTAGACTATAAACTTTATCTTATCCTCTTGGAGCACTTCAGTTTTAGCTACAGATGTGGCACATGCAGCTGTCAGAAGGAAATATGCTTTCTTTGTGGGTCAGTTGAGCTATTGCATGCAGGACATCAGTTAGAACTCATGTGGTTGAGTTCTGTGGAGTTAGATGAGCAATTAATGAAGTTGTGTTCAGTTTGACTTAGTTAAAATAGTTGTATTTAGTTTAACTGGCCAATAAACTAAGTGATGAGTTGTGTGAATTAGTTATTAATTAATTCACTAATTATTAACTCATAATACAACTGAAGAATACATCAGTTAACTCATTGCATGTACAATTCAGTGGAGCCAGGTGTTAGAGGTTGAGATTGCTATCAGTTGTGCATGCGATTGTGCACATGCATGGGATTGAGTTATGCCAATGATCTCTGCTTAGTGTGGGCCAATACCAAGTGAAATATAGCTTTTTCTCACGTGATTTACAGTGTGGGTGATTTTCACAAGGTAAATAGGAGTTTGGATCAGCCATTCTCATTCATTCTTAGCAGGTATTGTGCAGTGGAGGTAGGCAAGTAGCGGAGGAGATTTGGAGATCATATCTGAGCTGTATTGTGTGTAACAGGTGGAGATAATACTAAGTACTTGTGAGGAGTATTGTACTATGTTTGTTACATGTTCTCAATAAATATAATATACAGATAGTTGGGGTTTTTAGCGAGATGCTTTCCCTGGGAAAATACTGTGTTGATATGTGCGATTGATGCTTCTATGTGCGCATGTTATTGTTTATGCTTCTGTAAATTGATAATCAACGTAGAGGAGGTTATGTATTATGCATGTATTCCGCAATAGTGTATAATCAGGATAATCTCTGTAAATATGTGTCATATTATTCAAAATTTCTACAGGTTAATCAATGTTGGAGCCACATTTCAAAGAGCGATGGACATAGCATTCAAAGGTCTAATTAATAAATCAGTAGTTGTATATTTGGATGATATTACTGTTTTCTATAAGAAAAGATCAAATCACTTACATGATCTAAAACAAATCTTTGAGCGCTGCAAAAGGTATGGCATTTCACTCAATCCAAAGAAGTCTTTTTTCGCTCTTGACCAAGGTAAACTCTTGGGCTTCATTGTTTCAAAGGATGGTATTTATATTGATCCAAATAGAATCAAAGAGATTACTGATATTCCATTTCCACATAATAAAAAATCAATGCAATCATTTTTAGGTCAAATTAACTTTGTAAAAAGATTTGTTCTAGATTTTTCATAGATTGTTTTGCCATTACAAACTACGATCAAGAAAAATTCAGTTTTTAAATGGGGGCCTATAGAAAGAGAGGCATTTGATTCCATCAAACAGTCAATCATAAATGTCCCTGCTTTAAGCACTCCGAACTTTTGAAATCATTTCATTTTATATACTCTTGCATCTGATTCATCTTACGCAGCAGTGCTGACACAAATCAACAATCAAAACTTAGAAGCACCAATTTCATTTTATAGTGCAAACCTTCAAGGTGCTGAACTTAATTACCCTAAAGTTGAAAAACAAGCCTTTGATGTATACAAAGCCATTAAACACTTTAGACCCTTTCTCTTAAAGGCTCACACAAAATTTATAGTCCATTTTTCAGCAGTAAGACAGTTACTAGTTCAAAGGGAATTGGGAGAAAAAAGGGCAAATTGGGTCACAGAATTAGAAGAATATGACTTGGAAATTAAACCAGCAAAGATTGTCAAAGGTTAAGGTTTTTTTAGGTTGTTAGCAAGAGCTTCTAATATTCAGGAACATGAAGTTACAAACGGTACTAAAGAAATCAATCAGATAAGTACCATTAATCCTGAATCCCAAGATGCAGATTTGATATTCTATTTGAAAAATGGATATGCTCCATCTAATCTTTCTTATAAAAACAAGCGTGTCATAAGACTCAAAGCAAAAAATTTCATGATTGTTGATGAGGTGTTGTTTAGACGGAATTATGATTCAATTTTGTTAAGAGGCTTAGAAAAACTTGAAGCGCAAAAGGTCTTGCAGGAGCTACATGATGGTCTGGCAGGAGGAAATTTTGGAGCTGATAAAACAACCCACAAAATCATTCATGCTGGGTATTACTGACCCACCTTGATTAGAGATACTCATGAATATGTAAGGAAATGCCAAATATGTCAAACTACCAATGGAAGACAAAGGAAGCCAGCTTTTCCTTTGCAACCAATCAACATTGAATAACCCTTTGAATAATGGGGATTGGATATCATTCGAGAAATCACTCTGTTATCGGGAAATCTAGTGTCCACTCGGAGCTACAAGTCCAACTAAGACTGGTAGCTATCTTAGAAACAAACAAACTAAAACTACTTTCGCTTTCCTTTATGAGAATTAGATAAGAGGGGAACAAAGGACACCAACCTCAGTCTTGCGCTTAGTTCCTTGCTTGGTTCCTCTCCCTTCTGACAGATCCTTGCCATTTTGCCTTCATCTACCCAACTTCAAAGAGCACCTGTGTAATCAAAACAGCATAATACTATCGAAGAACAGAGATCTACAATCACAAACAATATAGCACCAGATATATATTGACCACACAAATGCATATATCATCAAACATACAAGAATGTGGAGGAAAACTTGAATAGCTTTATTAATATCAAGAATAACAAAGAGGATTACAACTAATTGTTCTAACCCAGCGTCATCCTCCCAGCATGAAAGCCCTTCTTCACCTCATGAAAAGCTTAGATCACCCAAAACTATGATGTTCCACCAAGAAACCAACAGCACTTCCTTACAAGATACAAAATTCCAGCCTCTAGATCTCTGGGATGAGGGATCCATATATAGATGATTGCAGAGGGGTGAGTTAGCTTCTGGGATTTTTATTAGTGTCCTCTCTTTGATATTTCTTGATTCCACTTGGAGATTGATGATCTCCTACTCATCCCTAGGCGAATTCAGAGAGGCATGTGTCATAGGAGAAGTTTCTAGAAGATTCTATGATAATCCACGTTGCAAACTATCTCTGCCATTTGTCCACTCTCACCCATCTCACCCTATAGAAGGGCTTTTCAGTATGCATTGCACCCTTTACACTAGGCAGGTGGGATGCATCGCACCCTTAGCACTGAGCAACCTGTATGGTCCAGTTTTGACCAGTTCTGAGCAGTTTCCTGTGGAGAACTTCTGGGAGATGATGTAATCAGCTGACCTTGTTCCTTTAGGGTATGGAACAACACTTTTAGGGACTTAGGAGCCCTTGATTTATGGACATGTATGATTGGGGTTGCAGTGCCCAAAAATGTCTATAACAGTTGCCCCCTAAAGCATGAGGTCATTAATCTTTTGATGTCGGGTGAAATGCTTTATCATGAGGATCTGAAGTTTTTTCGAGCTGGAAGGCGACCTGTAATAAGATACAATATAATACATTATCTTCATAATATTTTTCATGATCTAGCTAAGGCGGGCATTCCCACGCTCAGCTTTATAAATTCATTTTCATGTACATAAGACAGACAACCGTCTGTGTGGCAGACTGATGATTCTAATAGAGTCATCATCCTTTGATTCAGATGATCATCTGTGCAGCAACAATGTACATTTGATGTCTTTATTTTCCTGAATATATTGCAGCCCGAATGGATGAAACTAGATCTGGGGTCTTCAAACTGCTCCAATCTTCACTTGGAGTACAAGTCGATCCATGTGAAAGATGTTCTGGAGTCGAACATGGAAAGACATTGCCTAATTACCAGCCAATGATGTAAGCTGTTAACAAGCGTGAGAGGAATCACCGATAATGATGATGACCCTCAAGGTACTACAGTACAATTCACATGGTGTGAAAAAGGGACTTGGCGTCGAACACCACGCAAAATCTTTCGGTCGAAGGCCATTGATGTAAACCTGTCACTGAAAGTGAGAGACTTGCCATTGAGGCATGCAAGCTTCAAAGTACTGAAAGGGTTGTTCCTAAGTCAACTTCTTGGATAATGAGCTGATGTCAACAAGAAGCGACCTGTTGTAGGAGGACCTTAATGAATCCCACATCTACGACACGGAACAGAGTAAATGATTTTTGGAGGTGAAAACAATCTGATGATACAGGGTTCAAGGTGGTGGTCATGAAAGAATGGAGCATGAATGTATTACAACGGATGAGACACAGGTGAATTCTCTGAGCGACTTCTCTTGAACATACCGGCGACACTGACATGGATTGGTAGCGTTAACCCCAAATATGGATAGTGCGATGGACCAATGGTGATATGACCAGTGAACAGAATAACCCAACCTGACTCGGATGTGGAGTGAAAGTGTCATGTTCAAGAGCGACTTGCTACCAATAAGGTTTCTTCAAGTTTTCTTCTCAATTTTTCCCCAGTCATTGCTGACCAGTACCTCTTTATTTTTATCAAGCTTGAGGAGGATAAAATATGCTTGTTCTATAATTTACCCTTTGGGCAAACCCGTCGCTATGTTTTAACAAGCCTAGCGACAGTGAAACTTTTTCTTGTCTGTATGGACAAGTTTGTCGCTATTCGGTTTTAACGAGTTTAACGACAAAGATAACTCGGTCCTTTTCAATTTTAGAGAGTTTGAAAGGGACGTAAAGGAAACTCCTATAATCATTTTTCGTCATATAATCCCTCAAGTCCGAAAAAGTATAAAATAATACGAAAGGGATGAATTTTTGGTAATTTTAACGAGCCGAACAAAACCAGCACTCGATCTTTTTGTGTAATAATCCCTCAGGTCCAAAAAGATTAAAATCTAGAAGAGGGATAGCACTTCTGGTAGCTTTAACGAGCTGTAGAGGCCAATTGCTTGGAAATCTTTTCATATTTTATGAGTCAGATGAAAAGAGCTTAAAGGAGACTCGTTTTTTGAGGAACGAGTGATAATTTCAGGTAGCAGCTGATTCCAGGTAAGGTTTGGAATTTTCTAATCATAGCGGTGTCACAAGGATGGCTAACAGGATCACTCTTCGCAGCTGTTCCTCAAAAGGGGTAAAGAATGGAGGTGAATGATTGGCTAAAACAGAGTGGAGGTGATGGTAAGAACATGACCAGGGCTCAAAAGCTGATGATAATGCATTCACAATGGTTATTTACTGGGGATTGGTTCATTTTTTAATGAGCTTAAACTCTAGGGGAAACATTTGCTCATTGCTAAGGTTTAATTTTTAACGAGCTTGAACTTCGCGTAAAAACTGCTCGTGCCAGTCGTATAATAAGGATGTCTCATCGATAGGTTCAATTTTTAGGGAGCTTGCACCATTCGAAACTTTGCTCCTGATCCTTTGATTATGAAAGCTAGGAACGACCAATACTATGAGTTTAAAGGGTTGAGAAACTACAAACTAAGAAAATAAATGGTCGCTCTTCACTTGCATGCAAAAAGGTTTGCATGCCCCCAGGCATAGCGAAGTAGATTTTCCAGGTTACCATATGAAAGCTCTCCATCCGCGTTGTAGACAAAATGCTTCCTTGGCGATGTCTACCGAAATAGACAAAGGTGAGTGGCGCGGTCGCCTCCACTAACATAACTTTGACAAGGGAATCTTATTCCAGTCTAATCCCATTTCCCTAAACGGACGGGTGTGTCAGACTAGTCATATATCCTCCGCGAAAACCTACCCTATACCCAAGGTTTTCTCACCGAAACAGACCAGGGTGCATGCCCCCTGGGTTTCAGTGATGTCCTCCCGAATCACTCGCGCTCTTCAGGTGGACAGACTGGAGATTGATGAGACATTCCTTGCATGAAAAGACCATTTAGAGATGGCATTTGACTATTAGCTATGTGTGTGCCGAGGAACAAAAGCTAGTCTATGAGCTTGACCACTCGGCCTTCATGCGGAAAACACATTACTCTAAAGAATGAGAAGACAATGGCTCCCATGCTATAAATATAGTCACGCCCAAGGAGTAGATTATAATCTAGAGGTCCTTGGACTACCATTACGTTCATGTAAACGGTTTTCCTTCTCAACGTTATGGGCACATTGGGAAGGATCCCTAACGGTCGACTGGTTCCTTTGTCGAAGCCTGTCAGATTTCTCATCTCAGGCAGAAGCGATGGCGAACCAAGTGCTTCCCAAGCAGTTGAGGAAAGGATACTCACAGAAGCCCCTTCATCTATGATGGTACCGACCATGATCATTTTGTAAGCTTGTACAATGATTCAGAATGGTACATTAGCTGGTACATGGGGTCTGCCTAGTAGATTCCAATCGAAGGAAACGACTAGGTTGCTTGGAGGTGGGACCGAATAGACGGCCGGATATGACTCTGACGAACTTCCTTCCTATGGTAAAGGAACGGGTAGATTGCCCCCACGTTCATCGGAGTCTGTGCTTACGAAAAGAATTTGAACGACATCATTCTCATTCTCTTCGGTGATTGTATCATCTAAAGATGGACCTTCTGAAGAAAGACCGGGTCGACTTCCGCCTCAACCTTTTGACTTTCATCTGGTATGGATTCAGCGGGTTTATCTTCAATGACAGATGCTTCAACCGACCACAATGGCGTGTCGGTCGAATTTTCAACTAGCGATGGACTCGGTAAGAGTTTCTTGTATCCAGGGGGAAGCTGTAGCGGTGAAGCCGGACGGTTATCCAAAGCTCTTTTAGCTTCATCTAGGAAGGGACAACGGTGGATGACATGATCGCCTTCACACAATTTACAAGGAAATTTACATTTCATTTTCTGTCTAAATGCTTCGCTTTCACTAGTTGATGGTGTACTTTCAACATGTTCTTCAGAGGTTGATGACACCGGGCTGTGCAAATGAGGAGACCAGTCCCTTAAGATCTGAGGGATGCAAGGACAATCTCGATGATAGTGGTCTCCTTTGCAAATGACACATGGAGATTTAGGCTTGGATGGTGCAGTGTGCGGATTTTCACTAGACGATGCCCGGTTACCCCTTTTCGTCTTTGGCTCCTTCTTCTTCTCTTTCTTCTCCTTCCCTTTCTTCTCCTTCTTAGTTACTTGATTTTTGGCTTTACCAGCTTTATCAAGTGAAGAGGAAGGAGGAGAGGGAGAATCGAATGAAGCAGAAGGTTGGGGGGTAACTTTAGTATCATTTAGTTTCCGACTTGATTGTTCAGGAATGACGGTGTTCTGAACGACGGAGGTCGAGAAGAGCCATATTGGCAAGCCAATCGTCAATCCTGGAAGTGACAATGTGGCCATATGAGGTGCACCAACATCTCCCCAAGAGGAGAAAGGATTAGGATTTCCTCCAAGGGGAAATCCTTGGTTGGTGGACTCCATTTTTTCTCAACCTAAGACCAACGCAGGAATGGTGATATTATTCCGATTAAAATAAATTTTAGACGCTTTGACACAACTTGTTTTTTCAATTTTTAAGAGTCGAGAGAAAACAAAAGATGACTCTAGTTGCCTTCGATTTTTAATGAGCCTGAAGTGACAAGTGCTCAGATGGACCTTTTCCTTTAAGGAGTCTGAAAAGGAACGAAAGAGACTACTCTGGAAATCTAGACAGAGGGATTACCAAACCAATCACAAAACTGCAGAATACTTTTTACGGTACGACAGTCAATCTTCCCGAATGCTGTGGGAGCACAAGTCCGTACTGGCACTTGTCATCTCAAAGAGGAGGAATCACTCAACCAACAATGAAAGTGACAGTTACCAGGCTTTACGATGCCGGAATAGGTCTCTAGCCTGGACTTCTAGATGTTGTGCATTAGGTTCTAAAGAGTTTTTATGTTCATTGAATTTATTTTACAGTTGATCTTTCTTAAGAAATTTTCCTTTTAGGTTCACCGCGTGATGTAGATATACAATTCCTAAAATGCAATCTAAGATGATAAACAATCATTTGATCTTCTTTTTGCAATGAAAATCCTAGCTACTAAAGAAAGAGAGATGATATTCTTTCAACATGGAGCAGAGAGCACACACTAGATGCATTGTCCTAAATCAAACCAACAAGCAGTCTAAATGCAAATGCACATGCATGTATTTGCTTTCAGCTTTCTTAATGTGTGAATGACTAGAAGAATGCTAAGTACAAATCTGAATTATCTTTTCAAAGCGACAGTACTAACAAATTTCTCTTCAAAAACGAAAGGAAGATAATGACGACACTTTGCTATTTTGAATTGAAAACTGCTTTCGACACTTGAAAAACTACTAATTCAAATCAAATACAAGAGTAACCGTATAATCGACCATCAAGAACAATAGAATTCTTTTCTTTGACTGAAAACGACACTTGCGACACTTTCAAATCAAAAGACGACAGTTTGATTATGCTACTTCTTTGTAAAAGAGAACTGAAAATGGCACACAATACATAAAAACATTCACATTTCTTTGCACAATGGAGGCAGAATGATGGAAAGGAAGGGATTTTCCACAGTGGTATACTGATCATAGACAACAACACTCCTGAATAAAGTTGAAGAGAGTGAACACATAAACCAAAATCTGAGAGCAGAAGAGGTCTTCTCTGATCAGCGCACCTGCAACACAGGGAAAGTGCGATGCAGCGCACCTACTGCACACGGGAGGTGCGATGCATCCAGATTCCCAAGAGGAGAAGGTGCGATGGTCCAGGGACGAGACTTCAACTGGGTTCCGGGTCACAGTTTGTAGCTCAGTTCAGGGATTTAGGCCGAGCAAGTGATGTTCAGTAAATATAAATCACAGGGGTTGATCTAATGAGGTTACTAGAGCCACAACTAGGGCACTTAGAAGGTTTGCAAATCGATTTTTCAGTTTATAAACAAAACCCGGAGATAGACTGAAGCAGCATTGATCTACTTTGCACTTGCATAGCAAATGTAGTTCGAAGGCTAGCTGGCTTGACTTCAGGCTCCGTCTGTAAGTTTATAAAACAAACAAATATAGACAAGCAAACAATCTATTCGTTCCCCAGCGGAGTCGTCATTTTGTTATCGGGAAATCTAGTGTCCACTCGAAGCTGCTAGTCCCACTAACACTGGTAGCTATCTTAGAAACAAACAAACTAAAACTACTTTCGCTTTCCTTTATGAGAAGTAGATAAGAGGGAAACAAAGGACACCAACCTCAGTCTTGCACTTAGTTCCTTGCTTGGTTCCTCTCCCTTCTAACAGATCCTTGCTGCTTTACCTTCGTCTACCCAGCTTCAAAGAGCACCTGTGTAATCAAAGCAGCATAATACTATCGAAGAACAGAGATCTACAATCACAAACAATATAGGACCAGATATATATTGACCACACAAATGCATATATCATCAAACATACAAGAATGTGGAGGAAAACCTGAATAACTTTATTAATATCAATAATAGCAAAGAGGATTACAACTAATTGTTCTGACCCAGTGTCATCCTCCCAACATGAAAGCCCTTCTTCACCTCATGAAAAGTTTAGATCGCCCAACACTATGATGTTCCACCAAGAAACCAACAACACTTCCTTACAAGATACAAAATTCCAGCCTCTGGATCTCTGGGATGAGGGATCCATATATAGATGATTGCAGGGGGGTGAGTCAGCTTCTGGGATTTTGATTAGTGTCCTCTCTCTAATAGTTCTTGATTCCACTTGGAGATTGATGATCTCTTACTCATCCCTGGGCGAATTCAGAGAGGCAAGTGTCATAGGAGAAGTTTCTGGAAGATTGTATGATCATCCACCTCGCAAACTGTCTCTACCATTTGTCCACTCTCACCCATCGCACCCTACAGAAGGGCTTTTCAGTATGCATCACACCCTTTACACTGGGCAATTGGGATGCATCGCACCCTTAGCACTAAACAACCTGTATGGTTCAGTTTTGACCAGTTCTGAGCAGTTTCCTGTGGAGAACTTCTGGGAAATGATGTAATCAGCTGACCTTGTTCCTTTAGGGTATGGAACAACAATTTTAGGGACTTAGGAGCCGTTGGTTTATGGACATGTATGATTGGGGTTGCAGTGCCCAAAAATGTCTATAACACACTCCACATTCATCCAAACAACATAGGTATATCCTTACAGCTACCGATTATTTTACTAAGTGGGTGGAAGAAATTCCTTTGAAGACAACAAACTCTGAGGCAATCATTGAATTCATAGATCAATTCATCATTACCAGGTTTGGTGTCTTAAACGCTCTTATTTTTTATAATGCATCTTACTTCTCTGGTAATTATATACTTGAGTTTACTATCAAAAGAGGATTCAAATTGAAATATTCTGCAAACTACTACCCTCGGGGTAATGGTTTAGTAGAATCTACCAATAAAAATCTTATCAAAATCATTAAGATAACTATCGAGCAGAATCATAAAAACTAGCATAAGTCTTTGATATTTGCACTATGGGCAAACCATATAACACAGAAGGCCTCAATAGGCACTTCTCCATTTAATCTAGTGTATGGAAAGGACGCTGTCATACCAGCAAACTTAATACTTCCCTCACTAGCCTTAGTGCAGTTTATTGAAGAAAATCCCTCATCTTCTATTCAATTGAGACATGATCAAATCCTGAAACTAGAGGAAGAAATGGAGAAAGTCCGAATTACACATGCAAAGCATCAACATATTATTAAGTCTTCTTTTGATACAACTTCAACCAGTTCAAAACATTTACAAGTTGGTGATCTAGTTTTGAAGTGGGACAAAGCCCATGAGGATAAAGGAAAACACACTAAGTTTCAGAAAATGTGGCTTGTACCATTCTAAATCAGCGAGAAGATAGGCCCTTCTACATTCATATTGCAAGATCTATCAGGAAAGAGAGATTCTCTTCCTGTCAATGGCCTTATTCTAAAAAAAAACTTCAATTAAGGAGGTAACCCCTTCTCCCTTTGTAAATATTCAATTTTTCAGCTGGATTTGTGTGAATAAATTAGTTTGTTTAAAATTCTAGGAGATAAAGTTGTGAATAGCCTTCCATTTGGTCTTTACTATATTGAAAAAGTTACTCAAAAGAAAATAGTTTTAATATTTACTTTTAAGAAATGAAAGCTTTGAAGGAAAATGAAAATTCTAGGAAATTAGGTATAAGTAAACTCTGAAAACCCCATTTTATTTTTGTAAAATCTTCTCAAAACTTGGAAATACTGTAAATCATTCAAAAGTTTTAGAAGCCTAAAATGGTTATCAATAAAAAACAGAAACTGATCCAATCTTAGCATCTTCAACTCTCAACCCTGTCATCCATGTTCTCTTAAGAAGAAAATTGTTCATCCCATCCATCACAGTTTATAGTTTCTCAGAATGTAATTCTAAAATATATTTGATATAAAAGATAAGAGGTCTTATTACAAGCCTGTTTACCATGATCATAGGGGAAATAGTTCAACTAACATTACCAACACTGCATACCAAAATGGGGTAATGGCTTATAATTATAAGACAAAGGGTCTCATCACAAGCCAGCTTGTTCAGTTAAATTACAACCAGTGAATGGCATTGTCAACAGCTGGCCACCAAACCAGGACAATGACTTTTTATTTTACAAAATAAAGAAACAAGGAAAAAAAATGCAATACAAAAAATGTGGAAACATATCTTTTTGGATTCATTCTTTTAAATTATATTCTGAAATGGATGGAACAATGAATGATCAAATGGTTAAAAGGCAACCCTACCGAGACTATAGAGGTTTGCTGGCAGCAATGGCTCTACCTATGAAAAAGGAGTCATTATACAAGCTAAGTTGGAAAAGTATTTTGTTTTATCATTATCAACCAATTAAGGTTTACTCAAAGCTTAGAATGTATTTAATTTTAAGATGAGAAAGAAATAGCAAAAATAATTATCATTACATTCAGAATTTATGATTATCTAGTTATATTAGATTTTATCTATCAATTAAGGTTTTCAGATTAAGAAAGTTAAGTATTATATTACTTTCTAAGAGATAACTGTTTCTCCCAGTGAATCACCAATTGTTGTGCTGTACAACAACCCCCCATTTCTAAAATCTTTACATAAAATTTTGACTAGAAATGGGCCCCTTTTTAAATCAACTTAGTTAAGATTCGTGTGTCCACAAATAAAAAATGGTATTAACCCATCATAAGAAAAATCCTTACTAAAAGGCCCGATGTAAATGAATCATTTTATAAAGCCTTTTAATAAAAATAAAGTATTCCTTTAGTAAATATTATAAAACTATTCTATATTGCGATAAAGCGATCAAAGATCACATATCGCAATATCACAAGGAAGCACACACAAAAACGAAACCTCACCCAATTCTCTGATCGGAAAAGGTAATCGCAATCAGTAAATCGGGGGAAGCAAATGCCAAAGGTATAATAAAACAAAGCCCCTCAACTCCTCCGATGCGATAAAGCAAATCGCAATCGGAAAACTGGCCGTGTCAATGATAAAAGAACATATGAAAAGGCTTACACAAAACCCTCGATGCGATAAAGCAAATCGCAATCGGCAATCGGCGGTGTCGCATGACAAACCGATAAAGCTCAAGCCAAGTCCCGACTACGATCGATTAATTAGGCGTGCATCTCAAAACATAAAAATACATTTAAAAAAGTTTGCATGCTATCACCTTTTAGTAATCGGAGATATTTACAACAAGTGTTAAAGCCTTTCCCTTCAACACTCCCGATCGCCGATTTGCGATTTATCGCTGATCGCTGATCAATGAAATCTAAAGCACGCTTGAAATAATCATTCGGCATATGAGCGACGTGATGGGCATTTATGATGTTATTTACCACGATTGACAGGTTAAACGACTATTCAATAATGCAGTTAAGGGTAGATCTTTTAATAAGATTTTATCTGTGGTAATCCTTAACTATATTTCATTTATCACATGTCAATCGACGTAATTCTATTCATTGTAATATTGGCTTGCAGCAGCGCTTTCTCTGTATCACGGTTTGTAACTATTTGTGCAGAATTCCTTCGAAACCAAAAATCCTGAGAAAATGTGGAAAAAATCAAAGAAGCCCGCAACAGCAGCTCCTGCAGCCAAAGATCCAAGACCAAGCAAAAAATGATTAATATCAGATATGACATGTCTTGGTTTGGGAAACATTAGCTAGGAGAGCATTTATAATCTGATAGAAATAGAGGAGCCCGAAGAGTTATCAGAGGAGGCCATAGAAGATTCAACTAACAAATCAAAAGGAACTCTTAAAGAATTGGCTTGTTCTTATCTTCACAGGATAGTAGTGCGAGCTAAAATCTTGCCATATATTGATGTGGTAAGATGGGTGGTAGAGAAGATTCTAGTTTCGGACAAAACCTTTTGCACAGCTGATGGGAGGATATTAGGCTCGTTTCAGCCTGAGGATCTCAAGAAAATGTATCACTTACCTCAACCTGAGAAGCGATACAACAAGGCGTTTCTAGAAGCGTTTGTAAAAGAAAATGACTCATAGTCAGCCCCGATAAAGCAGTGGAGGCATTTCCCAGAAAAGCACAAGCACAAGTCATTGGGTAAGTACTCTGTTGACTCATTGGATTTCCCTTACTGCTATGCTGGAGCTATGATGTGTGGGATGTGGGGAATACATGATTTTGATAAATTCACTATAGAAATGGTCCCTCTAATGGAAGCTGCAATCAATGGTTATGTGATGGATTGGGCGAATATTTTGTCCGATAAACTAGCCACAACAATTCTAGAGTACAGAACAAATGCACATCAAACTACCAGGACCATTCCCCCATTCTATTACAGTGCATACATTATGGATACTATTTGTTTCAATTCTGAATTTCTGTTACTCGGATGGAGATGGACTCCCCAAGACCCTAAACCAATCCATATTTATCATCAGCAGTTATGGAAGGCTCAATACAAAAATCATCTGTATAAAATTTGCAATGGTTTTATTTTACCTGTATATTATTCTATTTTTAATAAGCCTACTCCCAGGATATCCCAGGAAGCAGAGACAGACTTGACAGTAGTAGGTAGTTGGTTCGGGGAGGAAACATTTACCTATATAAGGCTTTTTGGTAGCCTCACTAAACCCCATGTCCTCCCCATGTATGTGCCCGATAAATTGTTAGCTCGGGAATTAGCTTATCAAATAACAGTGGAAGGGACATTTAGAACCCCTAAGGATTCAAAGAAACACATGTGGCCAGTCTTCCATTTACGATGTGGCATTTTCACTCTTCATGATTACAAGAATGTAGAGAAAGAGACAGAAAATATGCTAATGCTAAATCTTGCCACAATTCCTAACAAGCAATATGATCTAAGAGAGGTTGCTTACAATGTCACATCTCAAGCCAAACTTGCTAAATTTGATCATGAACCAAATGACTTCAACGATCTATTTGCCTCAACTGAATCATTATTTCAAGTTAAAGGATTGGCTAGAATCAGATATCAAGATGAAGAGCTAGAAACGTTTAATAGGTTTAGAGAACAGAGGTTGCAAACTCTGCCTTTAGACCTATTAGCCACAATATCTACAGTTCAGCCATCTAGTCAAACTGAACAAACAACTACTGATAAGACTCCTGATATGGAAAAGGTCTCTGAGAAATAAAAAATGCCAGATCAGGAACAAGAACATGGAAAAGGTAGTGAACTCATGGATATAGACATTCATATTGATCCCCAACTACTCAAAGAATGGCAACAGTTCGACTCAATCATAAGCAATACTGAGAGCCTACAAGGATTTAACA
Source organism: Pinus tabuliformis (assembly GCA_031772625.1). NCBI lineage: Eukaryota > Viridiplantae > Streptophyta > Pinopsida > Pinales > Pinaceae > Pinus > Pinus tabuliformis. Next base: position 1,279,372,037 of record CM062820.1, read on the forward strand.
CGCCTGAAGTGACAACTACTCAAAAGATAGCAACTAATATTGTTCAAACTAAAGGAACCAACGGCCCATCCATGACTCAAAAGGATGTAGAAATGATTCCAGAAAACCCATCCAATGAAATCGTTCTACATGTAGAAGAAATACTACCTTTAGATGTCTTCTACAGCCCTAAGCATAGGGCTATAATAAAGAGACAAAGGAAAAAGAGAAAACTTGATCAATCTTCTCTTTTGCCTACATAGATGGAAATAACTAATGTGGTATGGAGAGAGTAAGTTAACCCTTCCAAAGACCTTACTAAACTCTCTCAGTATGCTGGGGCATACACAACAACTACTATGGACAAGGCATCAGAAGTCAGCAATTTGCTTAAAGAAAAGGATCAGACAATTGTTTCACTAGAGACATAGGTACATGAAAAACAGCAGAGGATAGAGCAGTTAGAACAACAATTGGCAGCACAGTAGCAGTCAAACAACCAATTAAATGAGCAATTGCTCAAAGAGAAACAGAGAATAGATCAAAATGCAGTTCAGAAGCAAAAGGAACTATCTCAAGCATTGAGCAAGATGAAGACAATGAATGAACAATTGAACAAAACAAAAGATGAACAAATCACTCAACTATCACTGCAAATAGAAAGGTTCAAAGGATTTCCTCAAGTAGGAGAATTCAAATCAGAAGCTCTCCAGATTAATAAGGCATTATCTAATCAATTGAACTTGCTGTGTCATAATATCTCTCTTGCTCTACCCCTATGTGAAATTTCCTCATCTATGATTGATAAGTCAGTTGATGCAAGACAGAAATTGGAGCAAGCCGATGAAACACTAACATAGTTTCTCTCTCGGCAAGAAACCAAGGAAGGACAAGCAGTAAATCTTCCCCATATTCTAGAATCGCATAAGGAAATCCTATTCCTAGAATGGCAATCTCAACTGATGAAAGTAGAGAGGGCGACTTCAAGATGCAGATCGATGATTGGTAATCTGATTGAATTAATTAATGATACTCTTTATTTGTCGAATTTAATTTCGGAATGCACTATAAGGAAATTGCCATCAGCCAAAGCATTGCAGGAGACATGGAAACAGGAACTAGAAAAGAGGGAGAGATTGATCGCAGGCATTCAAACTTTAACATGGGACACCTTTTGGTTATTCCTTGTTAAACCACATAGTCAGAGGATAGCGATGAAATGTCTAACCGCTGCAATTGGTTACATGATACCTGAAATTGCTGATGCCACATATTCTGCCCAACTACATTCACGCATGAGTCACCCTCCAGAACTGCAACCGATGCTCGCCATATGTCAGCTCAAGCCAAAGGATAGTGTTATGATACTAGCTCACAAAAAAATAGAAAAGATAGATCAACGCCTTAGAATTTAGCCTCTTCGAGGGGGCAACCTCCTTTACATTACACAAATGAATGATTCTTTGATGATTCAAATGACAAAACCTCCTTTCTATATATAAGAGTCTAAGGATTCACAATATAACCCAGCCGACCTAACAATAATAATATGAAGCCACAAAAATAACAACAGAGGGATTCTATGGGGTGGGCAAAACAATATTAATAAGCGATACAACTACAATAGTAATGGGGTAATCACTAGTATTATAGGGACCTAACATGCCCGTCTCCTTCAAAAAAGTGTTGTCCTCAACGCTTGAGTAGTTCTGGATGCTTCTATATAAAATTCTCATCCTCCCATGTGGAATCTTCAGCGGATAAGTTCTTCCACTTGATGAGATACTCCAAAATTGATCAATTTCGTAGCTGTCGAGTTCTTGTTTCTGTGATTGCTTCCGGTTCCAATATAATTTTTCCTTCCTCGTCAAGTTCTGGCAATATTGTTTGAACTGGGAGCTTGTCACCTATAACCTTCTTTAAACATGAAACATGGAAAACTGGGTGCACTCGAGAAGTTGCAGGAAGCTCCAATTTGTATGCCATAGTACCAATCTTTTGCAACACCTTGTATGGACCATAATACTTTGGTGATAATTTATTATCCTTCTTAGCTTGCTTGAGGGACATTTGTTTATATGGTTGTAGTCATAGGAATACCCAATCACCTACATCAAAACTTCTTTCGCTGCGATGTTGATCTGCCTGTTGTTTCATTCTATTCTGTGCCAACACGAGGTTATCCTTTAAGAGTTGGAGGACTTGTTGTTGATGTTTGATGTGATGTTCCACTGCTTGAACCTTAGAATTTTCTCGTAAATTTGATGTGATGGATGGTGGCTGATATCCATAAAGTGCCATAAATGGGGTCATTTTTGTTGTTGTATGGAAGGAAGTGTTATACCACCATTCGACCAGAGGCAACCATTTGACCCATTGTATCTGTTTATCAAATACAAAGCAATGAAGATATCCTTCCAAACATTTGTTTACTATCTTAGTTTGCCCATCATATTGAGGATGATAAGATGAGCTATGAGCTAACTGAGTACCAAGACAAGAAAATAATTCTGTCCAAAAATTTCCAGTGAAAATGGGATCTCTGTCACTTACAATAATCTTTGGGTTTCCATGTAGCTTTTGAATTGTTTCCATAAATGCAATAGAAACTGTACTGGCTTTAAATGGATGTGATAATGCACAAAAGTGTGCATACTTGGTAAGTCTGTCAAACTACCACCATGATGACACTCTTTCCCTCAGACTTGGGTAAACCTCTGATAAAATCCATTGAAACCTCCTCCCAACATTGGCTTGGAATGGATAAATGTTGTAATAGACCTGGGGTCTTAATTGTTTCAATTTTATTTTGTTGGCAAACCAAACATTCGGCCACAAACTTTTGAATATCCGATTTAAGGCCATCCCAAAAAAATTCCTTCTTAACCCTGTGGTAAGTTTTTAAAAATCTCGAGTGCCCTCCTAAGGGAGAAGTGTGCAATTCCATAAGAATCTTTTGTTTGAGTTGGGAATTCTTACATAGGTATAAGCGATCTTTGTACCATAACGAATCATTTTGCCAGCTAAATGTATCAGATGTACTAGAATCTTGTTGTAACTTTCGAATAAGTGCCCAAGCTTCTTCATCATTCTTCCATTCCTCCCTTACTTTGTTTATCCAATCTGGTTGGATAATAGAAATGGCGCACATCAATGCTTCGACATCCTCATCCTTTCTTGAGAGTGCATCTGTTGCCACATTTTGCTTCCCTTTTTTGTAGATGATTTCAAAGCCATAACCCAACATCTTGTGACCCACTTTTGTTGCTCTTGAGAGGATAATCTTTGTTCTAAAAAGTATTTAAGGCTATCATGATACATTTTTACCTTGAAGTGTCTTCCCATTAGGTAGGGTCGCCATTTCTTAAGCGCATGTAGTATTTCCAACATTTCCTTCTCATAAATAACTTTGTATAAAAACTTTCCCTTGATTGGACGACTTTCAAAAGCAATGGGTCTTTCAGCTTGCATTAAAACAGCACCAATTCCATTTCCTGAAGCATCACATTCCACAATAAAGGTTTTTGTGAAGTCCGGTGTAGCTAAGACCGGTGCTTAGCACATTGCTTCTTTAAGATGTTCGAAGGCCTTTGTTGCTTCTGGAGTCGATGAAAATGCATCTTTCTTCAATAATGTTGTTAGAGATGCTGCTATTCTCCCATAATTCTTAACAAACTTGCGATAATACCCTATCAACCCGAGAAATCCTCGCAGATGCTTTATGGATGTCGGGATTTTCCATTCCTTAATGGCTTTAATTTTTCTAGGATCTACCTTAACTCTTTCATGAGATACAATATGACCTAGATATTCCACCTCTTGTACTCCAAAGAAACATTTGGATATTTTTGCATATAATTGTTTCTCCTCCAATAGTTGTAGCACCCTGTCAACATGTTCAACATGATCCTTCCAAGACTTGCTGTAGATTAGTATATCATCAAAAAATACTAACACAAATTTTCTAAGGAAGTGTTTGAAAATGGAATTCATCAAACCTTGAAATGTAGAAGGTGCATTGGTAAGGCCAAAAGGCATGACCAGAAATTCATAATGACCCTCATGAGTTCTAAATGTTATTTTCAGCATGTCTTCAGTCTTCATTCTTATTTGATGATATCCTGAACGAAGATCCAACTTGGTGAAGTAAATTGATCCATGCAATTCATCCAGTAATTCATCAATGACAAGAATGGGAAACTTATCTTTAATAGTGAGCTTGTTGAGCTCCCGATAATCGGACACATGTGCCATGATCCATCCTTCTTGTGCACCAATACTACTGGAGCGGAGAAAGAACTTTGACTAGGTTGAATTATACCAGCCTCTAACATTTCTGCAACCATACGTTCAATTTCACTCTTTTGGGCATAGGGATATCTGTACGGCCTGATGTTTGGAGGAACAATTCTTGGAATTAGGTGAATAACATGATCATGATCATGAATAGGTGGGAGACCTTTAGGAGTCTCGAATACCTTGGAATGATTGTCCAAGAATTTTTGGAGATCTGGAGAAATATATGATTCCGATGTGGAAACATATGGCGAACATAATTGTGCAATTACACCTCTTTGTTCCTTTTTTAGAAGCTTGGTCATACCATTAGAGCTGATTATTTTTCCCGGTTTCCTTGCATTACCCCTTAATTCAACTTCCTTTCCTTCCGCAGAAAATTTCATGAAAAGTTTTTGAAAATTAAAAGCTATTGTACCCAAGGATTGTAGCCATTGGACTCCTAGTACAACATCAACACCTCCCATTGGAATGGAAAGCATTGGGCTAGTCAATACATATTCTCTCATGGATAGCTTGATATTATGGCATTTTCCATAGAAATTTATTGTTCCTCCATTTGCAATCATCACTTGACACTCTGGTGCTGGATATAGGAAGCAATTCAATTCTTTTGCTACCTTACAATGAATAAAATTGTGAGTACTTCCTGAGTCAATCACACTATTACCTTTTTCTTCTTGATTTGTCCTTCTATCTTGATGGTTTGAGGAATGGTAATTCCAGCCAATGCATTACAAGATATGGTCGGATTCATTTCTTCTTTATCTAAGCTTTGTTCTTGGAGTATATCCTCTTCTTTTGACCTTTCTTGCTCCTTTTCTTCTTCCTCTTCACAATCTATGTAGAATAATTTCTTCTCAGCACACTTATGACCTTTAGTGTATTCACTATCACAACTATAACAAAGCCCTTTTGCTCTTTTTTCTTCCAATTGTTGTGGTGTCAACCTTATAGGTTGTGGAAGACTAGGGGCAACAACACTTCCATCTTTATAGTTGTGAGTGGTATGCTTCCTGGTTGTCATAATTTTGCTTTCCATTTTTCTTGCTAACCTGAATGCCTTCTCTAATGAATCAGGTTCCCAAAGGTGAACATCATGTTGGATAGTATCCTTTAAAGTCCCTATGAACACATCAATCCTATGCTCCTCTGGAATATTTTTTACCCTTATGTTCAATTTTTGGAACTCCTCAATGTGCTTCATTATTGAACCCTTTTGTTTGAGACTTATCAATTGGCTAAAAAAAGTGTTGCTTTTTGTATCCTCATAATGTGTTGTCAATTCTTCCGTAAAAATTGCCCAAGTGATAATTTGTTTACGAGAGCAAAGCCATTGATACCATACAAACTGATTTGGTTCCAAATATAAAGTTGCAAGACGTACCTTTTGTGTGTTTTGCACATTATTAAGATCGAAAAATTGCTCCATCTGTAATATCCATGTTGCGGGATCCTTGCCATCAAACTTCCTCATATCAATTTTTGGAATATGGTGGGTCTTCGATCCAACATTAGAGTCTATGAAATCATGATTAACATTTCTTTTGTTCGCATCATGAGTTTCCTTTACTACCCTTTCACCATTAGTAAGTATTTATTGTAGTAAATTTTTCAAATCTGTCTTCAAATCTGCCATGCCTGTTGTCAAATTTGTCTTCAAATCTATCTTCAAATCATCTATCTTAGCTTCCATGCCCTTTATCTTAGATTCCATTCCATTTATCTTAGCTTCTGTTAGCTTTTGTGAGAGTGACATTTGTTGCACTTGGTCTTGTAATTTTGATATATCATGTAGCATTTCTTCCTCTTCTTCATAAGTCATGCTAGAGCTTTCAGATTGCTTACTAGGTGTTTTCATTTTCTTTCCTCGGGGCATCAGTTACCAATAATAGTGCTCTACTATGCCCTTTGAATATCTTCAAAATAATTTTTCAAACCATGCTTAAGCAAAAAAATTTAAAAATCTACACAATTTTTTTCACTTTGTAGGAGCTTGATATTGCCTTTGATGTATCTCTGTAATTTCGGATAATCCAGTTCTGAAATTGTGATCTACAGTAGCCCTTTGTGTCCTCTTTCCAATGCCACCAGTCTCATCCAAATTGGATTCTCTAAGGAAGAGTTATGCCAAATCTCCCACAGTGAACTGATTATAGACTAGTTCAGTAGAGCGAAATTGTAAGACGTGCCACGTGTCCCTGTTTAGACCTTTGGCTCTGGAAAATATATACAAGAAACTACAGTCCATCCTATTTATGTATCTTCTTACGAAATTTCAATCTGATGCTCAGAGAGAAAGTTATGACGATTTTCCCCAGGTCCCCTGTTTGGAATGTAATTCAGGAGTCTGCAAAAAGACCAACTTCCTCAGATCATATCTCCACAAATATAGTGTGAAAAGCTCTGAAATTCGGAACCCAAGGTTCAATGCAATTTCGTCTCAAATGGGTTCTTTTTTTTTCCGCTTCTGAAACGTCGCAGAAAAAAGTTATAGCGAAAATGCCACGATGACCTATTTGGAGTAACGAAACCCTAGAATCCAAAGCTCTGATACCAAATGTTATGAAACTAGCTCACAAAAAGAGAGAAAAGATAGATCAACGCCTTAGAATTCAGCCTCTTTGAGGGGCAACCTCTTTTACACTACACAAATGAATGATTCTTTGATGATTCAAATGATAAAACCTCATTTCTATATATAGGAGTCTAAGGAGTCACAATATAACCCAACCGACCTAACAATAATAATATAAAGCCACAAAAATAACAATAGAAGGATTCTATGGGGCACAATAATAACAATATCGCGACAAAGAGATGCACAAAAATATTAATAAGGGATACAACTACAATAGTAATGGGGTAATCACTAGTATTATAAGGACCTAACAGATAGTCAGCTGAAACAATGAACCATTCCTACCGATTGCAAGCATGTCTATTTCGAGGAGATTTTCATATATTTATGATTTGGTTGTACCAGCTCACAACATTTTTATTTCATAGTTAGTTAGTTTAAAAAGTATTTATAGACCCTTTCATGTTTTTAGAAAGGGGCCTCAAATTTTGTATTAAGACTTAGATCGGGAGTTGCACTACTGTGTTTCCAATATATATTTTTTTATGAAAACTGGACCTGAATTCTGAATTTTAATGAAGAGTACTTTTATGGAATATGCACTATTGCTTTTTGTAAGAGTATTTCCAAGTTGAAAAGCGGAATCTGAATGCGATTGATATCGGAGGGGATTCAAATTACATATGGTACTACTATCTATGTTTTGCTTCATTCTTTGATATGAATCAACGTTTATTTATTTTGTTATCATTTGATATATGTATGTGCTTTCACAACAGTCTTTTAGCTTATCACTATTGAATGTTACTTTTTCATTCATATTTATGTCAATGGTATATAAAGAATAGTGTAATAATGTTTTAATTATTACTTTGTTCAACTACTTGAACAAAGTAATTATCATATGAATGAATATTTTTGTTTAAAAGTAGAGTCATCTACATGCCTACTTTTCAATAATAACCGCCAAGAATTGCACTAAAACAGAGATTTCCCAGGATAGATTAGTTATTTAAATTGTTTCACTTTTAGAATAAATCATCTATCATTCCTATTAGAAATTAGAAAACCAATCACTTATCCATCCTATTTACAAATCATTGGAAAACTTGTCCCATTATATCCAGTCGAAGCCACCACACCAAACGGAAAAGGAGCTACCTTTAAGGTCCAGATCAGGTGGTTTTCCCCAATGTCGATGCAGCGATTTTCAAGGCATCAACAGTTATTATTTATTTTTACATAGTTATATTTAATAGGCAAAAAAATATATATAGTATTTATTAAAACAATCATATTAATAAATGTAGGTTGATATAAATAGTAAACATCAACTTAATATATATTGTTATAAACTTAATATCATTAGTAATATTTCAATTTGAAGAGTGAATTTTATTTTAATATTACAAAATTAAAATAAATATTTTTTTATTGAATATTAAATTCCATAGATATTTCAGACATCATGCTTCTTGTCATTAAATTGTGCTAACATAAAAATAAATAAAAATAAAAATTATGTTTTTAAACTCTAGATATATAGTTTGTAAGTATTAGATTTATCATATAGAAGGAAAATCCAATAAGAGTATTTACTCTTTTCTCTTATAGGGGCCTAATCTAACCTATAGACGAAATAACTTTTTCACAATTTAGCGAAAATCTTGATAAATTTTTAAAAATTTGGGTTTAAGTTATTTAATTTGTAGAATTTGAGTGCCCGAGAAGTTTTTCGAGGGTGCTAACTTTATTTATGCATTCAAAAATGCATTTTAAACAAAATCACATTATTTCTTGAAATTAATTTACTAGATTTCAATAAAGTCACATTATTTCTTGAAATTAATTTGCTAGATTTCAATAAAGTCTATTTCATCTATAAATTAAACTACACTTATAAAATTTTAAAATTACATTCATAATAGTTAATAATTTATAAGTTTAATAAAATTAAATAACCTAGTGAAAAAATGTGCCAAAACGGAGGTAATGTCGACCCCACATGGTTGGGATGCACAAAGAGTTGTGGAAACAATGGTCTTTGATTATCGCACTTTTGAAACCACTTATGCTCATGGAATGCTTCACGTGAGTTTCAAGGCTCCCGAAATTTAGGATTAAACACCCTGAATGAGTTTCCAACTCGCTAAAGTGGCTCTTTTAGGACTAGGTTTCGATGTCGTGACATTCTTCATTCTATTCTATGTTTGTTTGTTAATCATATTTCCACCTTGGCTACCACATCAACTCCTCTATATCATTATAAAGATGGAACAAGGGCATTAAAAGAAGTCATTTACTTGTGATTTATCATGTAGGCTAATTAGCCGGAGGAATTGCGTGGAAAGTTATCGAAATCCCGGGCATATTTAGAGAAAATCCCGCAAAGAATTTTGTAAATCCAAGTTATAGTTGTTAAACTTCAAAATTTTAGGTGTCTTACAAGTTTTTGATGGTGTTGAATCCATTTCCACCATCAAAAACAAGATTCAAACACTTCCTCTACAAGATTTTTGGAAATTTTATTACCCAGATTCCGGCAATTTTTGGCCATTTGGGCAATTCCTCCGCTTCGGTAGACGACTCCATGATTTATTCTTGTCATCAATTATAAGGGAAAGTAATAATGGATTTAGTCGTAGAGATTTTTTTTTGGGTGATTATTAATGATTTGTTTTAGTTTTTTAACCTAACATGTTAATTTTATAGTTTAAAATTTCGAGAGAGATTTATGAGTATTCATGGAAAAGTTTACAATTTTGTATGATAAATATTATTAGCTATATTATTATTTAACTTTTCATTACAGTATTTTTAATGTAGATGATGATATTGTTTAATATTGATCATTAATTTATTCTTAAAATATTATTAAAATTTATAATTATATAAATGTTAAGAAATATTGAATATTATACAAGTGTTATGTTTCATGAAAAACTTAAATATAAATGTATGGGTAAATGATTATTATTGATTTTATTTCTTAATAAAGAGAAGATAATGCATAAATTGTTTCTATTTTGGAAAAGAAACTAACATCAGAACTAAGGTGAATCCATAAAGTTAGGTCACACATTTTGGCAACGGCTATACGAGTTAGGTGGCACATTTTGGCGAGGGCTATAGGTGGAAATGATATCCAGAAATGTTGACACCTAATCATCAAGATTGGGTGAATATAATGTACATAAATAAATAAGTAATATGAACAGTCATCGGGAGATGAAGTGAACAGTCTCTCCCTCATGTATATAATGAAGACCTACCTGAAGGAATGAAATATACGAATCAATTTTGCTTTGAGGAGTCACTGCCTCGCCTAACATGGTATCAGAGCTAGCTCCTAAGATAGTTGTAACTCCCTTCTGCCTACTGCTCTCTGTCCACTGTCTACTGTGCTCTCTGTCCTCTCTGTCTACTGTGCAGTCTGTTCACTACCTCTCTGCATGCCTACTGTGCAGTATATCTACTGTTCTTACTGCCTAAATTCAGAAAGTGTTGAGAGAGGGACGGCTTCAGAACTGGAATATTGTCTCCATGACCGTGAGAGTAAACCATTCCACCCTCTGATCTAAAATTACTCTGAAGAACACTCTCCTCTGCGGAACTGTGGTGAACCCGTGAAGCATTATCTCCATTGAAGACATTTCGGTGGAATAGCTCTGGTTTTGTTCTGGTTTCAACGGAGGGTTCTCTTGCTGCGTGCCCCCAAGAGCCATCGTGAGGCTATAAAATTGAGCTCTGAGAGCATGATGCAGCTGCTTGGTACATGAGCTCTACGTAAGCACACCTACGTTGATGTCAAAGCACACCAAGTTTACTGAGTGTTGATGCTGGTATATATGTTGAGTTTTTTTTTGGCTATACGATTGAAGTTTTTGGCATTGTATTGAGCTGTTTTTGGTACGCTGTTCATGGCATTGTATTGAGCCGCTTTTGGTACGCTGACATTCGTGCTGCATGGTATCCAATGTGTTAAAGTTTTTGGCTATAGGCTGGTATACAAGCATTGTATTAATGTTGTTTTGGAACGTTGATTCATGCTATGTAAAATATGATTAATACCATACGTTGAACGCTGTTCATGGCATATGTTAAATGCATATGTAAGTTAATTTGAGTCATGCGTTGAATGTACATGGTGTGCGTTGAATATTGAACTGTTTTGGTACGTGACGCCACTCTGATGAAGCGTTGTCCTATGATGTGAGTTAAGCCCTGATTTTTGTGAGTTGAATACGCTGTCTATGAAGCGTTGTGTTATGATTTTGTGCATGTTTTAAAATCGTCGCTGTGTGTTAAAATTTTTGAAGGGCTGCATTGGGTGATCAATGTAAAAAGAAACCGATATATATTTTCAATAGTGCCAATATATATGTCTTGGGTATTGACATTTGCTGTTAGTTGAGTTTGCTGTCTAGTCATATCAGAACTATTTTTTTCCCATTAAGAGTAAAAGTTTCGCAGCAGAAGTTTTTTTGTCACAGTATGCATTCAATCATATCCATCGTGGGAATAGTTCTCACTGGCAAAGAGAAATATCCTGAGTGGTCCCGGATGATAAAACACATGCTCATTTTCAATGAGTTGTGGGAAGGAGTGTGTGTTGGAGACGGAGACAAAGAGCCAGAACAACCTACATCAGACAAAGAGCTCGTCATTTGGGAAAACAAGAACAGCAAAGCTTATGCATTAATCACAATATCTGTAAATGAAGAGCTGAGCCGCCATATTTCGCCATTTTCAACTACTTTTGAAGCCTTACAAAAGCTGAAAGAACTTTATGACTCACATTCTGCACTTGAAGTTGTTCAACTCATGATTAAACTCTTCACTCTTGAACTGCAAAATAATGATCCTCTTTCTCTTTGCATTTGAAGTAAATTCTATAATGCATGATATTAAATCCACTAAGGTTGAATTGGATATTCCTCTTATTGCTTTTCTCAACGCACTTTATCCTACTTACTCCAATTATCTTGAGTCATTGCAAGCAAATGGAAATCTTAAAGATATCACCTTTGACTCTATTGTGAAAAAGTTTGCTGAAAGAGAGAAAGATTTTGGAAAGAAGACAGCCCCTGAATCTTTTGAAGAGGTTGTGTGCCTTGCTCATAAAGAAAAGAATCCCGCTATAGATTCTTCCAGAGGAAGATGTGGTTGAAGAGGAAGAGGAAGATATTTCAGAGGAAGGGGGGGCAGACACTCTCAAGCGGAAAAGGTAGATTTGCACTGCAGATGCTGCAAAAGAAATGGATCACATGATGCCTCTACATGCAAGTTACCATGGGACAAAATTGAGCAGCAAAGAAACCAACAGAAAGGTAAAATTGATGATATAAACAAAGGTAAAGCACTTGAATCCGCTCACTATGTTGTGGCACAATGTAATATTGGAGTAAATGAAGATTTATTTAATGCTTCACTTGCTTCTTGGAAAAATGATTGGTTGCTTGATTCAGAAGTAACTTGCCACATGACTCATAGAAAATATTTTTTTGAAGAATTTACTGACAATGTTGATGGAGCAGTATACTTTTCAGACCAATCAAAAATCAATCCATCAGGGCTTGGCACAATCAGGCTTAAATTGCCTGGTCTACCAGACTTTCTTCTACACCATGTTCTCTATCTCCCACAGCTCAAGAGAAACTTGTTGTCCTTGGTCCACATCTACCAGCAATGTCATTCCATTCATATGTTGGATGGCAAGCTTGAAGTGAGAAAAGCATCTAACCACTCACTTGTTATGAGGGGAATAGAAGAAGAAAGGCTTATCAAGCTAAAGGTACCTCTGCTCGTGCACAACATTTCTCATACAATTCTCATTATGAAGAAGGTACACTTCCATCAAGTTTATTATGGCATGCTAGATTTGGACATTTGAACTATGACAGCCTTTGCTTGTTGAAGGAAAATGGTGTTGTTGGTTTGCCTACAATTCCTAGGAAACTTAAGCAATGTGATGCTTGCACTCTAGGAAAGCATAGCAAACATTCTTTTCATGATTCACATTCAAGAGCACATAGAAAAATTGAACTCATTCATTCAGATTTATGTGGTCCAATGCATGTTGCTTCTGCAAATGGAAATAAATATATGATGACATTTATTGATGACTACACCAGAATGTGTTGGGTTTATTTATTGAAGAACAAATCTGATGCTTTTCAAACATTCAAGAACTTTCATAAATGGATTGAAAATGATGCACAATCTCATATTGGGTCTATTCATACTGATAATGGAAAGGAGTACACATCAAATGAATTTGAAAACTATCTTCGCCAACATGGGATCAAACATAAAACAATTGTGCCTTATAATCCCCAACAGAATGGTGTAGCTGAAAGAATGAATAGGACAAACTTAAATATGGTACGATCCATGCTCTTCTTCAAAAATGTAAAGATAATGTTTTGGGCTGATGCTGTTCTATGTGCTGCATATATAAAGAATATATGTCCATATAAAGCTATTAGAAACAAGACTCCATATTAAATGTGGTATGGACATGTTCCTTTGGTAAAGCATCTCAGGGTCTTTGGTTCCACCTGTTATGCCTTGATACCAAAGGTACATAGAAACAAACTTGGTGCTAGAAGTCGTAAGTGTATCTTCCTGGGGCATCCAAACATCTCCAAAGCATACCGTCTCTATGATGAAGTAAATAAAAAATTTGTTGTATCTAGAGATATAATTTTTCTTGAATCATCCAAAACTGACAATGTTGTTGAGCGGCAACTTGATCGCTTGGATAGATTCACAAAAGCAAAATCATTTCAAGAAGTTGATAATCAGATTCCACATCTTGAAGGGGGAATTCCTATACTAGATCAACATGTGGAATCTTCTTCTGAAGAACACTCTCCCCCGCATGAAACTCCAACAACGGATGATGCTTTAAGTGATGTGATTGATAGAATTGGGAGACTCAATCTTGATTCAATCCCAACTCAATCAATGGAGCAGCCTGGACCATCTGAGAAAGGTCCCCCAAAGTGGCTGACAAAGACACTTGAAAGTGTTCATGCTGATGAGGTTGGAAAGATAGGAACTAGAAATTCAAACCGGCAAAATGGAGGTGATGTGGATGACTCTAATTCACCTGTTGATATGGATGTTTCTTATGATTGTGAATTAAACTTGTCTACAGATTTTGAACCAACTTCCTTCAAAGAAACTGTTTCTCATGATGAATGGAAAGAAGCGATGCAAAAAGGAGTATGATGCCCTCATAAAGAACAACACTTGGAAGCTGGTTGATCCTCCATTAGGAAACAAACCAATTGGCAGCAAGTGGGTCTAAAAGAACAAGTATAAAGCTGATGGCTCACTTAACAAGCACAAAGCTAGGCTTGTGGAAAAAGGTTTTTCACAGAAGTAAGGGGTTGATTATGAGGATACATTTTCTCCCACAGCAAAATGGGCTACCATCCGGACACTCTTTTCCCTAACAACTCAGAACGGTTGGAAAGTCCATCAAATGGATGTAAAAACTGCTTTCTTAAATGGAGATCTAAAAGAGAATGTTTTTATGTCCTAGCCTAAAGGATTTGCTGTGAAAGGACATGAACATAAAGTATGCAAACTTGTGAAGTCCTTGTATGGCCTCAAACAAGCATCGCGAGCCTGGTATGAAAAACTAACTGAGCATCTTCTGAAACTCAATTTCAAACATTATGATCTTGATGATGCAACTTTATTTGTCAAGAAAGTTGGCAAAACAATTGTATATCTTGTGGTATATGTAGATGATCTTTTGATGACAGGGAACAATGAAAGCTACATTGCATCCATAAAGAAGGAATTGGGGAAAAGTTTTGAAATGACTGATTTGGGCTATGTTCATTACTATCTTGGTATTGAAGTAACCCAACATCCGAAGTCCATATTTCTTTCTCAAAAGAAATACATTGGAGATCTGTTGAACAGGTTTGGCATGACAGAATGCAATCCTCTTACTACTCCAATGGAACAAAACTTAAAGCTCACATCTATTGAAGGAAAAGAATTTGAGGATGCAACAAAGTATAGACAGCTTGTAGGAAGTCTCAACTACCTAACTACTAGCAAACCAGACATTTCGTTTGCTATCTCCAGGTTTATGCAAAAGCCTTGTGAGGAACATCGGTCTGCTGCAAAAAGAGTTATAAGGTACTTGAAGGGAACTCAAGACCTTGGAATCAAGTATACACAGGTGGACGACTTCAGCTTGATTGGATACTCTGATTTAGACTTTGATGGAGACAAAGAAATTGGGGTATCTACTTCAGGATATGTTATGAGTCTTGGATCAGGAGCCGTCTCCTGGAGATGACGAAAACAATCAGTTCCAGCAGATTCCACAACAGAAGCAGAACACGTGGCAACAGCTGAAGCAACAAAAGAAATTGTGTGGCTCAGGAAAATTCTTGAATATTTGCAGGTAAAACAAGTACAATCAACTCCACTCATGATTGACAATACCTCTGCAATAAAGTTGGCCAAGAACCCAAAGTTCCATGATCAAATGAAGCACATCAATACTAAATATCATCTGATTCGACATCATGTTGAGGCCAAAACAATCCATCTCTATCATTGTTCCATTAATGAGCAAATTGCAGACATCTTCACCAAAGCGCTTGGAAGAGAAAAGCTTGAATGATTCAGAATGATGCTTGGACTCACCAACATCCCTTCAAATTAAGGGGGGGAATGTTGACACCTAATCATCAAGATTGGGTGAATATAATGTAAATAAATAAATAAGTAATATGAACAGTGATCGGGAGATGAAGTGAACAGTCTCTCCCTCATGTATATAATGAAGACCTACCTGAAGGAATGAAATATACGAATCAATTTTGCTTTGAGGAGTTACTGCCTGGCCTGACAAGAAAGAATAATTATTGTTCATGGTAATTTAAAATCCTCAATTGAGGTATGAATTTTGACTAACAATTTAAGGTGTGGACTTGTGTTTAAAGATTTTTCATTTGATCCTTTATCCAATGGCATATAATTTTTTTTTTTTTTTTGTTTCAATACTATATTTTTATTTTACTATTTTTCTAAAAATATACATCTTCCCTTTCATGTAAGAGATGCCCCTAAGAAAAATAAATAACAATTACACCAGATGTTGTGAAGGAAACGTCGTAAGGCGGTATCATATGGAAGAAAAGCATAGATGAAGAGATATGTGATACGTTATGCGATCTAGATGTTGTCTAGTTTGTAATTATTTCCTTTGCAACATAATTTATTGTTTTTAACAACAGGTAATAAATTAATATAACTTTACAATAGGTTTAATTTAACTGGAGAAATCTTTGCTTTTCTTAAGAAAAATACATGGTACCAGATGTTTTGTGACTGGTTAGAATATGGTATGTGATCTAGATGTTGGCTTCTCTAGAACTGTTTACTTTGCAACATAAATTACTTCCTCTAACAAAAAGTAATAAATAAATTTATCTCTACCATTTATTTGTATTATTACTCTGAACTAAAACTTATTCAAACTTTTATAGTTGTTCTGCCAAATCAATTTTCAGTCTAACATCATTTGTGAATCTACTTGGAAGTAATCTATGATGAACAAAACACTTCTCATAGTCCAATAACAAAAACAAAAGTGAAATTAGGCACAATGCTACATATCCTACTCATAACAGAAAAATGCACTTGCTTGTTTGGCTTAAGTTCTTCCCTTGTAAAAGGAATCGAATGCAAAATGAATGGACAAAACCTTGCAGAAAGGCTTTGTAAATCCATTTCTCAAAGCCAATGTCTTATTATAATGTTCATTGTTCTCAACCCAGATGTCACTGAATTCATCCAGAAAGTGAAGCTTGTAGGTACTTGTGAGAGGTTCGAAGAACTTAGTGTCCATCTTATTCGTGGAAATAAGGGAATTGGCATCACAGACATGTGGGCTATTGTTGTTTCTATTTCCATTGTTTGTATTTGATCGTAGGGGGCTCATTGCTTGGATTGACTTCATAGAAACATAATATACTCTATTGAATCTGGAGTATGTGGAAATCAAGTTTCGGTAGTATGTATTATGATGGTTAGTTGAGATTCCAAGAGGGAAGGATTTGATAGAATTCAATGATTGAAATCTCTGGGAAGAAAGAGTAGAATTCCCTTGTGAGAAAGATGATTTCCTCACTATAACGTGAAGTTTTCCATATGCACCCATCTCAGAATTAGTCTTTGATCCAGATCTTTTGTATTTATCACCCCTTCATTCATATATTCCTTTTGATACTCCTAAGATACCCTTGGATTCTTCTCCTAGAGCGTCTCAGGTTCTGATTTGAGAATTGTTCCCAAACATGGTGACAAATAGTGATAACCCATCTGTAGAGTCATTACCCGAGGGTGTTCCTTTGAAAACATCTGAAAACCATATTCCAGCTACTGATATTAATCATAAATCACTCCTTCCTCCTGATAACTTCCCTTATGTTTCCGCTCCCTACAATATAACGAGTGGGCCAAGTGCAACTCCTGCTTATAGTGCACCCTGGGTCGCACCAGGTTATAACTCTCTCGGTGATTCCTTTTCCTACACTTATGGTGCAACTTCACTTTTTCATAACCCCATTTGGTCATCTAGTGCCACTCCTACTACTGGCTCTTTTGTTCTAAACGTTTCACCAGCTACGGAGACCCCTACCCAACCTACAGTAATGAAAGGTCAAATGTAGGTACCTCTTGGGCCTTCTCCTCCTACTACTATAGCCACAGTAATCGTGGTCCTAACTCAGAGTTGACAACCTATGAGTTCATCTATTCTACCATCTAGGGGGCAACTGCCTCCACCCTACATACCTCCTACTTCTAGTGGAAACCATGCAAACTGTTAGTGTCTACGAGTCATTAGTGATCAAATGTACTCTTTCAATATGGTTGATAGTGTCCTAGGTCAAATTTTTATAGTTTCAAATAAAATTTGATCATTGTTTAGTTGTAGGTCATTACTACTCCCTCCATAAAATGCCATCATGGTCTTGTAATCACTCCTTGTGATGGGTCACCAAAAGAGTGTATTGGTCATCATTTCATGGTCATTCATATTGCAAAGGTCTAAAGGTCCAAATCATGGTTTTAGGTATTCATTTGGTGTCATTATTAGGTCATATCATCATTGTCATTTAGAAGTCATGTCATCACCTCATGTCACCATCATAGGGAGTAGTAAAAGGAAAAATATTCTAAAGGTTTCCTAAGGCATATTTTGTTCTTTATGAATATGTAACACTGCATTATAAAGTGACAAGTTGTTGCACACCATCCTACCATTCAGTTTTCCAAAAAGTCAGGTGATGTCACTGCATGACCTAAGAAAAAAAGTTGATTTCAAGCTTATAAGAAGACCACCCAAGCATTTTTATTGTTCATTGCACCTTTACTGAGCATCACTCTATCATCAAAACTACATCCTAGCCACCAGAGCATCGAATTTCATCCTCAAAATACATTTTTTTCCTCCCACGCTATGCTTTTGTTGCCCACGCTACGCTTCTGGAATTTCGTTGCACTTTTAGCATTTGGGAAAAATAAGCATCTACAAGGGTTCTCATCAAAATTTCCATGTTCCAACATCTTTGTGGCAAGTAAGTAAATACCTGTGACCTCCTTTACTCATCAGCTTCCCTAGAAATGCAGTGAAAATCCCTCTCCTAGGGTTTCGCTGTGCTTTTGTTTTCTCAGTGATTTTACTTTGTTGCAATGGTAAAATACCAAGTTTCCTTGCTCTAATACCCTCACCCACACCCTACATACCTCCCCTAATATTTCCTTACACTCATTCCCTTCATCTCCCTTGTTTTCCTAACAAACTCTAGCCTACACTGCGCTTCTGGCAGTTTCTAGGTTAGGACTGTGTTTTACACATTCCCACCCCTTCCCCTCACTCTTTCTAAGAATTTCCACTTCCCTACACTCCCTAACACCTATCCCTACCCCCCAGAATTTTCCCATTAATTTACATAGCCCTTAACCCCTCTATTCTCTTTCCTCACTAGAATAGTCCCTTTTCCCCTCTTTTCCTAAAGCAAACCCTACCCTTCCTTCTTACTTAGCTAGGGTTTTACCATGAAAATTGAAACCATGGAAAATGAGTAGAAAAAGTACAATAAGGGAGGGCAAGTGTCTAGATTTGAGCCAGCTCACACCCATGAAATCATGGCCTCATCATTTATCAAGAAGTCCTTTGAAAATGTGGGTTGTCTAGGGTTTTGTGAAAGAATTCAGGAGGTAGGTTTCCATGCCAGATTGACAAGCCTTTTTTCCACCAACTTCAAGAGGGATAAGGTCAACATAGCAGGGGTTGAGTTCACTATTTCAACATATTTTATAGCCTCAGCCATAGGAATCCCTAACCATGGAGAAATCTAGTTTAAAGGGATGGATTTGGACATTGAGAATTACAAGGTTTTCTTAAAGTCACACTACAAAAATGCTCCAACACACATCTTTCCTTTCAAAAAGTTTCTTGACAGGTATGCTCCATTGATGAAGATGATTATGAAGTACTTTACATGTGAAGGGAGGTTTTCTAGATTGTACCAATACCACATTAGGTTGTTGATGCATTTCACAACAATCAAACCTCTCAATCTACCTCAATACCTGTATAGAAGCCTTGTCAAGATGACAGAGAAAGTACAAAGAAAAGGGAGAGATCACTAAGAAAACCTTTTCTGCCATGGCTTGGTCAAATTCATTGTTCTACATCAGCTTGCACAAGTTAACATATCATGGGAGAAATTCATACAATCATCAGTGTTTTTACCTACTACTAGTCAACCTACCAGTCACAGTGCTCCATCACCATTAAGGCCACAAGAGGTTGGCTCATATAGCAAATTTTCAGTGAGAAGGACACCTAGGGCAGAGATCACACAGACCTACAAGAAGGGGAAGAGATTAGTTTTTTCCCCTGAGATCATTAAAGAGGCAGTTACACCTAGAACTATGACTAGGACATCAGCGAGACAATTGCCTAAGGAAACTTCAGCTGAGCAAATTCATGAAGGAAATGAGCAGTCACCTAGGCACTCACCCATGCATTAATATTACGAGGAAATTCCTCATGAAAAATTAATCTCGGACCCAGAAGAAAGGATAGATGCAAATGTTATCAAGGAACAACATGTACAAATTCAAGCACTCAAGGATGATTTAGCAAAGGAAAATTACTTGGTGGCCTTTTTGAGACAAGGGAAAAGGACTTTGAAGGTGAGATTGATGCAAAATGATACCTCATAAGATCATCCATCACCCAGCAAGGTAAAGGACACATGAAAAGAAGTGATTGTTTTAGAAGAGTAGGTTGAAGACAAGGAGCCATCTCCTTCATTTGTATAAAAAGATCTTGTTGTAGCTGAGATTGACAACGATAGAGAATATTTGCTTGAGAAGGTAAATGATCACTTGGAGAATCTCCTGAGGAAGGAAAATAGAGTTTCACAGCTTCAGAGGCACATGGCAAGGCACTACTTCATCAAGAACCCAATTTGCAAAATTAGGGTTAAGAGTATGAAAAAGAAGCTAAAGAAAACCCTAAAAGAGCTAAAAAAAGGAGACAACCTTGAATTACTTGCTAATGCATAATTGATTGTTTAACTCATCATTCAAGAAGAAAAAGGAACAATTTTGAAGAAATTTTACAAATTTTGATGATTTTGGGTTTTTTTTTGCAGTTTTGAAAAATCATGGTGCACAGAAGTGCAACGAGCTCACGCTGCGCTTCTTCTAGGGACCTCCAAATGATGGATTTTTCACATGGTTGGATAGATCTTGGTAATTAAATTGCATATGTGGACTTGGTTTGCCATCTCAGCCTTTGAAACTGAAGAAAAAGTAAAAAAATAGTTCAAAAAACATGTTTCTGCCTCCTTTTTCAGCCCCTCGCTGTGCTTCTGGAGAAGTATTGGGAAAATAATTTTTTGGAAGCCTTAGAGAAGTGTTTTTGCAGGCTTGAAGGTTCAGGCACCTAGAAGACATCCTAAGCTATCTCCATCATCTTTCATATCGGCAATTGGATAGGGGAAAGTCCCTCAAAAGGCCTCCACAAGCCACACATTGCGCTTTTGTCTCACACATTGCACTTCTGAGAGAATTCGCTGTGCTTTCGCTAGTAGGTCAAATTTTCAAGTTTCTTCATTCAAATTCCATATCTCATGATGTAATTTGTCTTGTTTTGAGTTGAAATGATGTAAATGATTGTAATTAAGCTTGTAAATGTCAAATTAGTGTAGATTCATGCTCATTAATGCTTGTAAAGTTAAAGTGAATCAGTTTGGGCCAAATTGGGAGTTGGTTTCTAACCTCCCTAGTCTTAGGTATGGTTGGAGATATTCTTGTAAATAGTTCCTATGATGGTGGATTCAACCCCTGAGAGGGGGAATGTGTTTTTGGTCTATATGTAGCCTGATCTAAGTGATAGAGAGGGTTGGATGTTTGAGAATCATAGCTTGCAGCTACTCTACACTTTTTTGTAGTAATACAACAGACAATTGCAACTATTATCTTGGGATTCTTGTGGTATTCTTGTTTGGCACTATTTTTCTCTTTTTATCATCAAATTGAATACATATTTCTCCTTTATACCATATCTATGATTTCTTGTGATCATCTCATAGGTGTTTAAGAAAAATTCATAAGTTATATGCTCTATTTTTGTGAGATTTTCATGCTAGTGTTCTATTTTTTCTGATGAGTGAATTCATGGTTACATTCTCATTCTGATCCTTTACTTTTTCAACCCTACACCACCATGACAACCTAATTCTGTCATTGATCATGCCTACCTTGGCCCATTATATCTATGCAATTGATGATTTGAAACCCTAGCCTAGTTCCTAGATCTATGAGCTTCATCCAGCAAACCCTAAAATAAAACCCTAGTGAGCTTAATATCTAGCCTAACATCTAATTTCCTCTCAAGTCGCTGCATTGGCTGTGAGATTCTTGAGAGATCCCTCTCTAGCTTGGTAGGTCTAGCTACGAAGTCTAAAGATTGGTTTGAGGTTACCTCCTTTGGTCTCCTTCTCAACCTTGGGAGAACTGTGGAGTGCTAACACGAACTATGGATCCCCTCCTCGCACATTGGGAGTAAAAGCAACCCACTGGTGTTATTTCTAACCCGGGTGGTGTTGTAGCATTTTTTGGTTTTGATAAGTTCGAATAAATTAGACAAAAAATGAAAATGTATATACAAAATGTTAAGATAGGATATGGATAAAAAGAATATTGAATAAGAATTATTAGGAAATTTTTTGAATAAATATGTCCATATCAAAGAAAATTCTAGGGTAGATTCCCTAAAAAATAAAGGCAAAATAAAATGCTAGGTTAGACATAAAAGAAAACACAAATAAACCATGAAAGTGTGCAAGTCTAAATGCCACTACTATTTACTTTTATGCATAATAATGATTATGTGCAACTTGTTATTCATGCCACAATCCATGGTAATCAAATTGTTTAATCTTGGTTATTCCATGCTTTGAATTTTATGTTTATAGATTAGAGAATAAAATATGACCAAACAGTTTAATCTTGGCAGATCATAGTTAGGTAGAGAAAATAAAAGGAGCTCATAAGATTAATTTGAGCCCTTCGATGATATAAGGTTAGAAATAGAGTTGGATTGCTAATAAAAAGAAATACTGAGTTGCTAGTTCAAATGCACTCTAAAAGAATAAGCAAAATGTTAGGAATAGAAGGGTAGGTAGAAGTTAAATGTTTTGAAATGTTGAAATGATTATTTCCTAAAGTATATTATCGCATTGCATAATTCATAACGCAATGAACCATTGGGCGGAAGCAAAGTGTGATGTGCAATGTGTGATAATGCTGTCAACTGTTGGATGACTGCGGATTCTTGACCGTAGATCTTATCGCATCGCATCGCTCTTAAGAGAATGAACCATCAAGCATAAGAAAATGTGATTTGCAATATTCTATCCCTTTATTCACTAAATCACTTGGACCCACACCCGCCTATCATATCCTTTATAACCATTCATTCCCTGCTATTATGATAAACACCCGTTTACCTCTGCTCCACGTCACTTCATTAAGCTCTGCCCGATTAATGTTAAACTCGTCATTAACCTTCAATAATCCCTTACCGCCAATGCTTAAAGCGTTGGGCCCCTCCCTAAGCCCATGCTTTATTGCCCGCTCGCTTCCCTTGCCTGACTGCTATTAGATCAATTCCCATCTAATCCAATGCTCCACATCCATATCGGCCGTGCCCGATGCCCGAACAATACCCGTCCGATAAAGCGGTTTTCCCCGACCCCCCTGAGACTATGTGTCACGCTCTAAAGTATATTAGGTGAGCCCTCTTTAAAACCACCTTCGCCTCATAAGCAGTGCGACGACCCTTTAAATTTGCCTCCTCGCCAACCCGATAAACTGTCGATTATTCAAACATTCGCACCATATTAAAAACTTTCTCGTTACACTTTAAAACCCTGAAAACTCTTGTTTTCGTGCCTTTCGCCTATTTCACAGTTTAAACCATTAAAATCCTTTAGCACTACCCTGAACCTCTGCGATGCCATTTGACCTCCAATTACATTCAGGATGCTACCACAACTCCTTCCTTAGGTGTCCCTGTGTAAACAAAGCCATCAATTGCCTTCCTCCTGAACCTTTGTTTTCTTAACTATTGTTGTGTTTTGCAGGTAATCAGCCAAAGACTTGAGCATTGGATAGACAACATGACATTAGTCACAGAGACTATTTATTCTAAGAATCAACAAGAAAACTGTTAAAAAGTCTATATTCAGAGAAGAAGACCATTACACAAGGAATAGAGAAGAAGACAACTATGTAGGGCCTTGACTATTAAAACAGAGGATCAACGATACAACTCTCATAATAAAAACACTCAGGGATTCTTTCTTCATCCTGGATGAAATCAAGCATATATTTCGGGTAAAGCCCTCTTTTAATAAATACACTGAGATGGATGAAATCTACAAAGGATAACAAGCATTTCTATCCCAGATAAGAAATGTTGGGAAGAATTAATAGATTTACTTAATTAAGGATAATTGAACAACATTCAGCTTTTGAAGGAACAGTCAGCTAGCTTCAACCTCCTTTCAACTTTTTCAATGATATGTCATTAAACAGCACAACACTAAAGCAGTGCCAGATCATTAGATAATTTTATTTTTGATTGTGTAAATAATCTATTTTTGTAAAAGCGGTTTAGGATATTTTTCGTCCTAGTCTTGTATAAATAAATCTCTTCATGAGTTATCATGGGTTGCACCCTTGATGAAGCATTTCTAGATATTTGATGTACTTGAGTTTTCTGGAACCTCAATACGAAGAAAAGGATTCTGAATTCTATTTTGCACAGTTTGTGTTTCATGTAAGTTTTTCCAGTATGACTTTACAAAGATAATTAGGTAGGAATAATTGTGTCTCAATCTATTCTTATAAGCTTTCTGAAGTGATAATCATTAAAGAGAATGAATTAATGGACTATCTGTTTAATTAACTCCCTCTGAATCAATAAATCATCAGCGTCTCATTGTAAGCATAAGCATATTCTCTTGAACCTTCTGAACATCGGTCAAAGGTTTTCACACTTATGATTATGTAATTATCTATTTCAGAATTGTGATAATCATATTATTTTTGTTTTCTGCTCACCACTACTCAAGCTTTATCACTGTGTGAAATTTTATAGCAGCCCTTTACTGAGATATTGATATTATTCAAAGGGTTAGGTATATAAATTCTATATTTGTTTTATTCATTGGTCTCCCAAATCAAAACAAAAACCCACAAAACATTTATCTTAGATGCTCTGGCACAATAGCTAACCATTATTATCTCAGAGGTACAACATCAAACTAGCGTCGTTGCCAGGGACTCGAATTCCATTAAGTTTTCATTGGGCAACGATATGTATTCTATTCCATTAAGGTGATTAAAGGTCTAGAAAGGTTAAAATCATTCACCTGGCGACTCCACTCTCTCAAACTGGCACCTTTTAAGCACACCAGATCTCGTTCAGAGGGTAACCTAGTTGATCCTTTGTCAGATCCTGAAAAAATTCCCAGAAAAGCCAGTACTAAAAGGGGACATCAACCCTCTTCTTCTTCTTCTTCTTCAGTCTTACATTCTGAAGATTTACCATCATTTGATCCTTATAGTAACATTCCATCCAGTCTAGATTACTCTCACCTATCACCTAGGGTTACTGAACTCTTGAGGAGAGGAGTTGATTTTAAATCAGCATTCCTCATTCATTCATTTGAAACTCATCCAAAAGCCTCACTGCCACCAAGATCTCCTAAAACTAAATCTAACTTTGGTGTTAATTTACTAGAATATATACCAACAGATTTCATGTCCCCTACCACTTATTCATTTCCTCCAACTTTTGGACAACCTGAAGCTTCTACTTCTGAACAACCCGAAGAGAACTTCTCTGTGTATTCAAATCCACTATTTGAAACAAAGGAAGGTATTCATCCACAGGTCCAAAAGTTAGTTCTTAGGACTCCTTTGAAATCACTCAGGAGATCCCCTCCTTCTTCACCTCCAACTAGTTCTTGAACCCCTCAATCACATTCTTCAACCTCTTCTTCATCTTCTTCAACTTCTACATCCACACAAACACCTCATACAACACCTCCCACTATGGCTTTCCAATCTATTGTATAGGCTAGATATGTAGCTTTAGTCTTACCTCCTAATCTCGATGCATTCCCAGCTAGATACTTGAAATACCTTCCCAGGTATAATGGAGAGATCGGTCCTTCTGCTAAAGACCATCTTCAAACCTTTTTAGACTTTTCAGATAACATGAATATTGAACGAGAAAATGTTTACATGAGGTTGTTTTTACAATCGCTTGAAGGAAATGTAACAATTTGGTTTAGGCAGTTACCTGCAAATACCATTAGAAATTGAGAAGAACTTACAACTATATTTAAAAACCAGTGGGGTGTGAAAAAGGATCCTCTTTACTTTCTTACTAAGTTTGATGAACTTAAAATAAATTTTGGTGAACTTGTATCAGACTTTATCAAAAGATTCAATAAGATTTACCATAAAATGCCCACTGATTATAAATCCCTTGTAGCAGTAGCAAAGTCTAGATTTTCTAAAGCCTTTGATGATGATTTTGTTGTTATGCTGAGAGAGAGAACTTCAAGAACTCTTGAAGATATGAAAACAAATGCTATTGAGGTAGAAGAAAACAAGGCTACTTCAACTACTTTGAAAGCTAAAGAGGAAAATGCCCAAAGAAAACTCAAATCGACACCAGAGGCTTCTAGTTCCTCTAAGAATAAAACTGAAGATTCTAAAATAGATGAAATAACTTCTCTTCTTAGAAATCTATCTAATAGAATTTCCAAGATTGAGACTCAACCTAAGACAACTCAACAAATAGTTTCCAGACCCCAAAATCAAAATCAAGGTCAATATCAAAGAAATCCACCATTACGAATTCTTCAGAGACCTAGTAATGATCAATAGGTTCCTACTCCTTTGTTGATAGATGATCAGCAACCTGATGATAATACTATGGCCATCACTAAAGATATAAATAATTTGGATACTTTCTTTGATCAAACAATTATTATTCCTCTTACACAACAAAATCAAGTTCAAGAAGATCAAGAATCTTCACAGCTTTCTAAATACCATGCCTTCTCTGAATTTTTAATTGCAGAGTTGAACAAAAGATATGACCTTTTAGGCCTAGGCCTAGCCCTAGAAGACCTCCTAAGGAAACTCCAGTAATTGAACCTCGTGCCAAAGCTTCTCAAACTCAAACAACTTTTATTCAACCATTAGAACAACCAATTGATATTCCTCAAAATGACAAAAATGCATCGACTACTTTTAATGTTGAAAAAGAGTTAGAAAGAGTTAAAATTTCAATTCCTCTTTCAGAACTTTCTAAAAACCCTGGGTATAAAAATCAGGTCTCCAAATGGATACAAAATACCTCGTTTGATACTGAAGGTGATATCATTAGTTTGCAAGATGAAAAACCATCAGTTTTTTTTTGGCCCAAGCTCAGATATGATAGATGAAATAGTGCCTCCTTTCTATGTAACTCTTAAGACACATGATTCCATGTTGTATAATTGTATGCTTGATTCTGGAGCATCACATAACCTCATGCCAAAAACTATCATGGATCATTTGAAACTTGGCATAACTAGATCCTATCATGATTTGTACACCTTTGATTCTAAAAGGGTACCTTGCTTAGGATTGATTAATGATTTAGTAGTCACCCTTGCCCAAATTCCAATGAAAAGTATAGCACTTGATATAGTTATCACAAATATCCCTCCCAAATTTGGAATACTCCTTTCAAGGTCTTGTTGTGCCAAATTAGGGGGAACTCTTGAGATGGATATGTCTTATGCTACTATTCAAGTTTATGGGGGAGAACAACTAAGATTATATAGGGAGGTGAGATTTGTGCACATTGTTTGTAAAACGGATTGACCAAGGAACCATCCCATTTATGCAATTGACCAAGATTTTGGTTTCTTTCAACTCTCTTCAAACCAAGTGCATGAAACTCAAGTTAAAATTGAAGATGTAATTGAAAGTCTAGTACCAAATAAAACTGATATATGGAAACTATTCTTTGATGGCTCCTGTACAAAAGATGGATCAGGAGCTAGAGTATTTCTAATATCACCAGAAAAAGAAAACATTACCCAATCATGTAAGCTCAACTTCAAAGTTACAAATAATGTGGCTGAATATGAAGCTTTCCTTTTAGGATTGCAATTAGCCAAAAGCTTAAAGGTTCGAAACTTAAGTGTTTTTACTGATTCAGAGCTTATTGTCAAACAAGTGAGAAGCATTTGCCAGACTAAACATCCTAGACTTAGGTCTTATCGAAATAAAGTATGGGATTTAGTTGAAAACTTCTTTCATGCCTTTAATTTGACTTATATTCAAGAGATTAGAATATTCATGCAAATTCCTTAACTGTTTCTGCTAGTTCATTCAAAATTCCGGATCAGACTAATGTACTCTACCAAATACGAGTCAAGTATAGACCATCTATCCCAGACAATCTAAAACACTGGTAGATATTTGAAGATGATGAACACTTGAAATACTTTCTACAACTTGTAGATCAATTTTCTCTTCTACAAATTGATGAAGATAGATCCCAAATAAATGAAAATATAAGTGAAAATGATACTTCAGATTTCAGTTCAAAAATTGCAAATCATAATATTATTCAATTGTCTAACAATTTTATTCCAAAAGGTTTGATACCTTTAGAAAAATTGTTTGATTAAAATGATGTTCTCTGAAATCCTCAATCCATTTCTTCGAAAGGGGATATAGAGGAAATTAACATTGGAACAAATGATGATGTCAAAAGCATCAAAATCTGTGCATCTCTAGACCCTAAGATTAAAACTCAATATCTTAAGTTACTTCAAAATTATAAGGATGTTTTTGCTTGGACCTATGCTGATCTAAAAACTTATGATACTTCATTAATACAGCATAAGATCCCTTTGAAGCCAGAAGCAGTTCCTTATCAACAAAAACTTAGTAGGATTAATCCAACCCTTTTACCAATTGTCGAAAGGGAAATTAAGAAAATTTTAGATGCCTAGATCATTCTCCCTCTTAGATATTCTAATTGGGTTGCAAATTTAGTTCCAGTGAGGAAAAAGAATGGATAAATTAGGCTTTGTGTGGACTTTATAAATTTGAACAAAGCATCATTAAAGGATAATTACCCTTTGCCCAAGATGGATCAGTTACTTCAAATTGTTTTAGGAGCACAAAGACTTTCTATGCTTGATGATTTTTCAAGTTATAATTAGGTGAATCTTAATCCAGTAGACAGGGAAAACACAACCTTCACTACACCCTGGGGTACATTTATGTACACTAGGATGCCATTTGGCTTATCAAATGCTAGAGCAACATTTCAGAGAGCTATGTTTGTAGCTTTCATGGGTCAGGTAAACAAATTTTTAGTTATTTATCTTAATGACATTACTGTTTTTTCTAAATCTGATCAGAAACATCTAAAGCACTTGAACATGGTTTTTGACAGGTGTAGGAAATCTGGGATATCATTGAACCCTAAAAAGTATTTGTTTTCTATTAAAGAAGGAAAACTATTAGGCCATATAATCTCAAAGGAAGGAGTGGTAATTGATCCTAAGTGTGTGTCTGCCATTGAAACATTGACCTTACCTAGAAACAAGAAAGAAATTCAAGCTTTTCTGCGTAAGATTAATTTTTTAAGGAGATTCATCCCAAATTATGCAGAGATTGTAAAATATATAACTCACATGCTCCAAAAGGATCATGAAGTTAAATGGACTGACTATTCCAAGCATGCATTTGATCAGATCAAGAAAGCTATCTCTGAAGCTCCCACCTTGGCCAACCCTAATTATACTAAACCATTTATCATCTTTTCTTTTGCCTTAGAAACAACCCTTGCTACTATCCTATTACAAAAGAATGAAAATTCCCATGACCAGCCCATAGCCTTTTTCAGTAAGGTTATGAGAGATGTCGAGCTTAAGTATGACATAATTGAGAAGCAATCATATGCCCTCATTCAAGCCCTGAAATCTTTCAGGATGTATGTCCTACATTCACGTATTACTGCTTATGTTCCTAATGGTGCTGTAAAAATTGTTTTAACCCAACCTGACACTGATGGGAAAAGAGGTAGGTGGATCACTCAAATACTTGAGTTTGATCTAACTATCAAAACTAAAAAGCTAGTAAAAGGCTAGGGATTAGCCAAGCTTCTAGCAGAATCCAATTGCAAAGTGCTTGGAATCAATTCTATTTTAGAAGTACAGGGGAAGAATCCACAAGAACCTTTTGTCCTAGTACAGGGGAAGAATCCTCAAGAACCTTATGTCCTTGCACAAGGAAAGAATCCACGAGAACCTTTCCTAATTATACAAGGGGAGAATCGACAAGAACCTTCTCTTCAACCTAAAGAAAAGAATCCACAAGAACCTTTACCTTATGATTAGATAAGCCCTTTACATATTGATGAAAAATTTCTATTTTCATATTGGTTTAGAGACATTGTAAATTTTCTCCTCCATTTTGAATGCCCAACATCATTTTCCAAAGCCCAGTGTAAAAGTCTTAAATTGAAAGCAGTCAAGTACTGCATCATAAATGCAAATTTGTACTGGAAAGATCCATTGAATATTTTGCTATTATGTTTAACAGAATCAGAAACTGAAGGAATCATTGATCAATTCCATGCGGGATTTTGTGGAGGACATTATGCTTGGAAAGCAACAACATACAAGATATTAAGGGGAGGATTTTATTGGCCAACATTTCTTTTGCAAGTAGGGGCAAAGGTCAAAAGTTGTGTTCCTTGTCAGATGTTTGCTCGTAAGCAGAAACTAGCAGCTCTTCCACTAGAACCATCAATAATCTCAGCACCTTTCCTTCAATGGGGATTAGATTTTATTGGAGAAATACATCCCACTTCAAGTAATCAGCACAGATGGATTCTCACAGCAACAGACTACTTCACTAAATGGGTGGAAGCAATTCTAGTAAGAAATGCTACTGATTCAGTAGTAATTAAGTTCATTGAAGAAAACATCTTATCTAGGTTTGGTTGCCCAACTCAAATTGTCATAGATAATGCAGCAACATTCTCTAGTGTTAAAATGATTGAGTTTTGCCAGAAATATCAGATTCAGTTACATCATTCAACTCCATACTACCCTCAAGGTAATGGACTCGCAGAATCTTCAAATAAAAGTCTGGTAAAGGTAATAAAAAAGACCCTAGCATATCACAAAAAGAGTCGAGACTCTCATTTAGTTATGCAGTATGGGCAAACAGAATAACTCCAAAAAGATCTACTAATAAATATCCTTTTCAGTTAGTCTATGGGAAAGATGCATTTTTTCCCACCAATTTGGCTTTCCTGGTTTTAAAATTCTTGTAGGACTCAACAGATGAACCTAATGATTTTTCAAGAAGGATAAATCAAATTATTGAACTAAATGAAAGCATAGATGGTGTTCAATACAAATTGACGAAGTATCAAAATAAGATGAAAAGGCTGTTTGACAGAAGAGCCAGGGAAATAGACTTCAGAGAAGGTGACCTAGTTCTAAGATGGGACTCCATGAGGGAGGAAAAGTGAAATCCTGGTAAGTTTGACAACCTATGGTTTGGTCCATTAGCAATTGCTGAAGTAAAGGGTAACAACACATTTGTGCTGCAAAATCTTGAGGGACAATATTCTACTTATCCTGTAAATGGAAGTTTTCTCAAACATTTCATTCAGTACTAAGAAGTTGGGATACATTTCATTGTAAATTTTCTAATTTCTTTTATTTTTCAGCTGTCAGTGAGATTTTTTACAGCAAAGACTCCAGAGCCCGAGGAGAAGGCACATGTATCTGCAGGTTCTCTTCATTCTACAGGAGAAAATAGTCCCCAGTTGGAGCCGATGTTGTAGCATTTTTTGGTTTTGGTAAGTTAGAATAAATTAGACAAAAAATGAAAATGTATATACAAAATGTTAAGATAGGATATGGACAAAAGGAATATTGAATAAAAAATGTTAGGAAAATTTTTGAATAAATATGTCCATATCAAAGAAAATGCTACAGTAGATGCCCTAAAAAATAAAGGCAAAATAAAATTCTAGGTTAGACAGAAAAGAAAACAAAAATAAACCATGAAAGTGTGCAAGTCTAAATGCCACTACTATTTACTTTTATGCATAATAATAATTGTGTGCAAGATGTTATTCATGCCACAATCCATGGTAATCAAACTGTTTAATCTTGGTTATTCCATGCTTTGAATTTTATGTTTATAGATCAAAGAATAAAATTTGTCCAAACAATTTAATCTTGGTAGATCATAGTTAGGTAGAGAAAATAAAAGGAGCTCATAAGCTTAATCTGAGCCCTTAGATGATATAAGTTTAGAAATAGAGTTAGATTGTTTATAAAAAGAAATATTGAGTTGCTAGTTCAAATTCACTCTAAAAGAATAAGCAAAATGTTAGGAACAGAAGGGCAGGTAGAAGTTAAAGGTTTTGAAATGTTGAAAGGATTATTTCCTAAAGTATATTATTGCATCGCATAACTCATAATGCAATGAAGCATTGGGCGGAAGAAAAGTGCGATGTCCGATAATGTTGTCAACCGTTGGATGGCTGCAGTTCTTGACCGTAGATATTATTGCATCGCATCACTCTTAAGGGAATGAACCATCAGGTGTAAGAAAATGTGATTTGCGATATTCTATCCCTTTATTCACTAAATCACCTGGACCTACACCTGCCTATCATATCCTTTATAACCATTCATTCCCCACTATTACGATAAACACCCATTTACCTCCACTCCATGTCACTTCATTAAGCTCTACCCGATTAATGTTAAACCCATCATTAACCTTCAATAATCCCTTACCGCCAATGCTTAAAGCGTTGGGCCCCTCCCTAAGCCCATGCTTTATCGCTCGCTCGCTTCCCTCACCTGACTACTGTTAGATCAACTCCTGTCTAATCCAATGCTCCACATCCATATCAGTCGCGCCCGATGCCCGCACAATACTCATCCAATAAAGCAGTTTTCCCCGACCCCCTTGAGGCTACGTGTCACGCTCTAAAGTATATCGAGTGAGCCCTCTTCAAAACCACCTTCGCCTCATAAGCGGTGCGACAACCCTTTAAATCCGCCTCCTCGCCAACCCAATAAACCGCCGATTATGCAAACATTCACGCCATATTAAAAACTTTCTCGTTACACTTTAAAACCTCAAAAACTCTTGTTTTCATTCCTTTCACCCGTTTCACAGTTTAAACCATTAAAATCCTTCAGTGCTACCCTGAACCTCTGTGATGCCATTTGACCTCCAATTACGTTAAGGACGCTACTACAACTCCTTCCTCAGGTGTCCCTGTGTAAACAAAGCCATCAATCGCCTTCCTCCTAAACCTATGTTTTCTTAATTATTGTTGTGTTTTGCAGGTAATCAACCGAATACTTGAGCATTGGATAGACAACTCTGATATCAGTCACAGAGTCTGTTTATTCTAAGACTCAACAAGAAAACTGTTAAAAAGTCTATATTCAGAGAAGAAGACCATTACACAAGGAATAAAGAAGAAGACAACTATGGAGGCCATTGACTATTAAAACATAGGATCAACGATACAACTCTCATAATAAAAACAATCAAGGATTCTTTCTTCATCTCGAATGAAATCAAGAATATATTTTAGGTAAAGCCCTCTTTTAATAAATACACCGAGATGGATGAAATCTACAAAGGATAACAAGCATTTCTATCCCAGATAAGAAATGTTGGGAAGAATTAACAGATTTACTTAATTAAGGATAATTGAACAACATTCAACTTTTGAAGGAACAATTAACTAGCTTCAACCTCCTTTCAACTTTTTAAGTGATATTTCATCAAACAGCACAGCACTAAAGTAGTGCCAGATCATTAGACAATTTTATTTTTTATTGTGTAAATAATATATTTTTGTAAAAGCAGTTCAAGATATTTTTCGTCCTACTCTTGTATAAATAACTCTCTTCACGAGTTATCATGGGTTGAACCCTTGATGAAGCATTTCTAGATATTTGATGTACTTGACGTTTTTGGAACCTCAATACGAAGCAAAGGATTCTGAATTCTATTTTGCACAGTTTGTGTTTCATGTAAGTTTTTCCAGTATCACTCATTATTTTTTTCTTCATATTCTTATGACTTTACAGAGATAAATAGGTAGGAATAATTGTGTCTTAATCTATTCCTATAAGCTTTCTAAAGTGATAATCATTAAAGAGAATGGATTAGTGGACTGTCTGTTTAATTAACTCCCTCTCAATCAATAAATCATCAGCATCTCATTGTAAGCATAAGCATATTCTCTTGAAACTTCTGAACATCGGTCAAAGGTTTTCACACTTATGATTATGTAATTATCTATCTGAGAATTGTGATAATCATATTATTTTTGTTTTCTACTCACCAGTACTCAAGCTTTATCACTGTGTGAAATTTTATACCAACCCTTTACTGAGATATTGATATTATTCAAAGGGTTAGGTATATCATTTCTATATTTGTTTTATTAATTGGTCTCCCAAATCAAAACAAAAACCCCCAAAACAGTTATCTTAGATGCTCTAGAATAATAGCTGACCATTATTATCTCAGAGATACAACATGTGGAATGTCAATTCCATCTGTATCATGTACTTTCACAGGGAGCCCCTTAAAAGGTCACCAAGTCTCCTTGACTCAACCTTCCTACCAATAGCCATATGTTCCTACTCGCTCTCAACATCCCCAACTTCCACTATTGGGAGTTCCTCCCAATCAGCAGGGAAGTCCCCAAATGTAGTATGGCCCCAATCCTTCCCATCCTCTTGGGACTAGTAATCCCCCTCTGTGGTCACAAATTCATGTCCAACTGCAACAGGAACCTTACCCGCAGTCACAACCACAGGGTCCTTTCCACCCCCAGCAGGTAACTTACCAGTAGCCACAACCGCAGGTTTCTTTCAATCCCAACAGGGACCTTACCAGCATCGTAGTCGTGGGTTTCCATTCAATCACAACAGGGACCTTACCAACAGTCGTAGCTGCAAGTTCCCTTTCAATCACAACATGAGCCTTACCAGTAACCACAACTACAGTCGCAATAGATACTCTACTAGCAATAGTATGGTCAGTATGCCTTGCAGATTCCATACGTTCCATATGGTCTTTACCAGACTCCATACGTTCTATATGGTCAACCTCCTTATGGTCAAAACCCACCACAGTGGGGACAGACCCAACCTTGGCAGGGTTGGAACACTTAATTTGGTGCATACCAGAGACCTTATACCCCATATAATCCACAACTTCCATTCTTGGCAACGTTGGAATTGTTGCATGTGTCACGGCTTTCGAATGACCCAATACTTCACTCACCATATTGGCCACCATCACCAATTAAAATATCAATTGACTGTCCTAAGTTAAAAGGTAAATCTGGATAAGACCCCCAGGAGCATGTTATGACATACCACCTTTAGTATTCCTCTAACTCTTGGGTTGATGATTCAATCTGATTGTGTCTTTTGCAACGCACTTTGACAGATGCTGCCGCTAAATGGTAGATCGATCTCCCTTGAGGTGCTTTCCAAGATTTCAATTCACTGGCCATGGCTTTCCTCACCCATTTCCAATTACCTATCTAGTACGACACTGGAACCCATCTCTTAACATCTTTGTAGTTGACGACCTCCACTCATATCTCCGATCATATCCATGAATGGAGACGTAGGTCTCGTCTCATCAAATTTGACATCGAGGAAAATTGCACAAGAAATGAGGAAAATTGCACCAGTATTGATTTGGTGAATCAACTATTAATTCTAGAGCCAAATATAATTGAAGAAAAATATATTTTTGGCGCGATAGAGTATGAAATTAGCGATTTACAAGTGTCAATTGATCATTATGAATGTATGTCTCAATTTAGCGTCATAATTATGTTTAACAACACGATTGACATATTTCGCAGTTTAACTTGGTTTAGAGAATGGGGTACATTCATGTTAAACACATATTTTTTTTATGATTTGTTATAAGAAGAAAATGATCACATTCTAAGACATGACAATGAAGTCAAAATCAATAATTCCTTCATCAGTAGATTTTAAAGATTTTTTGAAATTGACACTTCAAGAGAAAAAAATACAATATCAAAGAAGTAGAAAGAACTTGAAGAAGTCATCTCTAATAAAAATGAAGAAATTTCTCAGTTAAAAAATCATAGTCAGAAACTATTTGCACAAGTCAAGAATTATAAACCTATGAATCACAAATTCGAACAAGAAAAGGAAACTCTCAATAAGAAACTCAATGGAAATTTACCAGAAACTGACGAAAAGGGGACACATACTGATCCAATTAGCATCAAAACCCAATAAGATAACAAACCAGTTGAAGTCATATTTAGATGTTGCAGTTCAAACGAAAGACATTTCAATTTAAGATTCAGTCATTAACCAGGTGACTTCAGTATGTGGAGAAAATCAAATAAATCAATAAATCTCCACAATCAGGATAATGGGTCACAAGAACTCCTTATCGACACCTAAATCATAAAAGATGACATGTCAACCAGTCTACATATTCATATTTGTCAGACTAGAATAAATTGGCTTATGTTCTAAAGAATATCGATGTCAACATAATCCAATGTTATGATAACAATTCATCCCAAGTTTCTAGTAACTACAAGATTCCACAAAAGGTTAATTTGAGATTTTAGATTATTTCACATCACAACAATTATATACCACACTCGAAATTTCATATTTTCTTGTATCATCAAAGATGACAATTTGGAGACGAGAAGAAATTTGAGACAAAAAGATATCAATCCTTTTCATCAATAAGATTTGAGGACAAAGCTTTTCTAAGGGGAAGACAATGTTATGAATATAATAATTAATAGTTAATAGTTAATAATGATTAGTATACTGACGATGCATATC
Source organism: Pinus tabuliformis (assembly GCA_031772625.1). Classification (NCBI taxonomy): domain Eukaryota; kingdom Viridiplantae; phylum Streptophyta; class Pinopsida; order Pinales; family Pinaceae; genus Pinus; species Pinus tabuliformis. The sequence goes on from CM062820.1 coordinate 1,279,408,472, forward strand.
TCTAAAAACATGAGTACTCGTGAAGGGACACCTTTCCTAGTACACAAGCAGGGCCCTCATTTGTAAACATATTAATAACATATCTTCAATTAATTCAAAAATTATGATATAAGAACATTATTGAGAAAAATTTTGGCAATAATCACATAGGATATGTTTTTTCAAAAAATATAAAAATATTACTTGCCCTATAATGGATATTTACATATTCTACATATTCTAAATATTCCACTGTGTATATGAACCCCATTCATTACAATCTCTACCTTATTGGGCTGCAGAGTGCCTCTCGCTACAATTAAAAGTAGTATTAGTCTTTTTCGAAAGTATGTATTGTGATTAGATATTTTATTTATATAAAATTTAACATTTAAGATATTTTATTAATACATATTTGTAAAAAAAACTTTTGAAAATTGTAAATGAAAAGATAATATCAACATTCATTTACTACAACCCCCAAGGAGGGTCCCCAAGAGTGGTCATTCCCCTCCCCTTGATATGATGCTAACTCACACAAAATGGAGCAACGAATTCCACTATAGTTGGTGCATTGTATGTACTTCCATCACTTCATTGACATGGCACACAACTAGAAAAATGTTAAGCATCATTTGAATATTGCAAATGGTATACATAGGTATATGAGGACTCCAAACTAACCATTCTAGCTATTAGATCAACCAACAACTCCTCCTCGGATCAGGATAGTGACCAACCAATGCCAATTCATAGAGATTTTCCCAACAGTTTTTATGACTCATTATTTTTTTGCTTGTAGTACTAGTAGTTTTTTTTTTCTTCTCGTGTCATTGTATATCAAGGTCTGGCACGACCAACATATTTTTATAAGTTTATATTTACAAGGTGCTCTATTTAAACAAGGTTTTAGCAACCTTAAGACTCTAAACTTATGTTATTGGTTTGATTTCCCTTGAGATAGACCAGTGGCTGAAAATTTTTAATCTATGTGATCCTCATTTTACATAATACAAAGTGCCTAACTTCATATATACACTACGGTGGAGATAATTATTGATAACTAAAATTCAACAATATACTTTTAAAACACCAAATTTATTTTACAATAAATCAAATATAATTCATAAAAACATAATTCAAAATAGTACAACAAAAAACAGTTTCATCCAAATTTGACAAAAACCATACAACCCTAATTCAAAACCAAACCTCTATCACCAAGTTTGACAAAAAGCCATAAAACCCTAATTCAAAACCAAACCTCTATGACCAAGTCAAATAAATTTATAATCTTTTACCAAAAAATTAGGTTTTCAATCATTTTAATTAGAAAATCCCACCCAAATACCCTTGGTGGAGTTCTTACTCTATGTACTATTGCTAAATCCTCACCCAAATACCCTTGGTGGAGTTCCTACTTTAGGTAGGATTGCTAATTTTACATAAGGCATATGAAAATGGTACAACACAAGGAATATACACCTGGTAAAAGGAAATAATAAACATTACTTTTATTTTCTATATAAATGTAGTATATAATTTGATATTAAATAAAAACATATATTATTAAATAGAAATTTATTTTAAAATTCGAAAAAAAAAAAAATTCTAAAAATTTAAATTTTCTGATTAAATATTTATTATATAATCTTCTTATCAAACAATTTACGATATTATATTTCAATTATCTTGCAAACTTTTCAATTATCTTGCAAACTTTTAGTTTCATAAAAACGTATAGACTCTTATTTTATTTTATTTTTTTTGTAAAGAAACCTTTAGGCTTTTTTTCAAATTTTCATATAAATATAAGAATTTTTTTAATATGGAATAAAGGTAAAAAAAAATTTAATTATATTAATAGTTTTTAATATTTTGAAATAGAATTTTAAAATTTTAATTTAATTGCCAATATTTATTAAGTGGATAATAGAGATTTAATCTCCATGAAATATTATAAATTATTTTTAATAGTAGTTATAAATTAAAAAATGAAATTTATCTTAAAGTAATTATGCTCTTTCTACTATTTTAGTCAACTTAACTAATAATAAAATATAATGTAAACAAGTGTCATATAAAATGAGTTATTTTGAATAATAAAAAATAGCATTGAAACAAGTATATGATTTTTTTAGACATGTGATATTGACAAGCTATGGTATTTATAGCAAAGCCTATTTATAAATTAAGAATATCAAGAGTGAAATAGGAGTAAATCTACATGGTTAAAAATATTGTTGCATGTTTTTTTAAATGGGTATATCATAATAATAATAATAATAATAACAATAATAATAGTTATAATAACAATAGACTGTGAAACTACGGATGGCACGGATGGCTCATTAAATCAGTGATAGTTTTTTTGATGGTATATGCTTGTCTCAAAAGATTAAGACATGCATGTCTAAGTATGAAATAATAATGTCAATTGAGATTATTTTGGGTGGTTAAATAGAATGGTGTATATAATAGTAAAAATAATAATTATGTCAATTGAGGTTATCTTGAGTAGAATTGTGAAATTCAATTTCCTGTGAGTAACATGCTAATTAGAAATATTATTGTACTTACTTTTCCTTATAATAATAATAATAATAAAATTTTAATTTAATTATTTTTCTTTTAATATATTGAAAATGTAAATGTAAACTATTTCATGCAATAAGTGTTTTGAGATTATTCCCACAAACACTTCATAACTATTCAGTTTATGTACTCATAAAAATTTAAATTTTTGACTTTTAAAACTCTAATACTACATGGCAAGTTGTTTCTATCCCCTTTTCTTACTCTTAAATAATTTAATTTTGAATTAACATTGAAAATTAAAATACAATTTAATTATGAAATAATTTTAAAATACTAAAAATTAAAATAGGTAAGTTTGATGGTTAACTTTTTAATTATAAAATAATTATAATCATATATATAAAGAAAGAGAAAGAAGAAATAGTTTTATTATATATATAGAAATGGATAGAGAAAATAGTGTTATTATATATATATATATAAAATGGAAAGGAGAGGAAATAGTGTTCTTAGGTAAATGACTTCGAATTTAATTTTACTTGATCGAAAAATAATACGTAATTGATAATTATTTGAGAAAGTGTAAGATTTTAAAATAAGCATGTCACATGGTAGAGTGCGTTATGAGTATTGATTTTTTTTCATCTTTTCAAGCTTTTTAACAAATTTTAGTTTGTTAATTGTATTTTTCATTATAGTTATGGGGTTATGTTCTTATCGCATGGTTTTTGTGTATGACATTTTTAGTATATTTGTTTAAGTAATTTTTTTGGGAAATGTGATTATCAATTTTGGATGGAGGTTTTGTTTTTTATATTTAGAATAGGATGTCATCTTTTTTTTTTTAAGAATCAATAATTAATAGATTTGTTTTTCGTTTTAATTTTGGAGAGTTAGCCTTTATTTCATACTTTAGGTATTTCAGGGATAGTCAAGCGAAATTTCAAATGACTTTTTATTATTTAAAAAAATTGTTTCTTTAAATAGTATTTTTTAAATATTAATCACTTTTAAAATAAAATTGGATTTATTTGAATAAGTTTACTCTTTGTTTAAGTTGGTATGTCATTTTATGTTCTTTTTGTATTGGTTCTTAGAGTTTCTAATATCTAACACCTTATTATTATTTTGGAATCCTTTCTTTATCATTATTCTAGGTATGGCTCCTTATGACCATTCAAATCTAATCAATTGTTATGTGAGTTTTAGGGACTTATTATTCTTACCATGTATTTGGATAGACCTATTGTTCTTATAGTGGGTTTTGAAAGACCTATTACTAGACCTAGGGCCTCATAGTGTAAACACTTTACCATTTCTCATTTTGCAATGGGAATTGGTTTGCTACATTTTTAATATGGATTACAAAGAATTTCTTGAGTTCAGGTGTGCACTGCGTAGTCACTATTTAGGACAATCAAAACCTAGTTTTCATCAAAACAATAAATATTAGTCACTATTTAGGGAAATCAGAGATAATTTTCATCAAAATAATAAATATTCATTAATAATATGGTAATCAATTTGATAAGGATAAGCAAATTGGAGTTTGTAATCAAGTGAAACCTATGAACTTTAATAGTGGGAGACTAAGGGAAGAATATACTATGCATTATCTCTAGGAGAATGTGGAACTAGTAAACTAGGATTTATATTTAGCTTAGGAAGTAGTAGAAGAAGGAAAAATATACTATGCCTTAACTCTAGGAGAAGGTTGAACTAGTAAACTAGGATTTATATTTAGCTTAGGAAATAGTAGAAGAATGAGGGTGGGTCATGCTTTTTGCTAGGTTTTTACTTACTATACAATACTTAGGCTCTTAAGTTTATTTTGTAAAATCTATGTCACTAAGTTCTTTTAAAATGTTTTCTATCTAAATTTAGCTTTTCTATTTTTACTGGATTTAAATAAAGATATAATAATAATAATTTACTTTTAAGTTAACGACCAAGCCAAATACCAAATTGGTGCACGAGACTTCCTTGTTTCTAGGACAAGAGATCCCACATATCTTCAATAATTTGATTTCTAAAATCTATAAAAATATACATACTCTACACGTGTATAAATTTGTACAAGCTATAACGTCATAAGAAGAAATAATTGCTATTAATCAGTAAACTTGCTCAAATTATAAAAATATATAAATATTTTGATATAAACTATGATATACTCTAGTTATAAAGTTTGTATTTTAAATTTTAAATTAAAATATCTTATTTGTAATTAAAATAGTTAAAATAAAAATTTATGATAAATAACTTTTAAAAATATATAAATAACCAAAAGAAATATGTCTTTAAAATTATATTAAAACCTTTAAATTAAATACACTAATCTTATTTAATAGTAAATATAAAATATAATTACATTAATTTATTTTACTATTTTAAATTAATTAATTATATATAATTAATTGGAGAGAATCCAACAATAATATAAAATATAATTACATTAAATTACATTAATCGATTTTACTATTTTAAATTAATTAATTTATATAATTAATTGGAGAGAGTGCAACAACAATATTGTAAATCAAATTAATTTAATAAAATAAAATATATATAGAATTTATTAAAATAAAATTTAAAATACTAAAAATACACAATTTTAAAAATAAAAATTAATAAAATTTGGTTTACGTTTGAAACCAATTAATATGATTTATTTTATTTTAAAAAATATATAAATCACAAAATTCTTAAATCTAACCATAAAAATTAAATTAAATATAAATTTAAAAATACCTCTTTATCGCCTGATTTTTTCACAAATATGTTTATCAGATTCTAGCGTCTGGCTTCACACTGGCTACTTGATAAGCGATCATCGACGCCTGTGACAAAAGCATTGTTTAACATGAAAGTTAGTAAAAAGCAAGTTAATAGTATCATTTCATCATCATGTGCATACGAAAATTGTATTGCTTTTTTGGGCAATTACTCTATTGAAAAGTGAAAACAAATAAAATAAATTTAAAAATGATTTAAAACTTGATCACTACAAATATTATTTTTGTAAATGGTTTTTAATTTTAATATTATATAATTAAAAATAAAAAATTACTTTTACCTATGTTGCCTTTGTTGTAAAATATTCTTTGAATATTTTTTCCAGCTTCATTTTCATTTTCACGTTATCATTTTCCCATATAACGCTTTTCCACCAATCAAGTGGCTCTCCTATCATTGTAGATAGATTTCGCAGCTTTTCCATTCACGTTATCATTTTCCCATATAACGCTTTTCCACCAATCAAGTGGCTCTCCTATCATTGTAGATAGATTTCGCAGCTTTTCCATTCTATTCGGAAGTCTCCTCAAAGATGAGCACGTCCTTATCTTCAAGACGCGGAGCTCAGGTAGTGTCCTCTCATTCCACGCTCCAGTGTTCGATGGTCCAGCTAGACTAGCTCAGGTAGTGTCCTCTCATTCCACGCTCCAGTGTTCGATGGTCCAGCTAGACTTTCTAACATCTCTAGATCTTTGAGAATCAACTTCTGCAACAATAAATATCCACTCGGAACCCTGCCAGGGCTCCCTATCCCCAACTCTCTCAAATTCTTGCACTTATACACCTTTAGAAGCCTCAAATTTGGCATCCACTCCAATCGAAAGAGCTCCGTTATGTTGTTGCACCCGTACAATTGCACCATTTCAAGCTGTTCAAAATTGCAATCAGGCAGAGTTAACCCTTTGTAATAGTATAGTCTAAAACTCTGTAGCTTCTTCATGTTCTGCATGTCTTGGGGAAGATTCTCCATGATTTCGTCTGAACTATAATGTTCGTAGATCAAATTTAAGTGCCTCATCTCTGACCAGGTTCCCATTATGCCTTCTTCAATTGCTGACTTTGTTCCATGCTGGGATGGTTCTATGCCTATCTTTAACTCCAACTCCGTCAGGTTTCTGAGGCCCTTCAAACTCCAAATACTTGCAGTTTCTTCCTTTTCCAGACTTAAAGATGTGCCTAACGAGAGGTTGTTCAATGAAATAAGTTAAGAGATCTCATGTGGAATTATATCTAACAAATCACATGCGCGTAAATGAAGACCCCTGAGATCTTTAAGCTCTCCAATCTTAGATGGCAATGATTCTAGAAATTGGCAATAAGAAAGATGCAAAAATTGAAGTCTAGAAAGAAGACATATCTCTTCCGGCCAATCATCGATGGGAAGATTTCTTAATGAGAGAAACTGAAGCATTCTGAGCTGCCCAATTGACTTTGGGACTGAATATATATTACTGCAGCCGGAAAGATTGAGTACCCTGAGAGAGGTTACACTGAGTAGAAATCCTATCGGGAGCTCTTTCAAATATTGATTGTCCTTTAAGGTGAGACTCGCAAGCTTTGGACATCTCAACTCAGTGGGTAGATGTTCGAAAAGATTATGGTCTAATGATATCCTGCAGCAATTCTCATCATGAACCTCAGGGAAATTTGTTTGATTTTGATTTGCCATGAACAAATAGTTCTCCTCTCTCTGCCCAATGTACACTGCCATATCAAGAATATACTCGTGGACTCTTATTTTAGTCCAGTTAAACACATCTATGCTCTCACGAACTCTCTGGAAAAAGCAAAGGTCTACAAGGAATTTGAGGTACTTGTGCCCAATGGCCATGTCCATTAAATAGTTTCCTTCTTTGCTCTTCACTAGGCCTTCTCCAATCCACATGTGCAATAAACAGAGCGTATCAATTTTTTCATCTGGCTTGTACATAGCACAATATAGAAAGCACCTCTTCAGTTCTGAATTAGGTAGAGAATCATAACCATGCCAGAGTACTGCATAGAGCTCTGCATCAAGACGAGGATGAGTCGCTGGAAAAGATGTATTTACCCTTTTAATGGAAGATAAACAATCATCCCATTCATGGATACCAGTTTACCCAATCATTGCTGTGGCGACTACATTTATGGCCACACGCAGACCTTTGCACTCGTTGGAAATTTTCCTGGCACGGTCTTCTATATCCATAGAAACTTTGTCGTCTTTGAAATCCACCCTGCGAAACAGCATCCAGCGCTCGTCTTTAGGGAGGGGTTGTATTTGAATCGATTCTTGTGCGCTCATTTCTAGAATCAGATCCTTCCTGCGAGTAGAGAATAGGACTTTACTGTGTTTATCATCCCCGAATGCCACACCTAATTCTTGCAAATCGAGCTGACTCCACAAGTTATCCAATAGCAGAAGAAAGTTTTTCTCCTTCAGATATGCAGACAGCTTCATCTTTCTCTCATCAAAGCTACTTGGGAGGCTTAAATCTATTTGATTAGCAAGAATATCCTGCAAGCCTAAAATTTCAGAATTTTAGGAAACTTTGATCCTAATCACATGCTCGAAGACATTACCCACCTGTCTATATTTATCGTAGAGCAGTTGGAGGAGTTGCGTTTTCCCAGCGCGGCGTTTGCCACATACACCAATTACATGAACATGGTCGCCTTCGTTAAGCCACTTCTCTACTTGAGCCTGAGCCTCTGTAAAACCCGAACCTCCAAACCCAAAGGAGATTGCTGCTTCTTGAGTTACTGGTTCCTTCTTTTCATATAACGGTTTTGATAAAAGAAACTCCAGAGTAGTCACCAAAATGGACAAGTCATTTTGAAATCCGTGATAGATCTTGTCAAAAGATGCGCTCCATTCTCTTATTTTTTTGGATAGTCTTTGACTTTGTGTTGCGCTATCAATTAGGGTTTCTGCTTCTGTAAGAGAATTTTGCAGCAATTGTAACCAACTCTTCACGATGTTCAGGAGCTCTCTCTTTTTATGTTGGAAGAGGGTGGTAATATCCGGTTCATCTAGGAAGAGGGTGGTAATGTCCTGGAGAAGGCTCTCCATACGCCTCAAGTCAGTTTGCAGAATCTGATAGTTATCCTCCTTGTTCATAACTTCCTCCAACAGTTTGGTGACCGGGCCGACCATATGGCTGTTGATGGCGTTGCCTGAAAGAGCAATGTGCTCAAAGAAGTCACTTTCAAAGCGTTCAGAGAGATGATTAAAAAATGCTTTCCATGCTCTTATTTCTTCGTAGAGTCTCCTTGGAGTGTACACGATGTTGGAAATTTTTGGTAATTTCAAACAAAAATCTGAACAGAGAATAATGCTCTGTTTTTCAGGATCTTTACACAGCGGAAAAATTAAAACTTGTTTGCAGAAGACAAAATCTTCATTCACACATAAAAGAGCTTGTATTCATTAAAAAAAAACTGTTGTTACAAAATATGGTTCTTCCTCTCTCACAGAGGGATTTACAAAAAAAACATTCACACTGCTATGTCTGCTCTATTTTCTATTTCGCTGCTGCGGCTTTCTTTTACATTCACGCGCTGTTGCGTGCTACAGATGCACTGTTGTGCTTCCTCACATTCCTCTCTCACTCTCTATCTATTACTGACTGAAAAAACTAAAACTTTATATCTACCAGGTTATGCGTGGAGGGGTCAAAAATGGCCACCAACCACATTTACAATCTAACATGGGCCTCTGATACAGTCTGCTGACAAAACTGGCCTTTTCTGGTACTCTGTTGACCTGCTGGAGCTGGACGCAGTGGAATACACAAGAAACCCATAATCTTTCAATGCTCTTACCTGCACGAGGCGCGTCCTTCTTGTTCTCGGCCATTCTTCTTCTTTAATGTTGTTGGTGAGCAGTTATGGCGCAAAGCCTTCTTTCTTCTTCGGGAACACAAAAACAGGTAAAGGCGTAAAGACAGTATGGCGGAGGCGTGTTCAAGGCGGGTATAAATAATGGTCGTTGGATTAAAAAGATGGACGACGGGATCGCATCGCAAAAAGTTATTGGGAGGTGAGGCGATGTGCGATGTGCAATCAGATCGCATCGCAAAATCGCATCGGCGGATACAACAGCGAAGGGCTTTAACGCGCAATGGGTGAAAGTTGCGATGTGCGATCGCATCACATCGCAAGAGCGCAATCGCAGAAAAACAAAGGACTTAATGGAGGCAACAGGGTGAGGATGCGATTTGTGATATGCGATAAGATCGCATCGCAAGAAATCAAGGGAACATAGTGAGGTAGGGGTTAAGGATGCGATTTGTGATTTGATCGCATCACAAGGGAAAAACAGGCGGTTTTCTAAAATAAACCATGCTGCAGTTGAAATTACAACTTCAACACTCCCCTTTAATTTCAACTGCTGGGTTATCAGTCATACCCAGACTCTTCCTCAAAGACTCAAAACTTTTCTGTTCCAATGGCTTGGTCAGAATATCCGCGATCTGCTCCTGAGTTCTGCAATGTTGTAAAACAATTTCACCATTGTTTACCAATTCTCTAATGTAATGAAATTTTGTGTCAATGTGTTTCGTTCTTTTATGAAACACTGAATTCTTGGATAAGGCAATAGCTGAGCTATTGTCACAAAAGATCACAGTTGCTTTTGCTTTCTCTTGGCATAAGCTTCTTAGCATCCTTCTCATCCAAACTACTTGACATGCTGCTGTTGTAGCTGCCACATATTCTGCCTCTGCGGTAGACAACGCTACAATAGGCTGTTTTTTAGAAGCTCATGAAATGGCTCCTGAACCCATGTGAAAAACATAACCGGGTGTGCTTTTCCGATCATCTACACTTCCAGCCCAATCATTATCAGTGTATCTAACTAAATCTAAACGTTTTGAGACAGTATATAAAATACCAAATCTCTTAGTACCTTTTACATACCTCAGAATCCTTTTTGCTGCCTGCCAATGTGCTTCTTTTGGCCTCTCCATGAATCTGGAAATTAAACTAACAGCAAACATTATGTCCGGCCTAGTTGCAATCAAATACATTAGGCTACCAACTATGCTCTTATACAAGCTAGGATCAAAATCCTTGCTGCTGTCCTCTTTGCTGAGTTTTAATCCATCACTGTGGGAGTGATTGCTGCCTTGTTGTCCTGCATGTTAAATCTTTCCAACACTTCATTAACATATTTTGTCTATGAGATAAAAATCCCATTTTCATTTTGATCTACTTTTATTCCTAAGAAGTATCTCAGCAAACCCATGTCAGTCATTTCAAATTCTTTTTTCATGACTGTTTTGAAGTTTTCAATGAGATGATCATCATTACCTGTGAAAATAACATCATCAACATATAACACAACAATTAGCATTTTACCATATTTTTCTTTGATGTAGAGGGTGGGTTCTCCCTCACACTTTTCAAATCCTTTTTCCAGTAGATAGAAATCTATCCTACTGTACCATGCTCTTGGTGCTTGCTTCAGCCCATAAAGAGCTTTCTTCAATCTGCACACTTTGTGCTCTTGGCCTTTCTTCTCACAGCCTGCAGGTTGTTCAATGTAAACCTCTTCCTTTAACACTCCATTCAAGAATACTGACTTCACGTCCATTTGGTAAACTTTCCACTTGTTTTGTGCTGCTATGGACAACACTGCTCTCACGGTTTCCATTCTTGCAACCGGTGCGAAAGTTTCCTCATAATCTCTCCCATACTGCTGCTTATATCATTTGACAACAAGTCTTGCCTTGTGTCTTTCTATTTTGCCTTCAGCATTACTCTTGGTCTTGTAAACCCATTTGAGTCCAATGACTTCTTTCCCTTTTGGTAGTTCAACCAAGTCTCATGTCTTGTTTCTTTCTATGGCATTAATCTCCTCATCCATAGCTTCTATCCATTTTTTGTCCTTAATAGCATCTTCGAAATGAATAGGGTCATCAACATGACAATATAATGCAAAGAAAGAATTCATTCCTTCATTTGCTGCCTCTTGTTCATAAATTTCATTTAAATTTCTGAACTTTTTACCTCTTTCACTTGGTGTACAAGTGCTTGAAGAAGCACTTGAATTTCCTCTTTGTGGTGTGCTTGGAGAAGCACTTTCATTTCTCCTCAAGAGTGTCCCTTGCTGCCCTTATGTTGGCGCTGCTGTTTGGGGATGTATTTCAGCCATCTCCTCATCATCTTCATCATGAGACAAACAGTTTTTAACATTCACTGTTTTCTCTATGCTTCCATCCCAAACTTCCTCCTCAATGAATTGAACATCTCTGCTCACAAAAAACTTCTTGGTAGATGGGATATATAACCTGTAAGATTTGGATTCCTCACTGTATCCAATGAAAATACATTTCTCCTCTTTGTTGTCCAACTTCTTCCTTAGCTAATCTGGAATGTGTACATAAGCCACACATCCAAAAACTTTCATGTGGATGACTCCTTGCTTTCTCCCACTCCATGCTTCTTCCGGCACTCTGTTCATGACTGCTTTTATGGGGCATCTATTCAAAATATATACTGCACAGTATACAACTTCAACCCAATAATCATTTGGCAAATTCTTTGCCTTTAGCATACTCCTCGCCATATCCATGATTGTCCTGTTCTTCCTTTCAGCAACTCCATTTTGTTGCGGGGTGTACCTAGCTATAAACTGCTTATGGATTCCATTTTCTCTACAAAACCGTAGGAATTCCTTGGAGATATACTCACCTCCTCTATCAGTTCTCAGAACTTTGATATGCAGCCCGCTTTGGTTTTCTACAAGTGCTTTGAAATTTCGAAATTTTTCAAACACTTCACTTTTGTTCTTCAGGAAATAAACCCAAGTCTTTCTAGTAAAATCATCAATGAATGTTAGAAAATATTGGCTGCCTGCTAGTGATGGAGTTTGCATTGGTCCACATAAGTCTGAGTGGACAATCTCTAAGGGTGCTTTTGCCCTTATGATTTTCCCTGATGGAAAACTTTCTCTGTGTTGTTTCCCCAAGATACAATCTTCACAAAGGCTGTCTGGTTTCTCTATCAATGGTAATCCTCTTACCATTCTTTTTCTACTCAACAAGTTAAGACCTCCAAAGTTGAGATGTCCAAATCTCAAGTGCCACAACCAGTTTTCATCCTTTGGTACGCTTTGGAAAGCCTCTTGGGTAACTGTTGCAATTACTTCTTTGTTTTTCAAATCCGCCTTTATTCTGAGAGGGAACATCCCGTTCCTCGTCATCTTCACTTTAGCAATACATCTTTTGCTGGGTGCTCTATCCATGATGGTGCATACATCATTCTCAAAGAAAACATTGTAACCCTTTTGAACAAGCTGTCCAATACTTAATAGGTTACACTTCATTCCAGGAACATAATAGACATCTGCTATGGTTTTCTTTTCACCTTTCTTTGTAAATATTTTTACTTCTTCTTTTTCCATAACAGAAATTTTACTATCAGTCCCAAGTGTGACTTGTGACTTCACACTCTGATCTAGAGCAGAAAACATAGCTATGTTTCCTGTCATATGGTTGCTGCAATCGGAGTCTAGAAACCATATATCATTACTGTTTGTTTCAGCCATATTACAAGCTAAAAGCACATTATCTTGGCTGATATTTTCTCTAGTGATATTTGCACTAGATCTATTACTCATATCATGCTGCTTCTTCTTACATTCATTTGCATAATGCCCATATTTTTTTACAATAATAACATTGGACATTGGATTTTTCATACCTTTGTCCTTGAGCATGATGTTGTCCACTTTGTTGACTGCTGCCTTGGCCTTGGTTCTGATTTGGATCGCTGCCTCTTCCTTGAACATTTGCTGGACTGTTCCTTCCACCTCTGTTTTGGCTTCTGCCTCTTTCCTCTCTTGTTTCTTCTGCCTTGACCTCTTCCTCTTCCAAAGGACATCTAGGTCTTGAAGGCTTGCTCTAGAGATGAGTTTTCACTTCTACTCAACGTCTGCTCATGTGTTATCAGTGATGCATGAAGTTCATCAACTGAAAAGTTTGTGAGATCCTTTGTTTCTTCTATAGTGGTGACAATCACATGGAACTTTGAGGGGAGGACACTCAATAGTTTCTCCACAATCCTCTTTTCTTTAAGAGTTTCTCCATGAGATCTTATTTGTGTAACCAGACCAATCACATGTATGAAGAATGAGTCAATATTATCTGACTCCTTCATACAAAGATTTTCAAAATCTTTCCTCAGCAATTGTAGTTTTGCTATCTTCACTTTCTCCATGCCATGATAGGCTGTCTTAAGAGTTTTTCATGCTTCTTTGGATGTCTTGGCTGCTGCTATCCTTGGAAACACGCTTCCATGCACTGCTTGATACAAGAAGAAGAGGGCTTTTGAATCCTTCTTCTTGTAGCTCTTCAACAGATCTTTCTCTGCCTGAGTTAGATTATTAAACTCATTTTCATCTGCTGGTTCTTTAAAACCATCTTCAACTATTTCTCATAAGTCTTGGGAAGCAAACAAGGCTTTCATTGTTATTGCCTAATAGTCATAATTTTTGCCATCAAATAGTAGGAGCTGCATACCCATGCTATTGCTGGTGTTGGTGCCAGTGATTCTTGCACTCTCAGCTATGCTTCAAAATACCTGACTGTATTTAAAAATCATTTACTGCTTCAACAGCAACACAAAAAAAACTTTGAGAAATATCTGGATCCTTTCTTGACTGAGTCTTCACACTGCTGGAGACGCTGCTGCAGCAAGAAACCTTCCTTCAGCTTCTTTGACACCTTCAAAGAGCCTAGACAAGCTTTGATACCATGTTGGAAATTTCTGGTAATTTCAAACAAAAATCTGAACAGAGAATAATGCTCTGTTTTTCAGGATCTTTACACAGCGGAAAATTTAAAACTTGTTTGCAGAAGACAGAATCTTCATTCACACATAAAAGAGCTTGTATTCATTAAAAAAACCTGTTGTTACAAAATATGGTTCTTCCTCTCTCACAGAGGGATTTACAAAAAAAACATTCACACTGCTCTGTCTGCTCTATTTTCTATTTCGCTGTTGCGGCTTTCTTTTACATTCACGTGCTGCTGCGTGCTACAGATGCACTGCTGTGCTTCCTCACATTCCTCTCTCACTCTCTATATATTACTGACTGAAAAAATTAAAACTTTATATCTACCAGGTTATGCGTGGAGGGGTCAAAAATGGCCACCAACCACATTTACAATCTAACATTGGCCTCTGATACAATTTGCTGACAAAACTGGTCTTTTCTGGTACTCTGTTGACCTGCTGGAGCTGGACACAGTGGAAACACACGAAACCCATAATCGTTCAATGCTTTTACCTGCACGAGGCGCGTCCTTCTTGTTCTCGGCCATTCTTCTTCTTTAACACTGTTGGTGAGCAGTTATGGCGCAAAGCCTTCTTTCTTCTTCGGGAACACAAAAACAGGTAAAGGTGTAAAGACAGTATGGCGGAGGCGTGTTCAAGGCGGGAATAAATAATGGCCGTTGGATTAAAAAGAAGGACGATGGGATCGCATCGCAAAAAGTTATTGGGAGGTGAGGCGATGTGAGGTGAGTCGATGTGCGATGTGCAATCAGATCGCATCGCAAAATCGCATCGGCGGATACAACAACGGAGGGCTTTAACGCGCAATGGGCGAAAGTTGCGATGTGCGATCGCATCGCATCGCAAGATTGCAATCGCAGAAAAACAAATGACTTAACGGAGGCAACAGGGTGAGGATGCGATTTGCGATATGCGATAAGATCGCATCAGAACATCGCATCGCAAGAAATCAAGGGAATAGAGTGAGGTAGGGGTTAAGGATGCGATTTGCGATTTGATCGCATCGCAAGGGAAAAATAGACAGTTTTCTGAAATAAACCATGCTATAGTTGAAATTACAACTTCAACACACGACACAGTCGAGACACCTTTGGCGTCGTCCCCACTGATGGAGTAGGCGTTTGGCCTCTATAAGGGAATTATGAAGCAATTGCAACCAAATCTTCATGATCTCCTGGGGCTTTTTCTGTTGATAACTGAAGAAGATGCCAATATCATGTAGAAAGATCTCCATATGTCTCAAGTCAGTTTCAAGAATCTGACAGTCATCCTCCTTGTTAATGACATCCTTCAACAACTCGAGGACCGGCTTAGTTATGGTGTCGATTGGTACTGTGGTGACGGTTGCCATTGCGGGAAAGTAGCGCAGAGAAAAAAAATGGGAGAATGCCGGGGCTGTATCTAGTGTGGCCTTGAGCAAGGGAAGGGGGGAGCTCTGATTTAATTGTAAAGCAAGGGAGGTGGATCAGGGGAAACTGGCCGGGAGTTGTGGTGCAGAGTAAGGAAGGTTGATTGGTTGTAAACAAGGTAAAGAGCAGTGATCCACCAAGCATTAACAAGATAGGGATTGTCAAGAAAAGGGAAACCAATATATATGAAGCTACTTGTCCATTAATTAATGTATACATTATCTGTAGAATTTAACCAAATACATTATGGAACAAGTGGCATATACTTGCTGTTCATGAAAATAAGCATTGAAATTCCTTTCCCTTCCACACTGTATATGCCACCGCCATGAAAAGAAGCATTGAAATGCCTTTCCCTTCCACACGCCCATCCATAGAAGATTTGATTGCAGGGGTAATGAATATTGGATTTGCTTAAATCACTGTTAAATCAGAAAGGTTAAAGGTTCTTTAGTCGCCACGAATAGCAGCACAACACACAAAACAAGATCGGAATTGCCATGAAAATAAGCATTGAGATGCCTTTCGCTTTAGGTTGGTCCCCATCCAAATGGAAAAGCAAGCAGGTAAAACAATTAATTTTCTTTAGTTTACCTCGAAAAGCAAAAACAGTCCAATAAAGTAACTGAACGATTTATAGCTTCAGTCATATTCAGAAAGAAAAACGGAGGAGGGGGTTAAGTACAGGAATATGACGGAAAGAAAGCAGAGGATATAACGTCACGTCAGGAAAAGAAAGGAGGAGGAACGAGCAAAAGAAGACCCACCAAAAGAAGAATGATCGGGGCAGCGTACAAGAATACGAAAACTTAGAAAATATAAACATGTACCCATTAAAATTTGGGACGAATAATATCGAAAGAATGAAAAGAATCCATAAGATCAGAATAAATATATATATATATATACTCATTTGAAAAGAATCATATAAATATGAGAAACGAAAAAATAGCCATATATATATGTGATGGATAAATGAATAAAATATATGTACAAACGATTAAGTGGATTCTCCAATCATACTTAAACTTAAAGTGAACTGAGAAGATTACGAATATAGTTGATAAGGAAAAAAGAATAAGAGATTGCAAGAAGAATACGAAAAATACACCGATAAAGAAAATAATAAGAATATATAAATTACATAAAATAGAAAATCATAAAATTATGATATTTATAAATGAAAAAAATTAAAGTATATTGTAATATTTAATAAATAAATTTAGAAGAATATAATAATTAATTAATAAATAAGAGTATATTTATTAAATGGGTATGAAAGGCCACTACCTTCCAAATAAATAAAGAATGATTTAAGTTATTTTGCATTTTGCAATTTTACATATTTCTTTTAGATATTAAGAATCCAAAGAAGTTTTTTTTCCACATTTTTTTTTTTTTATCCCTGGTTTGTCTAAGTCTATTTTAACTTAATGATTTTATATTAATCAAATCATTTTTAGCTATTTTATGAATGAAATATTGTGTTAGACTAGTTGAGATCTAACACTGCATGCCTCTAAATTGCCTAAAGAAAAATTCAAATTCTTGCTAAAAACAAGACCTTAAAAAGCTATACAAGATGTCCTAAAAAGGTTATCTCAAAAGCCCACTCTATCCATGCAAGACTTGTAGATGCTCATGAACAAAATATACTTTCCAATCTCTTAGGAAAGGAGTGTCACCTCTATTCCTAATTCAATAGGCCAACTATTAACAAACTTCATAGCCTTACTATTGCACCCTATCAAAAGACGCCATAATCTTCACAAAAAATGTAATAGCATAAAACTCCAAAGTCCCAATATGTTTTGTAACATCCTATGTATAAATCCTTGTTACACTAAATTTTCATGTAGGAACAACATAACTATATTTTTCTTCTCCAAAACGCTCCTTAAAACAAGTCATTTAGTTGAGCTAGTCAACCCCATACAATTAAACGGAGTTAATATAATTTAAACATCCCAATTGCGGTGTTCATCACCTTAAGATTCTCATTAATTGTCATCTATTTGCCAACATCAATATCTAACGTAGCTCTAACTTGTTCCATTTGAATAGAAGATTTCCTTCCTCTTCCTTTGCCCCTAGGTCAATGGGTAACTCTTAAAACCAATTCGGCATCATACCCCTTGATTTTCCACTATGGATGAAGATCATAGGGAATCATATTCTCTTCAAAATCTAAGGGTGAACTAATATTAGAGAACCACAAACCATCAATATTACCCTCACTCATAAAATAATTACTTTCCAAACAAGGACAAAACCTCCATATATTCGTTTCAACACTAATAAGACCCATATCCAATCCCACAAATTTCCACAAATTGCCCCAAAACATGTAGAAAAAGATACATTGATAGGGAAATTTTTATTTGAAAACTTAATCGAAAAAATTCCTTCCCTTCAAATGTTAAAGGGTATCATTGTCTTGTTGCAAACCTACTCATCCCTAGGGATGTTCTCACCTAACCCACCTTCTCATTGCTTAGTTCCGCTGGAAATATTTCTCATTGAAGCCTACCCCTTTGATATACTTTTTGAGGGGTTATCAAACATTAGAATCGGTGTACTCCCAATAACCTCATTCAATATCTCACCTTCTATCTCTATCCCCTTTCAACTATATCTTATCTAGCCATTTATGCATTGCTCCTTCTCAACCCAATACTAGAACCAATTTTTTTTTCTCTTGTCCCAATACCTTCTTTTGAAATTTAATTGAAAATCGTTTATTGGATGACCATAAGTGTGGCATCTATGACACCTAAGTGGGATACCTTCATAATCTAACCTATGGATATGCTCAAAAAAACCTTTTTTAATTCCATTATTTTACCAATCCCTCTCTCACGTCCAAGTATATTGAAATTCCAACCATTACCATAAACCTTAATTCTTGAGAGGACACGTTTTCCATAATAAAAACACCCTTTTCTATTTTTGATAGCCTAGAATATTTTAAGTGACCAAAACTTGATTGGAAAAAAGAGGAAGCCAAACCCAAATTTACTCTATTTCAAATCTCTTCATTCAAAAGTCAAGAGTATTCCAAGCTTTTCAAACTATGGGTTCCAAATCCTAGCACCACAATCACTTCACTAATTTATGGGTATTCTCAATATTTTTCAGTATCACTGCAAACCAACCCTTAATAAAAAATGAAACCCAATCGGATATAACCAATACCTTAAAGTTAATTATCAATCATCCAAGCCTTTAAAATCTTATCGCCAAATCATATTCCCTTACCTCTCCTTGCAAATCAATTTGTTCCATTGAAACTGCTTCATGCATTCTAATATTGTCCCCTCGAACCAACTTTAATGGTGAAATGTTTTTATTAACACATTTCCTTTTCTTTTCGATACAATTGTCTTTTTTGACCGTTTACACGATCACTTTCTTCGATAATTAGAGGAAAAATCTCTAAGTTCTCTTATAGACTATGAAAACATTGTAAAACAGTGTAAAATTATTGAGTTCTAAAAAACCCAACATATTTCCAATAAATTCACCTTCTCTACTATATGCTTCCAAAGGGACCATATCACCTACCGCTCCATAATGAAAATGATGCCCTAAAGATAAACTATAATAGAACTTTGAATATCCCTTAGTACTTTAGCCACGAGGGATTCACTCAATGAAACTCTGACATATCACGTGCGTTCATGGAATATTAAACAATACCCTTAATTTGACTAAATATTGGAAAATGCCTCTAAAAATCACATTATTTAACCCCCTACCAATATGAACCCAATACACCTTCCCAATTTAAAAAAACCCCTACTTTCATGAGATATTGCAGGTATCCATTTTTTCATTAACATTTTTATACCTACTAATATAAAACTCTTTACCCCCTATATATCCACCAATATGTTACGTTGTTTTTTCTCAATAAATATCCCCAATATGAATGCACGTGATATTGTATTGCTCCTTTAGTGAACCCCCCATGACTTTAGCCAAAACACAAAGTACTACAATTAATATCCCTTCTTTCCCTACCTCCACCAAGATCACTCTAAAAGTGATAATTTGACTCACAATTGAAACATTTCAACAAAACTATATTTCAATCCCTTCCATGGGATCTACCGAATAGTCTACTATAATCCAAATCATGATCCTTCAGAACCCTAATCTCCTTCTTCTCTTCCATCTTAAAGGAGTAACCAACAAACCATGATAATATCATTGAAGGAATATGAAGATGATACAATATGTGGATGAATATTATGAACAACTTGTTTGTAATAATTGGTGTTGTATATCTTGTTCTAACTTAGAATTTTTTAGCATTTTGGTGTCCATCAATTTTAGTTGATGAATTTATTGTCCGTGGGAGTTAATTTTCTATTAAATAAAAATGGAAAAAATTAAATTTCAGTAGGTTTTTGGTTTTTGCACTTTCCATGACATATTAAAGCATGAGCTTCTTTGCTAGGTGCATCATTTGTAGAGACATATTAATAGCCAAAAGTTATTTCCCCCCTGCCCCTAAGCTACATGTAGGTTGAATGGATGAGGGGTATCAAATGATTATAAGGTGGCATATTACCAAGGGTACATGGTAAGCATATGCCTATCTTAGGACCCCCTCCTTGATATACCAAATTTGCTTTGCTAACCTCTTGATAAATGCCTTGATAGATTAATGTGACAATAGTGTACCTCACAACCAAAGAAAGTTAGATGGGACAAACATAAAACACATCAAGATTCTAGAATATGTGGCAGCCAAACAATTATCAATGTGGATCCATGTGAATATGATGTTAGCACACCATGATAATATAAAGTGGGAAAAGATATTTCACATGTTTTTGTCCAATTAGAATATTTCACATGTATAGTGATAAATGGGTTGGTTTTAAAAGGGGAAAATATTGTTTCATTTACAAAAATTTGAAAATGAAAGACAATTGAAGGACCACCTATAATAATTGTTCGAATTGAGAATAATGAAAATCACTATTCAATCTTCTTCAACCACTTTCCCCAGGTATTTCCAAACATTGTTTTTTTTGTTTATTCTAACATGAAAATGAAAAAATCAAACCTTGAGTCTACTAATAGTTTCCGACCTATCAAATTTGAGTAAATGATTATAATTGATAGAGAAGGAGATGTTTTGGATACCCACTGTGAATTTGATCTTTCCAATTTGAGAGAGAAAGCCTTCCAATTGTTTAAAATTCTTCAAGGTATATCATTGGTTTGGGAGTCTAACTTAACTTCGTTCACTATTCACTAAACCTTTCACTTCCCAGAATTCGTAACCTAGCATGCCAAGAATTATATCTTGAATAAGAAAGTTGTTATTTTTCATAAACCCTCAATCAATTCAAGACATTCTTAGGATAGTCACACCAATTGAAACGCAACCCTTTGATGAAAAGAATTTAACCCTTAATTATCGAGAGTTAACCACAAAATAAAAAGGGACTTTATTGCAAGCATTATTACTTTTAGACACCCCATTACCTGAAAATCCATTACCTTACCCTACTAAAATCTTCTCTGATTTATCAAGACATGTTGTGTCGATGGTTTATTTCCTAATCGGATATGATAATGTCTAAAATTTTGACGAAGAATCTTTAGGGTTATTATTTCCCTTTCTCTATTTAAAACTTCGTTTGCCAGGTTTCACTTTAGCCAATACCTATTCAATGCCATGAATTTCCAATTTTCTTAGCACAACTTGCCTAGGTATTTTAAATACCAATCCTACTTAGTCTGCATATTTATTTATTTTCAAGTTTTAAAAATCTCACATCTACATCTACAAATTCAATATGAAGATGGGGAGAAAAACTTTGTCATTCATTGGACTTTCATTGTTAGAAAGCAACCACATGGTACATTTTTTTTTTAATTCATTAACAAATTTATGTCAGTTAGTGATACGGTCATATAAAAAAAGGACCAAGAAAGGATTTTCTCCTTATATGCAAGTTATAAAACAAAATACAAAAAAGATGGCCAAAAGTGACGCTTGGGAAAATGAACGGAGTACAGATAAAATTGGATAGCTAGGGTAGTCTTCTCAACGCCTGATTTAGGAACCCCTTAACCACAAGAGAAGATCTTGAAAAAAACTCATATAAAAAGTTTTCAAACAATTTCATGAAAAAAAGAGGATCAACACGTTGGGAAAAGGCAGATGGGAATAAAATGGAGCAGAATGATTAGCTTAGAGTGTAGAAGAAGTTACAACGAGAGATCTTTCCTTCAATTGGGATTTTTTTTCCATCGACATCTACAGGCCAAGTTAGCTAAGCAGCGGTGTTGGCTTCATCTCCAGGGAGACAAGAGGATATATATTCTCATCTTTTTGAAACCAAGAATAAGAACATGAAGGTCAAGCGGGATTATTATTCACAGCTTTAGGGTCAAGTATCAAATTCATGTCAAACAAGGCTATTATCATCATTAGATTACGAGAAATGCAAGTTGAATATGGTTATCCCAGAGCGAAAAACCTAGGTTAGGAAAACAACAGAATATTACAAAGCTGTAAAATTTACCATGGAACAAGAAATGATATACTCAGTAGCTCAAATGGACCTTCATAGGTAGACGAGAAAAATAATTTTCAGAAAACTCACAAACATTGCATTAAATATGTCTAAATTCAAACACATGGTCTTTTAGGTCACAAACCAACTCAAGCAACAAAAAATTTCCATCGACTAAGAAAATGATGATATATGAACTAGAGATATGGATTGTTAAGTTGAGAGTATACCCAAAATATGTCGACCCAACACGAGTTTTGATTAAATCAAAAGACATGAATATTCAAGCATTAAAGAAAATATTAAAAATCCCAAATTTGGAGCATGTAAAAACACCATAGGTTTATGTTATACAACCAGATAAGAGAAAATACTGGTGATGATGACTGAAATGAATAAGAAGATGGGAAATTATGAAAACAAAATTGAAGTATTCACAAAGGAAAGAACTAAACATTTTTGTTTAGGGCCTTCATTAACACGCTGCACAAGAAGACCTTGTAGATCAATCTAAAAAGTTAGTTGAAACCGTGTTTATTTAAGCTTAAGAGCGGTAGAGATTGAGAATCTAAAAAGAGAAAATTTCGATCAAAATGAAGAAATTAACGTTTTAAGGGAACATGTATAAGAAAGAAATACAATTATTCAAGATGATGATGTTTTATTATATTATAATTAACAAAGTCACATTGATCTTGTTGAACTTCCATTTTATTATTTTCCCACACACATCAGATAGTTTAGGTTGGTTCTTATGGTGGGATACTGTGATAAAAAGGACAAGAAATTTTGCTTTGAGTTTGGGGGAAGGTGATGGCTTGGGCAGAAAAGTAAATGTGCATAATATCATAGAAAAGTTAGTTTAAACCAACGGAGGAGTTAGAGGTTGACATTTTTGTTCTAAAATAACAACACTAATCTAAAACTTCTCCTTCAAGTTAATGAAAATAATTAGCCAAAAGGAGCCAAAATCAAGGCTAAGGTAAATTGGGACAAAGATGGAGAAGATTCCAAAAGTTTGTACTTTGAATACTTTGAAAAAAAACCAAGCCTCAAATAAAATTTAGTGTTTAAAGATTAATTTGGAGCCCATTCGGAAGATGAGGTAAAAATAAAAGAGTTCCAAAATCATGTATAAAAGATCTTCACATTTGGAATGTGGTGTGATTATAATAGATTGAGGAGAAAAAACCATTGGATGTATTTTTCCTATCAAAGTACCACAATTTGAGCAAGTCTATCTATCACTAGCCTTAAAAAGGGATGAGTAGTTGAATGCAATAAAGGGCATCTTAAAGGGAAAGTCACCTAGTATGGATGGGTTCTTTTGTGAGTTTTAGAAAAATCTATGAGTAGTAATTGGTGATGATCTAAGAAGCATTGGTTGTAGATGATATGGGGAGCATGTAAATGTATGTTTGATCAAAATTATTCCTAAAGGGATAGAAAGGGACATGGTGGGAGGTGGAGACCAATAATTTTTCTTAATGTCCCTTACAAGCTTCTAGCTAAAGCCTTAGCCAACAAAGTTAAATCCATTGTTGCAAGGATGGTAAGGAATCAAGAAACAAGATTCATGAAGGGAGAACTCATACTTGACAATCTTATGACAAGTTGGAAAAGAATTTTGTGGGCAACAAAAATTGTGAAAATGAATGGATGGACGGCTCATACTCAGCAATCTTTTAACAGAATGGAAAAGTAATTTGTGGACAAAAAAATGGAGAAAATAGAACTTCCTAACAATTGAATTTGACAAATTTTATGATAGGAATGAAAACGATATTCATTTTGATGTGTTGTTAGTTGATGTTTGCTAGTTTCTTGAATTAGGCCACTAGAGCACTTTTCTCTAATGCATCAACCAAAATTTATGTAAATTGGAATTTGCATGAGGAAATTTTGGTTTAAAGGTCTATTAGGTGAGTGTATCATCTTACCCCATATCTATGTGGTATTTTAGTGATTCATTTTTGTTTAAAGGTCTATTAGGCGAGTGTATCTTGTTGCCCTATATTTATGCAATATCGTATTGATGTATTATGATTTCTTCTTTATAACAAAAAATTTTGAGGCATTCCCCTCCTTTATGGG
This sequence comes from Pinus tabuliformis, assembly GCA_031772625.1. Lineage (NCBI taxonomy): Eukaryota > Viridiplantae > Streptophyta > Pinopsida > Pinales > Pinaceae > Pinus > Pinus tabuliformis. The sequence continues at coordinate 1,279,432,608 of CM062820.1, forward strand.
GAGAAATTTCTTAATGTACATTTTATGGATGACCTTGCTCTCACTGCAAAACTCATTTAGAAGTTTAGTGGAGGGATTGACACAATGTCCTGATATATTTGCTAGAGCAACAAGCATCATGGTTAATCGTGAAAAGATAGAGGCCTTTCTTTTTTGGGTAGGAAGATTTTCTAGATTATATTGTTACTTAGGGGATTCATGTTTCTTAAGAGAACTTAAGGTTGACTTCACTCACTTGCCTTGATAGTTCCTCTTCAAATATTTTCTACATGAAAATATTAAGACAAAAGGCTTTCTTTGCTTAACGACTTGCATCGTGGATCTATATTCATCAACCCACTTTTTGGGAGTTGAGTTCCTTCACTTGCCTTGGTTGTTCCTCTTCAATTTTTTTCTACATGAAAAGTTTAACATTAAGGAGGCTTTATTTACTTTACCACTTGCACCCTAGAACTATGTTCATCAACCCACTTGTTATGCAACTAGATCACAAAAACAAAAGAAAAGATAGATCAACGACTTGAAAATAAGCCTCTTCAAGGGGGGAAAACTCCTTTTACATCACATAAATAAATCATTTATGGATGATTCAAATGATAAGACCTCCTTGATATATATAGGAGTCTAAAGGGTCAAAATATAATTAGGGCCTACATAACAACAATAATGTAAGTGTTCTACAATAACAATAATGAGCTTATATGGGGCACAACAGTAACAATATGGGGGCTACACTGAATTATTCATTTATGTGATGTAAAAGGAGGTTCCCCCGTCGAAGAGGCTTATTTTCAAGTCATTGATCTATCTTTTCTTATGATTTTGTGATCTGGTTGCATAACGCCACTTCTGGGGAGTTTGTTGGGAAGTCATGGTTTCATTCTTAAGGTTCTCTTGTTGAAGGATAATTTTGGTATGTTGTATGTTAATATATAAAGATTCAAGTTGAAGGATGTTTACTTCTCCAGTTGGAGGCATTTGTGTTTCACTTTTTGGACGTTAGTGATATTTGACTTGTATGCTTGGGGTTGTTTGTTAAGTTTTGAAATAAGAATGTCTTTCATTAACAGCTAAATATGAAGGTATTTTATATGATCACAAAAATCTGTCTTCAACTACTTGTGAGTGAGCTGACCTAGTTTCTCCTACAAATAAAAAATTACAATCTACTTTAATAATGGTTTGGAAATTCATGGTGATTTAAACTTGTATAGGTATAATCACAAGGAATTCGAATGTTGTTGTTGAGGAGTCTTCATGAGCCCTAGTGATGAGATTTAGTTTAGTGAACACATATTATATTTCACTTTTCTATTTTGTACCGTATCCCTGTTTCTTTTTGGTGACACAATCAAAATTGATTGCTCATGCACTTTATTAATTTTTATTGGAGACTTGGTCAACTTTGATCATTTTCCCCGCAATTTTCCACTTTATCTATAATAATACAAATGAGCATACATCATGTGTATAGTTTCAACAATTCATTTTATTTCTTGCATACCTGTCCCTTGTTCACTTTTCCGATTCATATTCAATTGATGTTGTCACTCATATATTAATTGGAATTAAAACCTTAAGATTAGGGCTTCTCAAGATAAGCACAATATTGATCTCCTTTGTGATTTTCTTCCTACTTGGAATCTTTCTTTGAGTTCTCTAGGTTGATGGATTATGATTGTAAGAGGGAATTTCTCTCTCATAGGGTGTTAAAGGGGAAAATAGATCATAAAATTTTGTGAAGTGGTAGATTGCAAGTTTTATCCTTTACAACTCATTATATTTAATCTCTCTCATTTTTTCCTATAACTAGTAGACCATTATTCTAGTTGTAAAACTCTATTTGTTCCAATTTCTTGTACCTCCCAAATCCCATGTCTCCCTATAAAAGATTCAAAAAATGCATAAGAAACAAAGCCTATTGCTGGAAACCATCATTTGTTGATTAATAATAATAGTAGGGCCAAAATGAACATGAGTTCCAAACTAAAATGATGCATGATATGAAGTGTATATTTTGAAAATTCATCACCACTTAGCAATAACCCAACCTCAATAAACAACTGCTATTGTTAAATAGACCTTCAATGTGGACACTAAAATGTTGGTGCTCAAATTGATGGGGCTCTTAATGATGACAAACTCGGTCCTTGGATACACAACATGAAATCTTATTTGAAAACCCAATCGACCTTGATAGAGGTGAACAAGATTTGGGTGGTTGAAGTTCACATGGAGGACCTAATCCTTACATTTTGGAAAATCCATAACTTAGCATTTGGTAGCCAACAACCAACCCTTAATTGAAATTTTAGGAGACTTCAATTATGTCATTTGTAAGAGGTTTTACCCATTTGTTAGTGTTTGTATCTTAGAGAAGTATTTCTATGAGGGTGTCCACTTACGGAAATCGTCATTAAATGCATCCTATGCTTTTTTGAGAAGTTCACTGTATTAATTAATTAATAAAGTGAATGTATTTTTTCTTAAAGTGACATTTAATTAATAAACTGACTAAAATGTGTCATTTAATGATTTAATTAAAATAAAGCCATTGATCTCATAGTTAGATATTATACATTTAATTTTCTATGGTTTTTGGCTCTTGTGAATGGTATAAAAGATAAAGAGAGCATAAAACAAAGACAAATAGAGAGAATTCAATTCACAAGTCACGTGAGTGAAGGAGAAAATCAAAGATTTGATTTTTAGCCATTGACAAGGAGTTTCAGTAGTAGGACTAGTTAGAGAAACATCCACTCATGGTGCAATGACTATATCGGTGGGTCGATGATTGGTGAAGAAGCCAATCAACATCGAGGAAGATAAGTCATACAACCCAACAAAGTAGGCCATATGAATTTTGTACAGTCGTATGGATTGTAGAGTAGATCACATTGGTGGTCTAGATTTGCCTTGATTTCTGTGTACACTGTAATTTTGCAAGTTGTTAATTTCTCATAGCCATTTTCCCTGTAAGGGAGCTCTTGTAAGTTCTGAAGATACTTTTAATGATGAATTGATATAGAAGAGAAGAAATAATTGTACACTATGTGTGATTGCTTTTCTCGTTTTGTTTTTGCATGTAAGAGATAATAATTCTAGCAAGAAACTAGATCTGATCTTTTTGCTTAGATAGTTGGTTTTAGGATAATTTAACACCTTTAAGGTGCAAGGAGGTTTTGTTTTCAAACTTGATACAAATTTGAAAAATCCTAAGACAATCCCTCTGATAATTTATTAATGTCTTGACAAATTATCCATAAAAATCCAGGTAAGAGAATTCAAAGACACACTTGAAGTTAAGTCCATTGACATGTTATTGCCACATTTAAGGAAGGAACTAGAACTTTTTTTTGTTTTTTTTTAGTATACCTTCATGCTTTTCTCTAAAATAGAAGCTAAGCTTCCTAAGACCAATCATTTTGTTCAAAAGAAGATTGTTTCCTCTTCTCAACCCCTCATCACTTCTAAGGGACAACCTAATAAAATTGGATGGAACTTGGTGCCCCCATTGTGACACTTACAACTAGGATAGTAAAGAAGAAAAGGTGGTTCTCTTTTGACAAGAAGTATGAAAATTTTGATGACAAATGTAGGGTGCTTCAAGATGAGATCACTATAAAGGGACATGCCATCTTTGTTGAGCAATAATTTTATCATAATTCTAACATAGATATCACCAAATCATTCAACCTGCTCTTCCTATCCACATTTCTTTGCACCTCTTAGTGCAATTGCTAATCCTAGTATTGTCTTGAAATTCAACAAAGAACAATAGTTTGTAGAAAACATGGTAATGTTTTTAAGTCAGGAAAAAATTATCATTGGAAATAAGTCTTCTTGAGAATAACAATTTTAATTACTACGGATTTTGAATGTTTTATCGAATTGATAGGATTTATGTTTTCTCTTAATAAGTGAAAATACATTAAAAAACATTGAGAAAAATATTGTTACTTAAAAATAATAAGTTAAAATATGAAAAGATAGTGGGAAGCCTTTTACAACCTTTATATGTTTCAAAATGAAAAAATAAAAAGCGTTTTTTTGGATCATATCATTGAATGATTCTCTCTAATATGACACATTCTCCCTATGGTAGAATCTCTCCTTAACTATAATAGGGGAGGGAGGCTAGTAGTTGTGTGGCCTCCCTACGTGGATGAAAAATGACACCTCAACAACTAACTCATCAGTACGACACATGTCGCCCACGTGCCTCCACATGTCCCTTTCACGGAGTGGACCCCACCTTCGTGTTTTGGCATCGTTTAGGGTTCCTTCTACCTTGTTTACCCGACCTTGTTTCACTCCCTGTTCGTTTTTGTTCAGGCCCAAAGCTTGCATGTTCTGCTCCATCGGTAGTTGTGTGTGAGTTCTTCATTTATGGTGAGGTGCACCTCCATTTATCACTTGTTATCGCATCTTGTTTTTTGTTGCGTTGTGTTGTTCGGCTACTATGGTGTGTTGTTCGGCTGCAAAGGTGGGGTGTGGGTGGAGTAAATGGTTTCAACACTTGGGTGGCATCGGGTTGTTGCAGGGTTGTATGTTTTCGATGCTGATTTGAAATTGAAGGGACCTTTGTTCGATTTCTCTAGCCTGCTCGAACTTGTTTGACTCGATACTCAACACTACTGCAGTAGGTGTTAGGAGCTTTGTGTCGTCGTTCTCTGGTAGGATTCTTCATCCTATCAGCCATACCTGTAACTGTGTTTGTCAACACATCTATTTTCTTGGTATTCACACCATTCATCTTATTTGTGTTAATCTTTGGCTTTTTGTGCCTTCTATGGAGTATCTGTGGCTTCAATTCGTGGCTTATTTGGCTTAATTAGTGGCTTTTGTGGCTTAAGTTGATTTTTTTGGGGTTTTTACACTAGTTGGGTTTTTCAGTTGCTTGTTTTCCTTTAGTGAATGTTTGAAGTATCTATGGCTTCTATGGCTTATGTGGCTTAGTTTGAAAAAAATTGGGGTTTTTTCACTGGTTGGGTTTTTGAGTGGCTTGTTTTCCTTCTGTGAATGTATGGAGTATATGTGGCTTCAATCTGTGGTTTCTATGGCTTAGTTGGTGGCTTCAGTGGCTTAGGTTGAAAAAAATGTTTGGGTTTTATGCATTGGTTGGTTTTTTCGATGGCATATTTTCCTTCTGTGAATGTATCGAGTATCTATGGCTTAAATTTGTGGATTCTGTGACTTTGGTTGAAAAACATATTGGGGTTTTTAAACTTGTTGTGTTTTTTGGTGGCTTGTTTTCCTTATGTGAATCTATGGAGTATCTGTGGCTTCAATTCATGGCTTTTGTGGCTTAAGTTAAAAAGACAAATGGGGTTTATGCACTGGTTGGGTTTTTCGGTGGCTTGTTTGCCTTCTATGAATGTATGGAGTATCTGTGGCTTTTGTGGCTTAGGTTGAAAAATAAATTGGGGTTTTTGCGCCAATTGGGTTTTTCTATGGCTCTTTTCCCTTCTGTAAATGTATGGAGTATTTGTGGATTCAATTCATGGCTTTTGTGGCTTAATTGGTGGCTTTTATGGCTTAGGTTGAAAAAAACGTTTGGGGTTCATGCACTGGTTGGCTTTTTCGCTGGTTTTTTTTTCCATTTGTGAATGTATGGAGTATTTGTGGCTTAATTGGTAGCTTTTATAGCTTAGGTTAAAAAAACAATTTGGGGTTTTTGCACTCGTTGGGTTTTCCAGTGGCTTCTTTGCCTTTTGTGAATGTATGGAGTATATGTGACTTCAATTCGAGGCTTCTCTGGCTTAGGTTGAAAAAAATTGGGGGTTTTGCACTGGTTGCATTTTTTGGTGGCTTGTTTGCCTTATGTGAATGTATGGAGTATCTATGGCTTCAATTCGTGGCTTTTGTGGCTTAAGTGGTGGATTTTGTGGCTTAGGTTGCAAAACAAAATGGGGTTTATGCAGTGGTTGGGTTTTTTGGTGGCTTGTTTTCCTTTTGTGAATATATGGAGTATATGTTGCTTCAATTCGTGGCTTCTGGTGGCTTCTGTGTCTTAGGTTGAAAACAAAATTGGGGTTTTAGTATGATGATAATTAGTTTTCATAACAGTGTCTGCATATTCCATTGAGTTGCTTGAGCGAGTTTGTGCATAAAAAATGGTTTGTATAACAATCTCTTGAGATTCAAACAAATTATTATGACTGAAGTCTCTTGAGATTTGTTTGTATAACTGATTATTTTTAAGAACAAATTATTATGCAATTGGTTATTAATACAAACAATTTGCAAATTATTATAGTTCATTATTATAACTGTTTTTTGCAATTGATTATTATACCTGAAGTCTCTTGAGATTTGTTTGTATAACTGACAGGGTTTAATTGCTATGCATTCACATTGCTATAATGGCTACCTTAATCCCTATTTAGAGTTGCAACAAAAACCCTTGAATATTTCTTATTGGAGACAATTTATTTTTGATTATTGCTACTGTGTACAGAATCCTAATCCTTGGCACTCTCAGCATGAATTTTTTGTATGCATCATATGGACCATCTCTTTCTTAGGGGTTTAATTTCTATGAATTAACATTTCTATAATGGCTACCTTCAACCCTCTATAATTAGGCCCTTTTAAATGCTTTACTCGCAAGCTCAACTAGCTCAAATATTTTTACCTCCACCCATGAAGCTCCCTATGCCTTGAAATAGTTATTAAAAGGCCCAAACATGCTGACATCAAGGAGTTGCAATATGTGAGTGGTATAAGTTGGTAATGTTAATAGGTCAATGCCCAAATGGTTGGCCTCCTTGATTGTCTGCAAAACCATGTGGCTTCCATGGCCATCTAAAATTAGTAGGTGTTTATTTTCGGGCGAGACACCACCTGACACAGATGCAGCGAAGTGAAAAAACCAATTCAGGAAGAGTTCCTTTGTCATCCTTGCATGGGGATGTGCATCCATGCATGACCTAGTTTACAATTATGTATATAGTTTTTAATTTGTGGCTTTCCTTCGAATAAATAAAAACGTGGGATTGAAGAACCAGTTTAATTGATACAAAAAAATATAGTGATCCACTCCCTCCTCCTAGGAAAAAAAATTAGCACAAATTTTCTCCCTCTCTTGGCAATTACCTGCATGCCACAATTCCTTTATGCCCATAAGCCTATTTCGTCACAGTTCTAGATATGATTTGGGGCATAAGAGTGTTTCTCATATGCACGGGAAAAGGTGTCATATAACTTAGACACAATTGCACGGCATAAATTTAAAGTCATGTCTTATTCAAGACCCTTTTTTGTCTGTAAGACAAGGTTTGGATGCCTTTTTTTAAACCCACTCCACCAATATTTTCCAGGAAACCCATCTTTGAAGGGTTTTGGCATCTCGTGACAAATTTGAGCTACTGTGGATTTGAATTGTATCAACTCTAACCCATGTCCCATTTGGGCCATCCCCTTACACCATACAACCCCCTCGGCCTCCTCCTCTTCAGACATAACAGTAACAAGCCCTCTACACTTTGTATTCGTGAGCCCATTAATCCAATAATGTATGCTTGAGGCTAAAATTCCATGTTTTTTTGTAGATGCATGTATTGAATATCCCCTGAACTCTATGTCATCAATTGCAAATAGCATGTCTTCCTTTTTCCACCCTCTTATGGCATTGATATTCTTAGTTGAGCTTGCAGCTTGTATTGTGGTTGAGGGTGGCTCTGTGATAGATGGATGGACAATAGGATCTGCCACCACATGGGCAATTTCAACATCATTGCATGGAGCATTGGCAACATTGACATCATCAACCACTTCCTCTTCCGATGAAGTGCATCGCAATTGGGCACCCTTGGTCCCTCGCCTCCTCTTGTTCCTTATATGATCTGCAATTGAAACTCGTGGCATGGCTGCAACAACATGCATATTGTTAAAATTTATTTTTGTCAATGGAAGTTGTTTCAACAATAGAAACTCAATCTTATTTGAATAATAAATTTAAATATGAAAAGGGTAATCAATAATTGCAACCCGCATAATAGAAACTCAGTCTTATTTATTTCCTAAAATTTAAATACGAATAGGTTAATCAATATTTGCAACCTGCATATATCTGAATAAGAAATTTATGTGTTTGAATTAACTTGAATCTCCATCCACAAATATCATGACTTAATTTGATAGAAATATCAAGCCTATGTGTTTGATAGAAATATCAGGCCTAAATTTAGCTTGAACATAATCATGTATCTTGAGCAGGGAATCAAATCCATAATATCCCGATCAACCTCAGAAAAAAACGGAAGGGTACTGAAAATTGTCTCCTTACAAATGCTAGGAATATGTGTTGGTTAATTGAAATAAGTTTTAAATTCATTTGTTGTTAAGGTAACTAAAAGTTGCAGTGTTTGACCGTATCTTGAAACACTTCAATTCTCTACATTGTTAGCTATAGCTACTTCCAATTCTGCAATTGTGCCATGAGTTTAGCTGCTAACATGATGACTCTCTATTTGGATAGTTTGTAATGGAAATCTCCCTTGATTAGATTCAGAATGATTAGTCTTATGATAGATTGTAATGGAAATATCCTTTGATTTAATTCATAATGATTAGTCTTCTAATAGATTGTAATGGAAATCTCCTTTGATTTAATTTAGAATGATTAGTCTTATGAGATGTAGAAGTTTTAGATGGGATTACCCATAAGAACTACCACCATGCCTCCTTTAAAATGATAACTAAAGACTTGACATCTTGCAATGGAAGAGGCTTCTATTGCTCATACAAAAATGAATTCCTTTGCAGTTGTGAAGATAACTCCTCCATTGTAACTACCTTGTGTTCATTTTATATTTGTGTCTCAACTAACTGAAAACTAACATACTACAATTTCCTTTTAAAATATACCAAAAATTTCTAAGCGATTTTTATTCTTTTTTTCTTAGAGGCATGACAATTATTGCATACAAGCTGCCAAATTGCTGTGATTAAGGAATGATCGGGCCTTTGTGTTTTGACTCAGTTGTTGTGATTAAGGAATGATCAGGCTTAAGTGTTTTGACTCAGATGCTCTGGTATTTTTGTCTCTGTTATCTTTGTTGGGCATGATTAATTTTTTGTATCTCTTGATTTAGATGCTATGATTTTTTCTCTGTAATTTCACACACAGAAGCCGAATTTTGTTTACAATTTCAAATATATGGTATTCTCTAGTTTATGGCTGTTAAGATGCAGTCTTAAAATTCCTGGAAAAAAAATAAAAACACTAGAAAAAAATAAAAACTATAAACATAGTTTAAAAAAAAACATAAAGAGAGTGAAACAAGCCTAAAAACAATATCTATAAACCCTAAAACTCTAACATGAGAAAAAATGAAAATATGAGCATGTAGAGGTGCTTCTTGGGCTGGAGAAGATGTTGTAACAATCACTGATATGAAACCATAGTTGATTGTTGCACTGTGAAACAATAAACCTTGGCAATATGTCAATGTTATGATGCCATAGATATATCCTTATCTCAGATTGTGGCTTGCAGTTGCAGTCACCGTGGGAGAGAAAAATGCATGCAGTGGAGAAAATGAGTGAATTTGGCACCTTTGGTGGGTTAGCGACAAACTTGCGAGTTTAACTATGTTAATGATAAAACCTTTCAGAGATGCTATAATCCATACTCACAATTGAGCAAGTACGGAACACAAGACCTGTTTCACTACCTTATACATTAGAATTTCACATTACGACAATTCTGCCTTATAAATTAGACTTTCGCATTATGGCAAGATTGGACTTCAACATTATTTTGACAAAAATATCAGGCCTATGTGTTTGATAGAAATATCAGGCCTATGTGTTTTGGCTTAGATGCTCTGGTATTTTTGTGTATGTTGTCTTTGTTGGGCATGATTAATTTTTTGTCTCTGTTGAGTTAGATGATATGGTTTTTTGTCTACAATTGCACACACAATTTTTTCATATGGTAAATTAATTGAATATTTTGAAGAATAAAAATAACAGAAAGATATAAAGGAAAAAAAATTTAAGTTTATACTGTAAATCAATGGAAGATTTAAAAAAAGAGAAAGAAAATACTTGAATTATTCAAACCTGATTATAATTTGCACAGTATCTCATGGAGTGAAACCAGCTGCATATGAGTAGAATGAAAGTTTATGAAGCAATTGTGAGGTGGTTTTATACAATTTTGTTGTTGAATTTGATAGGGAGGATTGACATGGATTGCTTTCTCCAAATTCAAATGTGTGTTGTGGATTGCTTTGGATGTCATCCAATGGTTGATAAACTCTTATGGTTGATCCTTATTCTTTCCTTTGTGTTTTCTTGTGTTTAATTCCTGAATCATGTGTGTTGGTGTCATTTAATTCTTTGAGCAGGTTGCATTGATGAACATATATGCAGTTATGGCTGACACATACGTTCTCTATTCTTGTGCAGGTAGCAATGAAATTTGGCCATAACTACTCTAGTTTACAATTATTGGGGTTGGTCTAATGTGATATATGTCCTTTCGGATAGTATGGGATGGAAGTTTTGCTTGTTAATTTTGCCTTCTTTTCTAAATCAAATGTGGAGGTACTTGGGATAAGATGTCTGGTCAAATTGTGATAGTAAAGGATAGTGTTGTACAATTGTAAGCCCAATCAATATATGGGCCCATTTTGGACATGTTTGAATAACTTATATAACTTAATATTATTTATTTATATTTTAATTATGAATATTTTTTTTCCAAGTTTTGATGGTTCTGTAGGACTAGTACTATGACAACTATTGATCCCTGCACAACAATAGAAGTCTCTGGCCTAGTCTTTTCAAAAAATAATGTGCTTGTGTTTTTATTTATTTTTATATAATTTAAATATAACAACTATATTTTTTTTACTTCACAAAAGTTATTTCATATGGAAAATATTATGTACTATTTAATAAATCAATAATTAATTTACTAAATTTTTATTCTATTTCTTAGATATCACTCTATTTATATTCAAGAAACCAAATGTAAATGTAATAAATCAACTATTCCACCATCAAATTAAATCGCACTAACCTTTACTTTCAGAAAATCAACGAATAGAGAGGTTGTACAAGGTTGTACATTGGATATCTTGCTAGCTCTTGCATTCATGTGTGGTTTAGTTGGGCATAAATTGTGCTTCTCATTAGTGACTATTTGGCTTAGTCTAATCAATTGATGATTTCAACTTCATTTTTTGTGCCTTCTCTTTGTCGTTGACCGTCCTCTGACGCCTTTTCCACCTCGAGTACTCTAATGGGCCTGCTCTATCTCCATTACGCCCCAGATTTGTCTTTGTTACTCCTTTCTCCATTTGGATCTCATATATTTTCTCACATACAACCACACCCCAGTTCCAGCTGATGCATTTAATATCACCTCCACACCCAAGATTTCAAACTCGACAATCGCGCATAATTTTTTTGAAACGAAATGATATGTAGGACAGAGTCACTACTGTTGTCTTTAGAAGAAGGCGAGTTCACAATACCAAAATAAAATATATTACCAAAACCAAACACATCACCAATTCATAATACCAAAATCATGCCTATCTATACCAAAACTAAATACGTTAGCAGAAGGCATGTTCATAATTGAACGACTACCATTTTTGGAAAGCATAACAAGGAGACGTCTTCATAATTGAATGACTACCATTTCTAAAACTTATAACACACATGTTGAGAATTAGGGTTTCAGTATTTTCCATTCGAATGTTGGGAACTGCCCACCCCAAGTGCCACAGGAATAGAAATGAAAGAAAATAAAATGGTAGTTTTGCAATACTATTCAACATTTTGTTGTTGGGGATTTTTCTGTTAAAATCCCAAAAACAACATAAACAGCACACAGAGACAATGCTCTGTTTGTCTCCAGGATCTTAACACAGCGGAAACTTAAAATTTATTTGCAGCGGACAGAGTTTTCACACACAAAAGATTTCTATTCATTAATAAAAACTACTGCTGTTACAAAATATAATCTTCCTCTCTCACAGAGGGATTTTCAAAAGATTCAAGTTGTTGTGTCTGCTGTATATCCTATTTTAGCTGCTGTGGCTTTCTTTTACATCCACGTGCTGCTACGTGTTACAGATGCACTGCTGTGCTTTTTTTTCACACTGCTTACTCACTCTTACTTTAACTCTATCTCTGCTACAAAATGAAAAGAAAAAAAAACTAAAACTATATATCTTTCGGGTTATGCGTGAAGGAGTAAAAAATGGCCACCAACCGCATTTACAAAATGTTATGGACCTGTGATACTGTCTGCTGAGAGAGTCGGCCATATCTGGTACTCTATTGACCTGCAGGAGTTGGGCGCAGTGGAATACGCAAGAAACCATACTCCTCTTAATGCACTTACCTGCTCGAGGCGCGTCCTTCTTGTTCTTGGCCATTCTTCTTCTTTAATGCTGTTGGTGAGCAGTTATGGTGCAAAGCCTTCTTTCTTCTTCGGGAACACAAAAGATAGGTTAAAACATAAATAAGGCATGGCGGTGGCGAACACAAGCCAGAACAAAACTCAGCCGTCAGATCTACAGATGAACGGAGGGATAGCATCGCAGAGAGAAAACATTATCGAGGATGAGATGAGATGAGAAGCGGCGATGTGCGATGTGCGATGATATCTTAATGCAGTATTGCAATCGGTGGATACAAAGGCGGAGGGCTTAACACACAATGGGTGAAAGTTGCGATGTGTGATCTGCGATCGCATCGCAAGATCGCAATCGCAGAAATCAAAGATAAACAGAATGAGGCAGGGGGTAAAATGAAGCGATTTGCGATATGCAATAAGATCGCATCGCAACGTCGCGTCGGGAAAATTCAAGAGAACACACGGAGACAATGGTCATGAATGCGATTTGCGATCTGCGATGAGATCGCATCGCAAGGGAAAAATTGTGCTGCAGTTGAAATTACAATTTCAACACTCCCCTTTAATTTCAACTACTGGGTTATCAGTCATACCCAGACATTTCCTCAAGTACTCAAAACTTTTCTGGTCCAATGGCTTGGTCAGAATATCCGCAACCTGTTCTTGAGTGCTGCAACGCTGTAAAACGATTTCTCCATTGTTCACCAATTCTCTGATGTAATGGAACCTTGTATCAATGTGTTTCGTTCGTTTGTGAAACACAGAATTCTTAGACAATGCTATAGCAGAGCTATTGTTGCAAAAAATCACCGTCGCTTTTGCTTGCTCTTGGCCTAGGCTCCTTAACAGTCTCCTCATCCAAACCACTTGACACGCTGCTGCTGTAGCTGCCACGTACTCTGCTTCTGCTGTAGACAACGCCACAATTGGTTGTTTCTTGGAAGCCCATGAAATGGCTCCTGAACCCATGTGAAAAACATAACCGGAAGTGCTTTTCCGATCATCTCCACTTCCAGCCCAATCGCTATCAGTATATCCAACTAAATCTGAACTTTCTGAAAAAGTATATGAAATTCCAAATCTTTTTGTACCTTTAACATACCTCAGAATTCTTTTTGCTGCTTGCCAATGTGCCTCTTTTGACCTCTCCATGAATCTGGAAATCAAACTAACATCAAACATTATGTCAGGCCTAGTTGCAGTTAAATACATAAGGCTGCCAACTATGCTCTTATACAAGCTAGGATCAAAATCCTTGCTGCTGTCCTCTTTGCTGAGTTTTAATCCCATTACCGTGGGAGTGATTGCTGCTTTGCACTCTTGCATATTAAACCTGCCCAACACTTCATTTACATATCTTGCTTGAGAGATAAAAATTCCATTTTCATTTTGATCTACTTCTATTCCTAAGAAGTATCTCAGCAAGCCCATGTCAGTCATTTCAAATTCTTCTTTCATGACTGATTTGAAATTTCTTATGAGGTAGTCATCATTACCTGTAAAGATAACATCATCAACATACAACACTACAATCAAAATCTTACCATCATTTTCTTTGATGTAGACTGTGGGTTCTCCCTCACATTTGTCAAATTCATTTTCCAGTAGATAGGAATCTATTCTACTGTACCACGCTCTTGGTGCTTGTTTCAGCCCATAAAGAGCTTTCTTCAATCTGCAAACTTTGTGTTCTTGGCCTTTCTTCTCATAGCCTAGAGGTTGTTCAATGTAAACCTCCTCCTTTAACACTCCATTTAGGAATGACAACTTCACATCCATTTGGTAGACTTTCCATTTGTTTTGTGCTGCTATGGACAACACTGCTCTCATGGTTTCCATTCTTGCAACCGGTGTGAAAGTCTCCTCATAATCTCTCCCATACTGCTGCTTGTATCCCTTGACAACCAGCCTTGCCTTGTGTCTTTCAATTTTGCCTTCAGCATTGCACTTGGTCTTATAGACCCATTTAACTCCAATAACTTCTTTACCTTTTGGTAGCTCAACCAAATCCCATGTCTTGTTTCTTTCTATGGCATTCATCTCCTCATCCATAGCTTCTATCCATTTCCTATCTTTAATTTCATCTTCGAAATGAATAGGGTCATCAACATGACAATACAAGGCAAATAAGGAATTCATTCCTTCATTATAAATGTCACTTAAGTTTCTGAACTTCTTACCTCTTTCATTTGGTGTGCAAGTGCTTGAAGATGCACTTGAATCTCCTCCTTGTGGTGTGCTTGGAGAAGCACTCTCATTTCTCCTCAAGGGTGTTCCTTGCTGTCCTTGTGTTGGCGCTGCTGTTTGGGGATGTATTTCAGCGATCTCCTCATCATCTTCATCATGAGACAAACAATTTTTAACATTAACTGTTTTCTCTATGCTTCCATCCCAAGCTTCCTCCTTAATGAACTGAACATCTCTGCTCACAAAAAACTTCTTGGTGGATGGGATATACAACCTATAAGCTTTGGATTCCTCACTGTATCCAATGAAAATACATTTCTCCCCTTTGCTGTCCAACTTCCTCCTTAGCTAATCTAGAATGTGTGCATAGGCCACACATCCAAAAATTTTCATGTGGGTGACTCCTTGCTTTCTCCCACTCCATGCTTCTTCCAGCACTTTGTTCATCACTACTTTTGTAGGACACCTATTCAAGATATATGCTGCACAGTTTACAGCTTCAACCCAATAATCATTTGGCAAATGCTTTGCCTTCAACATGCTCCTCGCCATATCCATGATGGTCCTGTTCTTCCTTTCAGCAACTCCATTTTGCTGTGGGGTGTACCTAGCTGTAAATTGCTTGTGAATTCCATTTTCTCTACAAAACCGTAGGAATTCTTTGGAGATATACTCACCTCCTCTTTCTGTTCTCAAAACTTTGATGCGCAGGCCACTTTGATTTTCCACAAGTGCTTTGAAATTTCGGAATTTTTCAAACACTTCACTTTTATTCTTCAAGAAATAAACCCAAGTTTTTCTTGTAAAATCATCAATAAATGTTAGAAAATATTGGCTGCCAGCTAAAGATGGATTTTGCATCGGTCCACACAAATCTGAGTGGAAAATTTCTAAGAGTGCCTTTGCCCTTATGCTTTTCCCTGAAGGAAAACTTTCTCTGTGTTGTTTCCCCAATATGCAGCGTTCACAAAGGCTGTCTGGTTTCTCTATCAATGGTAATCTTCTTACCATTCCTTTTCTGCTCAACAAGTTAAGACCTCCAAAGTTGAGATGTCCAAATCTCAAATACCACAACCAATTTTCATCCTTTGGTTGGCTTTGGAAAGCCTCTTGGGTAACTGCTGCAATTTCTTCTTTATTTTTCAAATCTGCCCTTATTCTAAGAGGGAACATCCTTTTCCTTGTCATCTTCACTTCAGCAATGCATCGTTTGTTGGGTGCTCTGTCCATGATGGTGCATACATCATTCTCAAAGAAAACATTGTAACCCTTTTGAACAAGTTGTCCAATACTCAAGAGGTTACATCTCATTCCAAGAACATAATAGACATCTGCTATGGTTTTCTTTTCACCCTTCTTTGTAAATATTTTAACTTCTCCTTTACCCATAACAGAAATTTTGCTATCAGTCCCAAGTGTGACTTGTGACTTCACACTTTGATCTAAAGCAGAAAACAGGGCTATGTTTCCTGTCATATGGTTACTACAACCGGAATCTAGAAACCATATATCTTCACTGTTTGTTTCAGCCATGTTACAAGCTAACAACACATTATCTTGGCTGATATTTTCTCTAGTAATATTTGCACTAGATCTATTGTTCATATCATGCTGCTTCTTCCTACATTCATTGGCATAATGCCCATATTTTTTACAGTAATAACATTGGACATTGGATTTTTCATACCTTTGTCCTTGAGCATGATGTTGTCCACTTTGTTGACTGCTGCCTTGGCCTTGGTTCTGATTTGGATTGCTGCCTCTTCCTTGAGAATTTGCTGGACTGTTCCTTCCACCTCTGTTTTGGCTTCTGCCTCTTCCTCTCTTGTTTCCTCTGCCTTGACCTCTTCCTCTTCCAAAGGACATCTAGGTCTTGAAGGCTTGCTCTAGAGATGAGTTTTCATTTCTACTCAACCTCTACTCATGAGTGATCAGTGATGCATGAAGTTCATCAACTGAAAAATTTGAGAGATCTTTTGTCTCTTCTATGGTGGTGACAATCACATCGAACTTTGAGGGTAGGATCCTCAATAGTTTCTCCACAATCCTCCTTTCTTCAAGTATCTCTCCATGAGATCTTATTTGTGTGACCAGGCCAATTACTTGAGTGAAGAATGAGTCAATATTGTCTGACTCCTTCATGCGTAGATTCTCAAAATCTTTCCTCAGCAATTGTAGTTTTGCTGTCTTCACTCTCTCCATTCCTTGATAGGCTGTCTTGAGAGTTTGCCATGCATCTTTGGATGTCTTAGCTGCTGCTAACCTTGGAAACACGCTTCCATGCACTGCTTGATACAAGAAGAAAAGGGCTTTTGAATCCTTCTTCTTGTAGCTCTTCAACAGATCCTTCTCTCCCTGACTTAGATTATTAAACTCATTTTCATCTGCTGGTTCTTTAAAACCATCTTCAACTATTTCCCATAATTCTTGGGAAGCAAACAAGGCTTTCATTGTTATTGCCCAATAGTTATAGTTTTTTCCATCAAATAGTGGGAGCTGCATACCCATGCTATTGCTGGTGCTGGTGCCAGCCATTCTTGCACTTTCAACTATGCTTCAAAATACAGTCAAGTATTTAAGAAAAATACCTTGGATTCTTTTGCCTGAGACTTCACTCTGCTGGAGAGGATTTACTGATGCAACAAAAGGAACCTTCCTTCAGCTTCTTTGAACCTTCAAAGAGCCTGAACTAGCTCTGATACCACTATTGGGGATTTTTTTGTTAAAATCCCAAAAACAACATAAACAGCACATAGAGACAATGCTCTGTTTGTCTCCAAGATCTTAACACAGCGGAAACTTAAAATTTATTTGTAGCGGACAGAGTTTTCACACACAAAAGATTTCTATTCATTAATAAAAACTACTACTGTTACAAAATATAATCTTCATCTCTCACAGAGGGATTTTCAAAAGATTCAGACTGTTGTGTCTGTTGTATATCCTATTTAGCTGTTGCGGATTTCTTTTACATCCACGTGTTGCTGCATGTTACAGATGCATTGCTGTGCTTTTTTTTCACACTGCTTACTCACTCTTACTTTAACTCTATCTCTGCTAAAAAATGAAAAGAAAAAAAAACTAAAACTATATATCTTCCGGGTTATGCGTGAAGGGGTCAAAAATGGCCACCAACCGCATTTACAAAATGTTATGGACCTCTGATACTGTCTGCTGACAAAATCGGCCATTTCTGGTACTCTGTTGACCTGCAGGAGTTGGACGCAGTGGAATACGCAAGAAACCATACTCCTTTTAATGCACTTACCTGCTCGAGGCGCGTCCTTCTTGTTCTCGGCCATTCTTCTTCTTTAATGCTGTTGGTGAGCAGTTATGGCGCAAAGCCTTCTTTCTTCTTTGGGAACACAAAAGATAGGTTAAAACATAAATAAGGCATGGCGGTGGCAAACACAAGCCAGAACAAAACTCAGACGTTAGATCTACAGATGAACGGCGAAATCGCATCGCAGAGAGAAAACGTTATCGGGGATGAGACGAGATGAGAAGCGGCGATGTGCGATGTATGATGATATCTTATCGCAGTATCGCAATCGGCGGATACAAAGGCAGAGGGCTTAACACACAATGGGCGAAAGTTGCGATGTGCGATCGCAACGCAAGATCGCAATCGCAGAAATCAAAGATAAACAGAATGAGGCAGGGGGTAAAATGAAGCGATTTGTGATATGCGATAAGATCGCATCGCAACGTCGCGTCGGGAAAATTCAAGATAACACACAGAGACAATGGTCATGAATGCGATTTGCGATCTGCGATGAGATCGCATCGCAAGGGAAAAATTGTGCTGCAGTTGAAATTACAATTTCAACATTTGTATATGTTGACAGATCCTACCGTGAGAGGATGTACAACGACCTTATAGGTATCTATGCGAGGTAAAGGTTCAAGCTGGACTTGGAACAAAACCCTCATTCATAGTGAGAGCTAGGCACTTGTTGGTTGATGGCTCATGTTGTTGCGTCAAGATATTATGCATTTTCGAGACCTTGAAGGGCAGCGATTACCAATTTTTGGTTTCTCTAGTCACTAAAGCAAGAGTCAAAACATGTTTAAAAATCAACTGAAATGAGTTCACACTACGGAGAATAGATCGATGCATCAAATATGAGTTTCGATCGTTAGTGAATATATATATATCAGAAGTCATAAACGCGTTCATGCATTTTCTAGAAAAAATTCAAACTCTCAGCAAGTTGTCGTACTGACTGTGATGATATAAAACGAAGGAAGCAACACAGAGCCGAAACACACGACAAACCATTATGAGCTAAAAAATAGACAAGGATTCGAGCAATATAGAAGAAGAATGTGCAGAGAAATACAAGACCGAGGGCGATAAACTGATTTATATAGAGCGAAGACGGAGAAAAAAATCAATTTGCAAAGATGCAAAAAGATCCAATTTGAACATGATAGTGGCCAAATTTAATTTCATTTCGTTACCAGTTTCCTTTTACTTGGGCCAAGTTGTTATCCAATGTAATGTGCAATATCAAAAGGCTAGTGGAAACACGTGATCCTTGTAACAATCTCAGGTTAAAAGTTCATGTAATAAAGCTAACAGAGGAAAAATAAGACCAAGGTCATGGGACGTGTATTCCTAGCTGAATGTTGGGCAAAACATCCTATTGGGTGTTTATTTGGTTTATTATGGATAAGTAAATTGAAAAGGGTATTGGTAAAGGCATTGGAAAAAGCTTTGAAAAGGCAAAGAGATATTATTTGTCATTTCATTTATGAAAATAGAGGAAAATAGGGGAAAAGGGAGATGAAATATCACATAATTGTATGTGAGGAAAATTGAAGGAAAAATAGATGAAATTGAAGAAAATAGACTCTTCAATAATAAAAAGGGCTCTGAGGATCAATTCACAACTTCGAGCAATCCTGTGGTGTTGCAATGGGCTCCCCCCTTTCCCCTGTTGTTGCGAATCTTTTTATGGAGGGCTTTGAATCTAGGGCTCTTAACTCAGCCCGCCTCCTGCCTAAGCTTTGGAAAAAGTATGTAGATGACACTAATGTCATCTAGTCTCATGGCCAAGAGGAGTTAGACCTCTTCTTTAATCATCTCAATAGTCAATCCTCGTCCATTAAGTTCACTAAGGAGCAAGAAGTCGATGGCTGCCTCCCTTTCCTTGATATTCTTATCTCGAAGAATAGTGATGGTTCCTTCTCCCACCGAGTGTTTCGAAAGAAAACTCATACGGAGCAGTATCTTCACGTTGGTTCCCACCATTTCCCGGCTCAGAAGTTGGGGATTCTCAACACCCTTGCTACTCGTGCCTTATGGATCTCTGATGAAAAGAGCTTCGAAGAGGAGAAATCCCATCTCCTTAATGTCTTTGTTGAAAACAGTTATAGTAGGCACTTGGGTCAGAAGGCTTTCCTCAAAGCAGCTAAGAACTATGTAGCTAGAAGAGATAAGAAGGAGAGGATTCCTGGTGTCCATCTTCCGTTTGTTCAGGGAACGACAGACAGGATCGCGAGGATCCTTAAGAAGCATAATGTCCCCTTGACCTTTAGACCTCTCAATACCATTCGTAAGTCTCTCGGATCTATGAAGGATCCTATCGACCCCAAGGACATGAAAGGGGTTTGTATTATTCCCTATTCTTCTGGGACTCCCTATATTGGTGAGACTGGTCGCTCCATTAATCAGAGGATTAGTGAGCACGCAGCGGACCTTAAGCATAGGAGATCTAAGTCTTCTACTTTAGCAAAGCATGTTGATAAAACTAATCATCATGTCTACATCGAGGAGGCTAGTGTGATTGCTAAAGTGTCCCAATTCCATCACCGAAAATTTAGGAAGGCGCTTGGGATTGAGAAAAGGACGAACAATCTCAATAGAGAGGATGGCTGGAAGGTCAGTAGTTGCTGGGTCCCAGCCCTCTCCTCCTAGTCATGGTCTCCCTCCCCCCTCTTCCCTTTGTTGTCTTTTTTTTCCCTGTTTCCTGTTTCTTGGGGCCTTTGTCTCTTGATGTTCTTATAGTTGCTCTTATTTATGCTAATAACTTTATGGGAATTAGCTTGCTATTTTTCTTTGACTATTTTAACTTCTTCTTCTTCTTCTTCTTCTTCTTCTTTTTTTTAATAATATTAACATTTTCTTTCTAAATTACTCTAATTTTTAACTAACTTTTATAGATAAATTTTTGAATTAAAATTAATTTATTTTTAATTGATTTATCCTAATATATTTTTAGAATTGTCCCTTAATCTTACATATTAATTAAATTATATGACTCGCTTTTTATTACCCTAATGTTTATGACTTTTATTACTTACTACTCTAATATTTAGATTTCATAACTTGGATTTCGTACTATTAATGTAGATTAATTTATTTGTATATATATTTATAATATCATCAAATTACTCTTTTATCATAACCTTAAATTACCCTATTATATATATATATATATATATATATATATATATATATATATATATATTTGTTGAACTTAAATAACTATTATTTAATATTAATTTAGTTTATAATTAATTTAATATTTATTTATTAATGTATGGATCAGCCCCCTTTGACTTATGTTTGAATTTAATAATTAGGTACTTTTATATTTTTAATAATTTTTATAATAACTAACTATTAATATATATTAGCTTTGGTTATAATTTATTTTTTAATATTTATTTATAATTATAGATGGTTAAAAATGGTCCATTTAACTAACCAAGGTTCCTTTTTTTTTTCTTTTTTTTTTTTAAATAATGGTTACAACCCTAATCCGGTCCTAACTATTCAGTCAAATATAGTCGTTGTCAATATAGCCGTTTTTTAGCTGTTGGAGTTTCTGCTCTATTTATTTAACATGCAATGCTTGATCTGCTCATTCAGCTTGTCCTGACAATGAACCACACTAGTTGGTTCGAAACGCGTCGACAAATAAAATTTCTTGTGATGTATGCCGAAAAATCTCTCAGAAACTTTTTGTCAGTTCAATTTTGGAGCACTCTCTCTCTTCTCTCTATTCTCTCATACTATTACACATTTAGACCATTCTTGGAGCACTCTAGAATTAGAGAAAGCAAGTAAAAGGAAGGCAAAGGAAGCAAAGGAAAGTAAACGAAAAGCAAGGAAAAGTTGGATCAAGCAGTTTCAACAGGAATACTTGCAGGTAACAATTTACTTGTGTGATTTCCTATCTGTTTTGCGAATTTATGGTACATGCATGTGTGTATTTGGTTCTCTTGTTGTCACTGAATTGAATTTTGCCAGGTGTGGCAGTGGTTTCAGCCTTGGCTTGCCATTTTCGGATAGCCATGGTGTGATGGGGTTCTTTCATTTGGTTGAGATTTGGATTTTCAGATGGTTCTGGAACCGGGTGAGGTGGTCTCAGGAAAATTCCCAAGGGCCTAGGAATCCCTGATCAGTTTTGGCAAGATTATGGTAAAGCCTGAGGGTGGAGACTGGCAAATTCCTCAAGGTATTGGAGAATAAATTCTTAGGCATCCAAGCTTGTTTTGGGCCTAGTGATCCCTTGATCAGTTTTGGTGAGATTGAAATAAAGCTTCATTGTTTATGTGCTTGTTTTGGGCCTAGTGATCCCTTGACTAGTTTTAATGGGATTGTGGTAAATCCTGGTTGATTATGTGTTTGTTGGGCCTAGGAATCCCTTTGCTGGTTTTGGCAGGATTGCAGTAAGCTTGAGGACGGAGGTGGTTTAATCTCCGAGAAGCCATGGTTACTTGTTTTGAGTCCCACATAAACACAGAATATGGCACAGGGGTGATTGGCTGAAAGAAAGATTTTGTTCAACGCAATTTATGGTCGAGTGGTACATGAAAGTCTTGACTTGGTTGGCCTTTGCATATGTTAATAAGAGTTATTTTCCTCTTGTATTTCATTAGTACATGTACTTTTTATTATGTGACTTTGATGGTTTTTATATCATGGTTATTATTATGGTTATATCTTGGTTATAGACATGCTTTCATAACAGGTTCTAGCTATAACTCTTGATATTTTTTTTATTTTTTTTTATGAATGATTAATGAATGCATGAGCTAACAATTGTTATTTTAGCTATTATGAGAGGGCACTAGACCTTCTTAATGATTCTCAGATAAGTATCAGACCCATGTGTTCATATATGCATTCATGACCTGTAGATTACATGTTCTCAATATGTTTGACAAAATGCATTTCATGGTTAGTCCTGGTTGGGTCAAGTTCTTGTCTCAAATTCGAACGTTTAGCTTGGTTGTCATCTCATTTATGCAACTGAGAAGTTACATGAAGTTCTAGGTAGTGTTTTGGAGGCTGACATGGAATTTAGGCTCAGAATATGGGACCACGTGCTCCTAACCAAAAAATCAGGGTTGCAACCACATGGATGCATGTTTATGCATGCGGTTGGAGGAACTTGACCGCATGGATGCCTTGTTGTGGGAGAGGTTGAGGGTTCAAGGCAAGGGAAAGGTGGTCAAACTCAGGATTTGGTTGCCTAGGGTTGTTGCTCAGCCTTTGAGTGACCTGTAGCCCTTGTAGGATGTGTGAGATGTTAGTTGGTTGTCAATAGTCAGCCCCACTTCCTTAATGTGACCTAGGAGGTTGGGTCATGTCATAGTAGCTCTGTATCTCATGTTTTCCCTAGCAAGTTGGTGAAAGTGGGTGAATATGGGAGGGGTGGTTACAGATTGGTATCAGATCAAGTTTTGTTATCTTTAGGTGTTTTCTGATATCAGATTGGAAACAGAGCATGGTTCAATACTTGGACTGGATGGTCAGAATGTGTTTGCCATGCATGCATTTTGTCTATATGTTTGTTATGCATGCATTGTATCTAATTAGTGGTATAGCTTGTGACATCCTACATGATAACTGGGATAATGATTGAAATGATGTAGGTATATTGATATGATTATGTATATACATGTATTATGCTAATCTAGTTGATCTTGCAGATGAGATGTCCTCCCCGAAACTTCACTGAGGTATGTTGATTGTGTTTATATTTGGTTTATCTGACATGGTATGTTTGCAAGAAGAAAAAGATCACAAATGACTAAAAAAATGGTGGATTAGAGTTCACAAGGCTCCTCTTATAGATCAAATGAGAAACCATGATATGGGTACTCTCCTGATATAGTAGATACTTTGAGAAGTTTAAAAACAGAGATCAAAAGTTGTAAGGAGGATAATGAATAAATCATTCAGTCATAGGAAATGCTTGTTAGGGCATAAGAGAAACAAGAAAAATTCAACAGAGTTATCCTTCATAGTCTTTCAGACTTCCGAAGATGGGGACAACCACATATCAGTTATGGATAGGAGGACAGGACTAATGGGGCATATGGTAGCAGGTCTCATGGTGGGAATAGGTCAGACAAAGATGACATAGTCAAAGATGCTAGGTTATTGGATACACCTGTAAGGAGAGGTAGTGGACATGGGTTCTACTCTACTTATAGATTAGACATGTATCATGGTCATCATCGCTATCATCTTTACCAGAGGAGTGACAGGGGATATTCTTCGGATGAGTTCAAGAAATCCAAGCCACCTACATTTGATAGAGAGTTTAAGAAATCAGAAGATGCAGAGGCATGGTAGCTTGGGATGAAGAAGTTCTTTGAGTTGCATTCATTAGGGGAATTTTGAGGTCTAAAATGGGTCTCCTAAGAAAAATGTACAACCAAAATAACTTTATAAGAACCAATAGGATTCAAGATGGTGATGTCAACCATGGGGAATGATTCACCATTTTTGGAGTAAAAAAGAAAAAAGATTAAAAATGATAAAATAATAAAACTAATTTTTCAACTCATATTTTCAATTTATCTCCCTAAGTTTTTACTAAAATTTTGAGCGAGAGTACTCATTGGATGCAAAATTTAATTCCTCGTCTAAATATTACCCATATTGCATACTTTCGACGAACCTTACAACATGAAAAATGAGAAATACATGAAAAACATTATTGCAATCCATTTTTCATGTATTTCTCATTTTTCGTGTAGCAGGGTCCATCGAAAGTATACAAAATGGGTACTCCTTGGATGAGGAATCAAATTATGCATCCAACGAGTGTTTCCTCTTGAAATTTAAGTAAACCCATAAGGAGATAAATTAAAAATACGAGTTGAAAAAAATAGTTTTTTCTTTTTTCCCTCTAAAATTTGATGATGTCATCTATTCTTATTTTATTATTCCCACTATTATTTTATAATTTCATTAGGAAGCCCATTTTAGACCTCAAAACTCCCCTAATGATTACACAGAGAGCATGAAGGCGGTGATAACCATTTTCAGCCTCAAAGGGAAAGAAGACATTTGGTGGGAAGATGTGAAGTGGGTTAGAGACATCAAGACAAAGGAGATAAGTTGGCATGAATTCAAGAGACTCTTAGGAATAAGTACTTGTTAGATAGGTACTATGATAGTAATGCCAAGGAGTTCTATGAGTTGAATATGGGATTGATGATAGATGAGGAATACATGATTAAGTTCATGGAGTTGTTGAGGTATGTGTCATATCTTAAGGATGAGAAGACAAAAGTTCAAAGATTTATTAGTGGATTCATGTTAGGATTTATGTATTGGATTGAGTATGATGAGCCTCAATCACTGGAAGAAGTCATTGGAAAGTTGAAGAATTTTTATGAGAAATCGAAGCGTAAGATGAAATATAAGTAGGGTTGGAAAGGGGATCACAAGACTAAAGGTAAATGGCTGCCAAAGCGAACAAGACCACAGGATGTAGGTGAGAAAGGGAATGTTGCTCCTTACAAGAAGTTTAATGCAGTAGAGAAGGGACATGGACCTCAATAAGGATTGTAGTGTTGGACACCGTTGTAGTGTTGGATATGTGGCAGGGACCATGTCAATAAGGATTGTGTATGATATCAATGTTGGGGAAATTATATGTGTTATAATTCCAACAATAAATTATCAATCTGAGACTCATAAGCTTTGAGGCGCAAGCGCAGGTAACGTAGGATCAGAGCATCTAATCTAAACTAGAAATGAAATCAATTCACTGTTTAAGTACATATTTGCTATTTCTAATTGAAACTAATCAATTAAGGAAAACATTCTCAAACAATACGAATAAGAAATTCTAATTAATGTGCAAATGAAACCGACTCTAATTAATCATAAACCAAGAAATACAAATTATCATTCAAAAGATTTCAATCTAAGTAATGAAAATCTTAAATCAGACACTAAGATCTATTTAATCTAAATGCAAGAATCTTAAATCAATCAAGATTAACTCATAAAGACATCGAGCTTATGCTAATTTCAATTCAAACAAAACTAATTATAATCCAAACGATTTAAGTTAAGGAAATTAACAATCCAAACAATACTGCGACTAATCTAATTCCTGGGATCACATAAAGATCTACTCCTTTACTTAATCAAAAGACTAAATCACTGCAATGACCATTTCAAGGTTAATTACTTCAATTGCAATGCCAATTCAAACCTAGACGACTCCTAATTGAAATCGAAATACTTTAACTACAAGATTCATATTGCATCTAAAGGAAAACAAAATCGTTCAAATCATAATCAGAATGATGAACTCTAAGATTCAGATTGCATCTAATGGAAAACAAAATTACTCTAATCGAAATCGAAGAAACGTTGAACTATAAGATTTGGATTGAACTCATGAAAACATTCGTTAATGAAAGTCACACTTCAAATCTAATTCCTACGATTGGAATGAACTACAGAAATTGCCTCCAGGTGATGGTGGGCCCTTTCCACTCCTGGAGCAAGTTAGATTAACTCAATGGAAATAAAATTCAAAACACAGTCATAATACTTACAAAGAATTTAGAGATGAAGCAAAATTCAATTAAGATTCAATTGTTATTACAAAAGAGCTTCAATCCATCCTTTATTCCTTCCCTGCTTCTCTTCCTTTTACAAACTTCCCAAGATTACAATACAAACCATGGCTGAGCCATTTATAATATTTACAAGGTGAATTAGTCATTTTCCTCAATTCTGGAAAATTGAACAATTTTAACAAACTGACCCCAAAGATATTGGCATATCTTCCTAACCATGGCTAATTTTGGAAATATGTTTGGAGGGAACCTAAATTGTTCTATTGTCAACAAAAAACCCTCTTGGATTTGTCTCATTCAAATACAGGTCCTTGGAAATCGTGTCCAAAGTTGGTTGTCTAGCTCTTTTTGCAAGATTCTAGAACTCTAGAAAAACAGTCATTTTTTATAAAACTGCCTCCAAGACCCGCTTATAACTTTTAGAAAAATTTGAATCTAGAGAAACGGTTTTGGATATAGATAATTGGTTATATGGTTAACAAACCCATTTGCTCAGATTTTCCATATTCACCTCCAGCTACACATAAATCGAGGTCAAACTTGGCAGTTTGGAAACTATGCACATTTTGAGCAGATTTGTTAATTAGCTCCTAGGGACCCACATGTGCGACCTGGTTGCAATCCAACACATGGAAATGTATTAAAACATTATTTTGGACAATAACCTCCCTTGGTTTTCCTCGTAAGCATGCCGAAATGTCGAAACCCCAAATTGGATATTCCCGTACTCTACTTGTACCAACTAGTTCAACTGACTTGTGAAGAATTTCGGTGATGGAACCCTGTGACAAATGAACTTAGAAAAACCGTCATTAGTAAATCATGACAAAATCATCTTTAATCATAGAAAATATAAGAAAACTAATGATAATCAACCATGAGGTGTAAGACGTGAATTGGCGATAAGTGATGGAATTATGGTGTGAAATGAGTGTAATAGTACATGAATATAGGTTATGAATGGTGGTATTGAATGATGAAAACATGGGCATATTTGAGGCCCAACATCTCCCCCATGCTTGAGGATTTTCATGTCCTCATGCAAACAAGTACTTTGCTCATTTATAGATTTTATGGCATCGTGGCTTTGGGCAGGGTTGGTTCTTGTGGAGCAACACTGCGTGAAGATTTGAGGGTGTTGGTTCTTGTGGAGCAACACCATTCTTATTTGACTGCCATATATTTTATTTTGAGAGCAATACAAATTGAGGATAAACAATAGATGTTGTAGGAGGAAATGATAAATGAGATGATAAGTGGCAATGGAAATGGTGGATAAGATGAAGTGGTGATGGAGACGGTAAAATAGGTGCTTGCATACTCGGGTTTTGTGAGGCCAGTGCTTATCGATGGTTCCTTTATGAAAGGCAGCAATGACTTCATGCTCTATTGGATACATTCAACTGTCAATATATGTGAATGTAGGAGGGGAAGGTACTATAGTTACTTCTTTGTTTACATGAACCAATTGTTAGGGTCCAACCGTAACCCCCTTATTTATGTAATAGGATCGAGTCATAGTTATAGTTAAGTAAAGAGTCAATAAAGCCCATATTAATAATTGTAAGTGGTTAACCCGCATTTAATGAAGGGACCACAGTTAGTTGCAAATGGGCCATGGTATTAGATAGATGGCATTAATAAGAATCATGGTATTGCATGTATGAATCCTATATAAAGGATAGAGACTCCCCTCGAGGAGGATCGTGTCTTATTTTGTAATTGAGCTTAGCTCTATTGGTGGTTGCCCCCTCGAAGAGGCAAGTGAACATTGCTTTCTGAATAATAAAATACTTGTTGTTATTTCTCATTGTTCTATGTTCTGGGTATATTTCTTCACATATTTGGTATTCTAGTATCGTCTTGCAGGTTAAGAGCATAACACCAATATTCATGATTATGACCTTATTAGAGTAGCATGCATTTTATTATGAACAAGGAGTTTGCAAATGGAGGGTATGTGGAAAAAAATATATGGAATATGTGGTGGTTAATCATCAAAGCTTTCTTAAATCTCTAATGAATTAAAGAATCTTAAGCCAACTTTACCTCAAGTTTTACCTTTACCGTGATGATAGCTGCAGGCTGAAGTAGAGGATGGAATGGTTGGAGCTGATGTGACTGCTGATATGACCTACTGAAGAAGGCAGAAGGCTGAACTAAAGAGCAGAAGGATGAACTGAAGGTCCCCTTCTCCCCCATGCCTGAGGAGTTGTATGTCCCCAAACACTGAGGAAAGGTGACTGCTACTGCAAATGACAATGGAAATGCTAATACAAAGAACCAAACTGCTACAAATCTGTGTTGAGATCACAAAACCATATAGTCTTCAACCGCTACACACCCGTGTGAAATCTTGCATATGTGAATAAATGGTGTCGATGTCGAACATAAGCAAGAATCATTGGATTACTGACCATTGAGGAAGTCGTTAACCAATACGAGATATCGCACCTTTGATGTCAATGGGAATCAAGACACTAGGTACATTCTACTAGCCATGAATAGATTTGTCGAAGTCGAATGGACTACAGAATTCATCCACCAAGAAACATTGATGAATTTCCTTAGTAGATGACAAGGATACCTGCCATTAAGGCATGCAAGCTCCTAGGTACCTTATCTAACCCTAAACTTGATCCTAGATACTTTGCTGATGTCGATGGGACAAGGCTTGTTGGCAAGTGGGCCTTAAGGGATCCCATATCAACCAACTCGAGTACAAACATAATGACTTGAAAGATACATGATTTGAAGAACTCATACAAATTTACAAGATTTATTGGGAACTTTTCCCGCTAGTTACCTGGTTTTCAAGCAAAATCCTTGTCCAGTTCTGCCAGACAAGATGGTTTTCACAAAAGGACTTATTTTTCTCTTTACTATTTTTGTTTATTTATTACAATACTAACTTTCCTACTATACTGAAGAAAAGATGTCCTCCTTCAAGTGAAAGATAACTTCCAATGAAGCCATGTGTGGATCAGGTACAAGGATATATTCATGCTCAGAATTAACATATAAGAGTTAGAATGTACAAGAGCATGAGAAATCAGTAGCTTTGAAAGATGTGATACAAAGAGTATTTGAAGATGAGAGTGGTACTTTGACTGGGTTGTAATCTGGAACCAATGCTCGATGTAATCTCGGTGGTATTGGCCCATTTCTTCATTTGGACCACTTTGAAAGTCCTCCTCGGTCATACCAAGCAAACTTGGATAATTGGTCTCCATAATGCATACAAGGCTTACTGGTGGGCATGGTGAAATTTCTTCGATCTCAAGTTCAGCTCGATGCTCCCCATTAGATTTGGTACATGATTTCTCAATCTCCTTTTTAGATAGGTAAAAGGAATCAAGGGATATTTCCAAATCCTCTTCTGGCTATGGAGAGACAAATAATTTCTTGAATGTGGTGAATATGAACTCTTCCTGAGAGGCAGAAATCCCAGCTACTACTAGGATTTGAGAAAGTACCTCGAGGGACATTCTTCAAGCTCTTGATCATTCTTTGAATTTCTCCTCCTGTTTTATGATCCCTATCTCACAACATGGATTAGTGCAAAGGGGTTCTTACAACACCCTAAAAATGTTTTATCTTTAAAGAGCTCTGAAATTTTAGCCTAAATGAATTAAAAATCGTTAATTGCAATAAAACTCACCAAACTTGCTTATTTGGACAACCAAACTTTGGAGCAACCCCACAATAGTGGATGTGTGGATCTTCACTCATGTCTTACTGTACACTCTCCGCCCTCTGATTGCCCTGCAACTAAGATCACACAAAAAACTTGTGAAAGAAACTAAGTTCTAATCCCTTTAGCACCTCCCCGGCAACGGCGCCAAAAATGTTGGGGAAATTATATGTGTTATAATTCCAACATTAAATTATCAATCCAGGACTCGTAAGCTTTGAGGCGCAAGTGCAGGTAATGCAGGATCAGAGCGTCTAATCTAAACTAGAAATGAAATCAATTTACTGTTTAAGTACATATTTGCTATTTCTAATTGAAACTAATCAATTAAGGAAAACACGCTCAAACAATACAAATAAGAAATTCTAATTAATGTGCAAACGAAACTAACTCTAATTAATCATAAACCAAGCAATACAAATTATCATTCAAACAATTTCAATCTAAGTAATGAAAATCTTAAATCAAACACTAAGATCTATTTAATATAAATGCAAGAATCTTAAAACAATCAAGATTAACTCAAAAAGGCATAAAGCTTATGCTAATTTCAATTCAAACAAAACTAATTATAATCCAAACGATTTAAGCTAATGAAATAAACAATCGAAACAATACTGCGACTAATCTGATTCCCGGGATCACATAAAGATCTACTACTTTACTTAATCATCAAAAGACTAAATTACTGCAATGACCATTTCAAGGCTAATTACTTCAATTGCAATGCCAATTCAAACCTAGACTAATCCTAACTGAAATCAGAATACTTTAACTAAAAGATTCATATTGCATCTAATGGAAAAAAAAATCATTCAAATCAAAATCAAAATGCTGAACTCTAAGATTCAAATTGCATCTAATGGAAAACAAAATTACTCTAATCGAAATTGAAACGCTGAACTATAAGATTCAGATTGAACTCATGAAAACTTTCGTTAATGAAAATCACTCTTCAAATCTAATTCCTACAATTGGAATGGATTACAGAACTTGCTTCCAGGTGGTGGCAGGCCCTTTCCACTCCTGGAACAAGTTAGATTAACTCGATGGAAATAAAATTCAAAACACAGTCATAATACTTACAAAGAATTTAGAGATGAAGCAAAATTCAATTGTTATTTCAAAAGATCTTCAATCCATGCTTTATTCCTTCCCTGCTTCTCTTCCTTTTTCAAACTTCCCAAGATTACAATACAAACCATGGCTGAGCCATTTATAATATTTACAAGGCGAATTAGTCATTTTCCTCAATTCTGGGAAATTGAACAATGTTAACAAACTGACCCCAAAGACATTGGCATATCTTCCTAACCATGGCTAATTTTGGAAATATGTTTGGAGGGAATCTCAATTGTTATATTTTCAATAAAACCCTCTCTTGGATTTGTCTCATTCAAATCCATATCCTCGGAAATCGTGTCCAAAGTTGGTTGTCTGTCTCTTTTTGCAAGATTCTAGAACTCTGGAAAAAAAGTCATTTTGTATAAAACTGCCTCCAAGACCCGCTTATAACTTTTAGAAAATTTTGAAACTGGTGAAACGGTTTTGGATATAGATAATTGGCTATATTATTAACAAACCCATTTTCTCATAGTTTCCAGATGCACCTCCAGATGCACGGAAATCGAGGTCAAACTTGACAGTTTGGAAACTGTGCACATTTTGAGCAGATTTATTTATTAGCTCCTAGGGACCCACATGTGCGACCTAGTTGCAATCCAACACATGGAAATGTACTAAAACATTATTTTGGACAATAACATCCCTTGTTTTTCCCCGAAAGTGTGCCGAAGTGTCGAAACCCCAAATTGGATATTCCCATACTCTACTTGTACCAACTAGTTCAACTGACTTGTGAAGAATTTCGGCGATGGAACCCTGTGACAAATGAACTTAGCAAAATCGTCATTAGTAAATCATGACAAAATCATCTTTAATCATAGAAAATATAAGAAAACTAATGATAATCAACCATGAGGTGTAAGACGTGAATTGGCGATAAGTGATGGAATTATGGTGTGAAATGAGTGTAATAGTACATTAATATAGGTTATGAATGGTGGTATTGAATGATGAAAACATGGGCGTATATGAGGCCCAACAATCAAGGTGGTAGGCCTCAAATATATAGTGCTCAAGAGGCACAAAGAGTTTCAAATGTTGGGCAGAGCATTCCTCAAATTTATGCATAATTGGATAATAGACAGGTGGATCAGTAGACATCCATTATTGAGATGGAAGGTAAGCTTTGTGATCAAGTTGTTTCTAATTTGACTGGCCCTGGATCTAATTATAGTTATGTTAAATTTGACCTAGTGGATAAGTGTGGTTTGAGAAATGAAGTGCATCCAGAGCCTTGGTTGGTGCAACTGGTTACAGGTACTAAGAAAAGAGTTCATCATTGGGTAAGATCTTGTGCATTTGAGTTGAACGGTATCTACATCAGTGCATCTTAATGTACTTCTTTTGGGTTAGTACAATATGCTTCTGGGTATTAATTGGTTGTAGCTTCACAAGACTAAGGTGAATTTTTATGAAAATGATATTGAGTGTTTGGATGACAATGGAGAGAAAAGAATCTTGTATGGTAAGAAGAAGGTTACACCAGTTAGAATGGTTACAACTATGCATGTAAAGTGTAGTCATAGGAAAGGGTGTCTATTGCTTGCAGTGCATGTTTCCAGTGATAAAGGTAAGTATGTTGAGGATGTGGAAGTTTTGAAGAGTTATCCATTGTTGTAGTAGTTTCAGGATGTATATCTAGCAGGGATTTCAGAGTTACCACCTCATAGGGAAGTGGACTTTTATATTGAGTTGGTACTAGGAGAAACACCAACATCAAAAGCACCTTACAGGATGACCACTCCAGAGTTAGTGGAACTAAAGTTGCAGTTAAAGGAAATTCTTGACAAAGGATACATTAGGCCAAGTGTATCACCTTGGGTTGCACTAGTGTTGTTTTTAAAGAAGAAGGATGATACTCTTAGATTGTGTATTGATTACAGGTAGTTGAACAAGGTGACAATCAAGAACTGGTACCCTATGCCAAGGATCGATGACTTGTTTGATCAATTGAAGGGAGCAACAATGTTCTCGAAGATTGATTTGAGATCATGATATCATCAGGTACGCACCAATTCTATAAGACTTCTTTCCAGAACAGGTATGGGAATTATGCGTTTGTTGTGGTTCCTTTTGGTTTGACTAATGATCCAACTAATTTCATGTGTTTGATGAATAATGTGTCGCATCCTTATCTGGACAATTTTGTGGTTATATTCATTGATGATATATTGATATATTATAAGAATGAGGAAGAGCATGTTGAACACTTAGCAATAGTATTAAGATTTCTAAGAGAGAATCAGTTGTATCCCAAGCTTAATAAATGCGGTTTCTTTCACACAAAGGTACATTACTTGGGACATGTTGTTTCCAAGGAAGGCATAAGAGTGGATCCATAAAAGATCAGAGTTTTCATGGAATGGGAAGCTCCTAGAAATGTGGATAAGGTAATATCATTCATGGGGTTAGAAGGTTATTACCGGTGGTTCATCAGGAACTTCTCATGGATTTCCTATCCTATTACACCATTGCAGAGGAAAGGTAATAAATTTGAATGGACATAGGAATGTGCAACAAGTTTTGAGCAGTTGAAAAAGTTTCTTACAAACGCTCCAGTTCTAAAGATTGCAGATCAAAATAAAAAGTTTGTGCTATGTATAGATGCTTGCAAGTGAGGACTTGGTGGATTCATGATGCAGGAGGGACAGATGGTGTGCTACGTGTCAAGGAAACTGAATGAGCACGAGTAGAATTATGTGACACATGACCTTGAGTTTGCAACGATCATTCATGCATTGAAGATGTGGAGACACTATCTTATTGACAGGAGGTTTGTGTTGATGAATGATCATAGTGGGTTGAGATACTTATTTAACCAACCGAATCTA
This sequence comes from Pinus tabuliformis, assembly GCA_031772625.1. Taxonomy (NCBI): domain Eukaryota; kingdom Viridiplantae; phylum Streptophyta; class Pinopsida; order Pinales; family Pinaceae; genus Pinus; species Pinus tabuliformis. The sequence goes on from CM062820.1 coordinate 1,279,466,680, forward strand.
AATGTCAGTCAAGCTAGATGGTTGAAAACCTTCACTAAGTTAGACTTCAATATCAGGTACATCAAGGGTAAGGAGAACAAGGTTGTAGATGCTCTTAGCAGAAGAGTGCAGGTAAATCACATAGCAATTATGAGTTCATATGGGACATATTTATAGGATTAGATCTTACAAGAAGGACAACGGTATGACAGGTATAAGGAGATTATACACAAGTTACAACAGTAGGATACATGTGAGCATGATGTGGATTATCATCTCACAACAAATGATTTTGTGAGATTTAGGGAAAGGATCTATGTGTCAGACAACCATGAGATCAAGAAGCTTATCTTTAGGGAATTTCATGTTAACTCGTATTCAGGTCACTTGGGATATCAAAAGAATCTAACAACTGTGAAGAAGTTCTACTATTAGCCAAATATGAAGAAGGAAGTGACAATGTTTATGGCTAGATGTTTGGATTGTAAACAGGTAAAAGTACAGTGCAAGCATCTAGGTGGTCTATTACAACCGATTCCAATTCCACAGTGGAAATGGGAGGTCATTTCTATGGATTTCACTATAGGTTTACTGAGGACATCTAGACAACATGATTCCATCATGGTTGTGGTTGACAGGTTCACTAAGGTAGCTCACTTCATTCCATTGAAGTCTACTAATTCAGCTAGTGAGGTAGAACGGGTCTTCATCAAAGAAATAGTGAGATTATATGATATTCCTAAGAAGATTATATATGACAAAGATGTTAACTTCACTTCCAGGTTTTGGAAGGAGTTATTTGCAAGTTTGGGTACATAGTTGGCCTCTAGTACAACTTATTATCCACACAGATGAACAAACATAGAGGGTCAACAGGATTCTAGATGACATTTTAGAGAATGTATGTTATGCCGTAGCAGAGGAGGTGTGTAGAGTAACTTCCACTGGTTGAGTTTTCTTACAACAATGGGTACGAGGAGTCATTGAGGATGAGTCTGTTCAAGGCACTTTATGGGCGAAGTTGTAACACTCCTATCAGCTAGAGTGATCTAGTTAATAGGGTGTTTATTGGACCAGACATGTTGGAAGAAATAGAACAGGAAATGCAGGTTATCAAGAAGAATCTAAAGGCAACACATGATAGACAGAAGAGTTATGCAGATCATCATAGGGTGTTTAAGGAGTTTAAATTTGGGGAGCATGTGTACTTGCGCATCAAGCCAAAGAAGAGATCCTTGTGGATTGGATCATGTGCCAAGTTGGCATCTCAGTATTGCGGGCCTTTTGAGAGATCCTTGAGAGGATTGGACCAATGGACTATAGATTTTCACTACAGACGACAAATATGTGAAATATGTTGATCATGTGATTGATTTGTATGTATTGAAGGCAGAGCCAGAAGGAGAATTCCAGTTGTAACCTTAGTGCATATTGAAATGGAAACAACTCATGCTACTAAACGAGAAATCGAGCAAGTTAAAGTGCAGTGGAAGCACTTTGGGCCTGGTGAAGCTACATGGTAGATGGTTGATTAGATGCAGTATATGTATCCTTCATTGTTTGCTGGTTGAGGCAAACGATTTTTGGTATATGTAAATATTTATGTGTGGTTGTTACTGTAAATATTGAAATGAGTTGTGTTATAAAGCTCCAATAATCGACATGGTTATTATGTTGTCATGATTTTTCATGTGGTTTTTCTTTTCACTAAGTTGATCGTTTTAAATGTTGCATCGAGCTAAGTTATAAAGCTCTGTGGGAAATATGTTTTGCCTTTCAACAGTCTTGTTGGTTATAGGCATCATATAACATTGAGGATGGTGTTCCCCTAAGGGGAGGTGGACTATAACAACCTCGAGTCAAATTTCATGTAATAAAGTTAATAAAGGAAAAATAAGACCAAGGTCATGGGACAAGTATTCCAAGCTAAATGTTGGGAAAAACATCCAAGTGGGTGTTTATTTGTTTTATTATGGATAAGGAAATTGATAAAGGCATTGACAAAGAATTTGAAAATGAAAAGAGGCATTATTTGGCATTCTATTTATGAAAATAAAAGAAAATAGGAAAAAATGGAAATGAAATGTCACAAAATTGTATGTGAGGAAAATTGAAGGAAAAATAGAGGAAATTGAAGAAAATAGAGGTCTCAATAATAAAAAGGATTTTGAGGATCAATTCACAACCTTTTGTCGTTTAATTTTTGGAGATCTCTCTTTATTCTCTCTATTCTCTCATGTTATTACAAACTTAGAGCCTTCTTGGAGTACTCTAGCATTGGAGAAATCAAGAAAAAGTAAGGCAAAGGAAGCAAAGGGAAGTAAAGGACAAGCAAGGAAAAGTTGGATCAAGTAGCTTGAAGAGGAATACTTGTAGGTAACAGGTTGCATGTGTGATTTCCTAGCTACTTTGTGAATGCATGGTACATTCATGAGTCTATTTGGTTCTCTTATTGTCATTGACATGGACTGTAACACCCTCCTCCCACATAGACCCAAGTAACCAACCAACCAAGGTAAACATGTGACGAGAGGCTACTATGATTAGATTCAACCTCCCATGTGACCTTAAGGAAGGGGAATCGATGGAAACAAAACATAAAAACCTTCCACATTAGCTATAGGACTCCTAGGGACCATTCCAACAACTCAAGTAGCTAGCCCTTGGGTCCCACTAAAGTTTTTTACCACTTGACCTTTGGATGATCTCATGATTTAGGCCTGCCAGTGTCCAGGAGGCTCTGGCTACTCTCATGAAAAGGCATGCTAGCATCCAAGCACTATTTTTTTCATTTTTGTGCAAACGTCCCTAAGATTTGAGCCACTTTTTCAAGCCCACAACCCAAGCCAGTGCCCAGAATTGAATGACACCTTTTTAAATAGTAAGATAACAGGGAAATAATGATGCACAAGTAAATACTTGAACAAGCCATTAATCGAACCCTGACTAGCCTTGACAGACATTTCAACAAACATATCAAAAATATGTAATCTACAGGTGTAAATAACATATTTAAGAATAGGGTCTCATACTTATCTAAGAATCGCTAAGAACCATTTTTCCGTCATATCATTTGTTACATTATCATCTATTAGGTCACAGATACATTGTCCATTCATTTACAAGTAAAAACATGATGAGAGCCATACATATCCATTTTTATAAAACACATACATAACTAGCATAATAGCAACAAAATTACCAATGAAATCACAACCATATGATCCACATATAAACCAGTATAATAGTCATAGACATACAAGGAGAAATAACCTCATATTGATGATGCAAAATCCAAACCCAGGATGGGACTACAACGTTCCACCTGACCATAAAATGGCTGAGCCAAATCTCTCTTCATCCATTCACCCTTGTTCCATATTCCAAGCATGAATGTGGACTCAAACCAAAGAACCAACCAGGGTATCTTGAGGCTAAACAACCTCACCCTCATCAATAGAAACCATGATTTACCGTAATCCATCTCGAATCACTAGGCCAACACAATAAGCATGCCATAATAGGCTTTACCATGATCTCCACCCGATCACTAGGCCAAACAAACATGGATGCCACCAGATTTCTCCACCTACACCATGAGGAATTTCACTGTCTCCTAGTATGTCAAGCTTTACTGCAATTCGCACCATATCACTAGGCCCTAAACCGAGACCTACTCTCTAGAATTTGCTGCATATCCCATCCCATAATTACTAACCCCAGTGAAGAGAAATCCACCCCTTGTCTTTATCATATATCTTGCCATTCACGGGTCAAGATTCCTAGGCCCACCGAGACACACATTCCTGGCTTTACCGCAACCCACAGTCTGGCTCAAGTGTTACTAGGCTAGTGGCTTTACCGTGATCCAAAGTCTAGTTCAGGGACCACTAGTCCATGTGTTCTATCATTTGGATATCCACCTCACTCAGTTTCGAATCTATCCGACAATCCAACTGAGCTAAAACATGAGAACCTCATCACACCATGGCTATTTGGAAATGGCAAGGCTAGGCTGAAAACACTGTCACACTTGGAAAAACCCATGCCATAACAACAAAATAACCACTTGAAATACCATGCATGCCAAATATGGTAAGGAAAGTACACATGCAAGTCGATACCTCCAAAGAATCCTACTATAGCTGCTTGATCCAAGTCCTCCTTGCATGACCTTTTCTTCCTCTTGCCTTCTTTACCTTCCTTGGTCCAATGCAAAAATGCTCCAAGAAAACTCTAAGTGTCCAAGAGTGATAGAGATAGAGAATAATGAGGAAGCTCCAAAACTAAACAGAAAAAAGTTACAAACTGATCCTCAGAAGCCTTTTTATCAATTAGGCCTCTATTTTCTTCATTTTCCATTATTTTCCTTCAATTTCCTCCTCACATGCAACATGTGACCTTTCACCTTCCTTTTCTCCTAATTTCCATTATTTTCATAAATATATGTGCCAAAAATGCCATGTTGTCCTTCCAAATCCTTAGCCGTTTCCTTTGCCAATTTCCTTAGCTATAATAAATTGATGAACACCCACACTAGGATTTCTTTCCCAAAATTCAGCCTCGAATAAGTGTCCCGTCAACAATGGTTATTATTTTTGTCTTTATTAACTTTTATTACATGGAATTTTTGTTAGGGCTGTTACAGAACCCTCCCCCTTGGGGGACACCGTCCTTGGTGTTCAACCACACCTATACCTTAGCAAAATCATTCAAAAGAAAACATACTACCCATGGAGCTTTATAACATAGCTCAATGTAATATTTACAATGATCACCCTACTGAAAGGCAAACACACATGACAACATAAAAACATGACAACATAATGACATGACAACCATACCTCTTATTGGAGATTTATAACATAGATCATGGTATTATTTACATCCATATACATATGTACATATACAAAACATCACCAAACTTGTAGGAAAACATATAACAAAGACATATACCAAAACACCATACCAAAACTGCTTTGCCTTAATCAGAAAACAATGAAGGATACATATACTGCATCTGATATTCCATCTCCCATGTAGCTTCATCCAACCCAAAGCGCTTCCACTACACTTTAACCTGCTCGATTGCTCGGTTCCAGAGCATGAGAACCTTTTTCTACAATATACATTGAGGCTTCGGCTTGAATTCTCCATCTTGTTTCACCTACAATACAAACCAGTAAATCACATGATCAACATCTTTAACATACTTCCTAAGTAATGACACATGGAAAACATCATGGACTTTCACTATCGGAGGTAGTGCAATTTGATAGGCTATTTTCCGAATCCTCTCAACAATACTGAAGTGTCCACAAAATTGCGGTGCCAACTTGGCACATGATCTAATCCGTAACGAGCTCTTCTTCAGTTTTATCCACAAGTAGACCTATTCCCTAACCTAGAACTCCTTGAACAACCTGTTCCGATCTGCATAGCTCTTTTTTGTATCCTATGCTACCTTTATACTCTTCTTTATAACCTGCATTTCCTGTTCCATGTCTGCCAACATGTCTCGTCCAATCAACACCGTGTTAACTGGATCACTCCAAGTGATAGGAGTATTGCAACTATGCCCATATAATGCCTCAAATAGATTCATCCTCAAAGATTTCTGATACCCATTATTGTAACCAAACTTTACGAGTTATTGACGGTGGTGGACCCGCCAATATTTAGGCGATCTCCCCAGTATGAAGTCCCAACTAGACCTCACATTGTTTGGTGTAGGAGTCCCATCCAGTACAATGGCCCGGTTTCCATTATCTTAAAGATATGCCTTAGCTCTTTATTTTTAGAACATGAGAGTGGTTTGCTTTGTCTTCGAACAGTGAGGTTTGCGTGCCTGGTGAGTGCTTAGTACCGCTTGTGTCAGATTTCTTTCACTGCAGAGGGAGAGGGTGGAGGTGAGTGTGAGGTTGAAAGGGAATAGTCCCAACTCTGTTAGAGACACACAACACAACATGACATGTGCAGGTTCCGGCAAAGTACTCCACACGAATGCGAGAGTCACAAACACAAGGTGAATAGATAACATGTACAACACCCAATGGAATAGTCCACACGAGTGCGACAAGCATTATAACAAGTTTACAAGAGTGAATCTGTCGAGTGTCCAACGAGATAGCCCAAACGAGCGAGACATCATTAGAAAATGATACAACACATTTCCAATATTATATGTACTAAAACAACCGAAATAGTTCAACTGTCTTAATACAAGTTAAAGCAACATGCATTACAAGCATCCAAAGAATATTCTTACAAACGAATACAATACATGTGTGAAAACATGTTGGCGTTTTAACAAGCTTTTGAATTAAGTGAAAGTTCCAAGACACATCCATACACCATTACATCACTAACCTCGATAGTGGGGCATTGGAGCCACTGCTCGCTCCTCAAAGAAAATATTACAGCCTCTGAAGGTTATGTGGGAGGAGCTAAGGTGAAAATCCTTTTGCATGTACAAATGAGGGGTATTTATAGCCAAGGGTAAAATTGTCCCTTGTGACTATTCAACTGCCCTCATGACTATTTGACTTACATGACTCTTCATATTTACATGTGGATCTCTTGGACTTCCACGTTACATTACATTGATTACAACAGTATGACCCACAGTAGTGATGTGGCCGAGATGACTCATGACATGAGTTGACACGAAAGAGCTGGTATGTTCATGCTGTTGGTGGTGTCAATGTCGAGCTGCAGTGTTGTTGAGTGATGAATGTGCTCTTGGTGTATCATACCTTCACCTCCACATGAGAAGGTGTGTGGAGTCTTCGATGGTCTTGGTGTTCGCTTGATGTTTCATGTGCATGTCTCTCCTTCTCTTGTACTTTGGCATGCTCCATGTGTTCGTCTGTTCACGAACAAGTCTCATTGCATGTGCTCCTTGTTCATCCCGTTCATCGTTGTGCCATGTCTCATCCATGCCCCTGTGTCTGCAATCACTCATGACGAGATGTCATCAAATCCAGAAATCTCCTAGTCTACCATGATGCATTGCTTTTTTCGCTTTTAGATGCAGGTGACCGGAGAGAGGACAAGGCTCTGAAACTGCGCAGAGCACATTTCAAGTAGGGATGTGGGCTCCGGGAACTATTCATGAAAATTGCGTAGAGGTCACTGGACACTGAGATGGGCGATCCGGACCAGAAGTGACTGTCTGTGAAATTTTTCTAGGGAGACAGTGCAGGGAACAGAGTGAGACTAACAGTGAAAACTGTATAATTTCGCTGGGGAGCTGGCATCTCTCTATGGGAGGCTCCTAGCAAAATTGTGCAATTTCTCTGGGGAGCTGGCAGAGGGTTGTGAGAGGCTGCTGGAAAAATCTGGGCAGAGTTAGGAGGCTGGCATGCTGGACATCCTTTCACAATTTCTAAACTGAACGGGATGCTCGGCAATTGGGAGACTTCTCATGAAAACTGCATAGTTTTCATGAGGAGCAGCATGCCGGTTGACAAGGTGATTGGCTGGAAAAAATGTGCAATTTTTTAGGGAAGTGCAGTGACAGGCATAGGGTATCTGTCCAGCATGTCTATGTAGTTTCTTCAGTCAGCAGAAGCGGGCATGCTTGGTAGATTCTACGCAATGTTTTAGAGGAATGAGGCCCAGGGTCACTACCCGGTCAAACTCTCCAGTTGACTAGCTATAGGCTTGGTTGATGTTACTTATGGGCAACGTAGATTGAGATGGCTTGCTGAGAAACTTCAGCACTGTTATGGGTGATATTCAGTCGAGTTGACACAAGATTGCGCAGTGCAAACTGCCTGGGAAGCAACCATGGAAAATTTTAGGGGCTAATGTTCGCCCAGTGGGCTAATTTTCCATGATTTTTCCACAAAAAAGATTCGCCAATTTACAAATTTATAAAAGACGATTCGCCCAAATTTTAGAATATAAAATTATTTTACCTTAAAAATCGCCAACATTATATAGAGACTATATATAAAATAATTATAAATTTGATTAATTTTACAAATATATCAATAAACATTTATAATTTGCATATTAGGGATTAGTGAGATTCGCCAATGTTTTAAACTTCAAGAAAATTTTCCATCCTTAAAATTTTCCTTGGAAGCAACCTCAAGCTCTGCGCAATTCTGGGTTGTTATGAAACCAGCTCACAAAAAGATAGAAAATATAGATTAATGACTTCAAAATCAACCTCTTTGAGGGGGCAACCTCCTTTATAGTACACAAATGAACAATTCTTGGATGATACAAATGAAAAAACCTCTTTTCTATATATAGGAGTCTAAGGGGTCACAATATAATCAAATTTGACATAACAATAATAATATAAGGGTACAACAATAACAATAAGGGCTACAATGATAGTAGAACTTGGGGAATCACTAGTATTATACGGACCTAACATGCCCCTCTCCTTCAAAACATTGTTGTCCTCAATGCTTGAGTAGTTTTGGATACTTCTGTAAAACAAATTCATCCTCCCATGTGGAATCTTCAGTGGGTAAGTTCTTCCACTTGATGATATACTCCAGAATTGATCGATTTCATAGCTGTCGAGTTCTTGTTTCTATGAATGCTTTAGGTTCCAATATGATTTTTCCTTCCTTGTCATGTTTTGGCAATATTGTTTGAAATAGGAATTTGTCACCTATAACCTTCTTTAAGCATGAAACACGGAGAACTGGGTGCACTCGGGAAGCTGCAGGAAGCTCCAATTTGTATGCCATAGTACCAATCTTTTGCAACACCTTGTACGGACCATAAGACTTTGGTGATAATTTACTATCCTTCTTAGCTTACTTGAGGGACATTTTTTTATATGGTTGTAGCCGTAGAAATACCTAGTCACCTACATCAAAACTTCTTTTGTTGTGATGTTGATCTGCCTGTTGTTTCATTCTATTTTGTGCCAAAGTGAGGTTATCCTTTAAGAGTTGGAGAACTTGTTGTTGATTCTTCATGTGATCTTCCACTGATTGAAACTTAGAATTTTCTCTTAAATATGATGTGATAGACACTGGATGATATCCATAAAGTGCCTTTATGGGGTCATTTTTGCTACAGTATGGAAGGAAGTGTTATACCACCATTTAGCTAGAGGAAACCATTTGACCCATTGTGTCTGTTTATCAGATACAAAGCAACGAAGATATCCTTCCAAACTTTTTCTTACTATTTCAATTTTCCCATCAAATTGAGGATGATAAGATGAGCTATGAGCTAACTGAGTATCAAGACAAGAAAATAAATCTATCCAAAAATTTCTAGCGAAAATGGGATCTTTGTCGCTTACAATATTCTTTAGGTGTCCATGTAGCTTTTGAATTGTTTCCATAAATGAAGTAGAAATTGTACTGGCTTTAAATGGATGAGATAATCCACAAACGTGTGCATACTTGGTAATTCTGTCAATTACCACCATGATGACACTCTTTCCTTTGGACTTAGGTAAACCTGTGATAAAATCCATTGAAACCTCCTCCCAACGTTGACTTGGAATGGATAAAGGTTGTAATAGACCTGGGGTCTTAATTGTTTCAACTTTATTTTGTTGGCAAACCAAACATTCCACCACAAACTTTTGAATATCAGATTTAAGGCGATCCCAAAAAAATTCCTTCTTAACCTTGTGGTAATTTTTTAAAAACACTGAGTGCCCTCCTAAGGGAGACTTGTTCAATTCCATGAGAATCTTTTGTTTGAGTTGGGAATTCTTACATAGGTATAAGCGATATTTGTACCATAACGAATCATTTTTCCAACTAAATGTATCAGATGTACTGGGATCTTCTTGTAAATTTTGAATGAGTGCCCACACTTCTTCATCATTCTTCCTTTCATCCCTTGCTTCATTTATCCAATCTGGTTGGATAATAGAAATGGCGCAAAGCAATGCTTCCACATCCTCATCCTTTCTTGAGATTGCGTCTACCACAACATTTTTCTTCCCTTTTTTGTAGATGCTTTCAAAGTCATACCCCAACATCTTTCTGACCCATTTTTGTTGTTGTTTTGAAGATAATCTTTGCTCTAAAAAATATTTAAGACTATCATGATCCTTTTTTACCTTGAAGTGTCTTCCCATTAGGTAGGGTCGCCATTTATTAAGTGCATCTAGTACTGCTAACATTTCCTTCTCATAAATTGCTTTGTGTAAATACTTTCCTTTGATTGGACGACTTTCGAAATCAATGGGTTTTTCTTCTTGCATTAAAACAACACCAATTCCATTTCCTGAGACATCACATTCCACAATAAAGGTTTTTGTGAAGTGCAGCATAGCTAAGATGTTCACTAAGGGCTGAAACTATGCAGTGCAACTCAGCGAAGGTCTGACTGTTGAGGTTGGTCCGGTTGACATAGCTCTAGAAAAATGACTAAGTGTGTGAATGAGTGACCTCGTACATGCATAACCTTGCGAATACACACTCAACATGACTTGACGACAAGACGCCTCGAACCATCAATACAACATACACTTAGTGTGCCTAATCGATGGTGCGAGTGACAGGCACGACACTTATGATAGATCGTTGAACAACCACGATGACACTTGCATGACAATGCATACAAATTTGTGTGTGAGTGCGACAGATGTTTACATAGTGAATACAACTTGTACCCATGAAGACGAACCTTGTGCATAGCAAAAACATGGTTGCAAGCATGACATTATGACCAACATGCAAAAAGATGTCTGATGAACGGTCAAGTGAGGAGCGTGCAAAGACTCAATATGAGCTCACAGGATGAGCCCGAGTGCTTACAAACATCAAGGAAAAACCCAAGGAAGGCTCTGAAATTGAATGCAGGCCAAAATTTTGGAGGGTATTGCAGCCGTTACAACACTTGGTGACACACTAGTTGAACTCCAGCTTCTCTGTTTTGGTCCATTGACAGTGCAGGGCCTTGGTATTTCAGGGACTATTGAATCATTGTGTGGGTTAATTTTTCTTCCCCACTTAATCCATGGACAGACATGGTTCATCTTTCACCAAATAAGTCAAACACAACAACAAGTTTTAGCTTGATCATAGTGTTTCGAAATTGGGAAGGATAGTTTAGCTTGCGAGTTAAAAAATTTCAGAGTATAAGTTTTCATCTTTGGTGTTGCTTCGCTGCCAGCAAGCCTGGAGAGTACCCCGATGGTGTCACGCAGGAACACACAGATTGATCCACTTCCAGTGAGCTTGGTCAGTACCTCGGTGGAGTTGCATGCTTCACCTCTCTGCGGAGGAAGCCTTTCTCTTGTTTCGCCTTTGTATTTTTAAAGAGGATTGTACATAGGAACTTATTTATTTTTGGGGCGGAAGAGGGATCCCAACTTATTGAGAGTAGAAGAGGTTGTTCCTTCAGAGAAGCATGTAAGACCTCTGACATAGGTTTACTCGTTTAGATTTTCCTCTTCTCCATTTCTACTAGTTGGATGAGCTTGAACACACAGAGAAGAAGACTGATTATAGGCATGGGGTTTCCCAATGTGGACACAGGTTCATGGTTGGACCAGAGCTTCCCTTGTAGATGGCTCATATTTTTCATCAAGACTTCATCGGATGAAGGTTACAACCAAGCATAGAGAAGACGGACACAGGACTGGCCAAGTGCTGCAGTGTCACAAGACACCTTAGATCTCAGCCACATAATCATTCAAAAGCCAGAGCTCAGTAGAGGGAAACACTTATTAGCAAAACCAAACATAGCATGATCTTAAGCAAACATAACAAAGCGAAGCAAAAGGAAAACAAGCAAGCAAAGAGAGCAAGCAAACAAACCAAACCAATTCAACAAGAAAACAAACATGCAATCCAGAAAGTAAAGAAAAATGAGAAAGAAAACACTACTCCTACTCTTATGCTAAACAAACAAGGTTACGTGAAATGAAATTTCTAGTGAATCCGTCGTAGGCATACTTGACCTGCAACCACAAAGATACAAGTGATTAAAACAAATAAAAAATAGTGTGGAATAGAAAATACAAAAACTTAACAAACTTGCACATGAGAGAGAAGGCCTCGCCTCTGGGCAGAAAGAGGCCTCTTGCAAGTGTGTGTTCTTCTACACCAAGTTTCTTACCGAGTTCAAGGACGTACCGAAGCTTATTACTTGCAGCATAACTCACCAAGTAAGATTGTTCCAACAATTCAGTGATTGGATCATAAAATTCATGTTGGTTTCTTTGAAATACTTGTGATCTTTGAGAAGATGGGTTCCTGATTCAAGAGACGGTATCACGATGGGAATCTGGTACAGATAGATAGATTTGATCATTCTCATTGGTCATGCCAAGACAGTGAGGACCTACCATAGCCATCAACGCTGACCGAAGTGCCTCACCTTCTTGACAAAAGTCTGAGGGGAAAGATGTTACGTGGTGAAGATCATAGTGCACGAAGCGACTGTCATTGGATGTATTGTTGGGAAAATCATAAATTGCATGACAATTACCAAAGATAGAAGAAAGATCGGATGAGTTGGTTGAGATGGCAGATTCCCAATTTGACATGAACAGAGAATATTTTTGAACAATATTGTGAATGCTATAAATGACAGAACCAAGTTTTTTGTGTGATAGACATGATAGAACACCCACCTGCAACTGGTGAAAAATTGCATAGGCATCATGGTCATCACAGGAAGGTACGAAGGATGCCAGTATTGTGACTGTGTGAAGCCATTTGGGATGTGTTGAAATGAGAGGAACTTGATTCGTGTGATAGATTTTGCGCTCATCATCACATAGGGAGATTGCTGGTGTGATGAGCAGGCATATTTGAAGTGCAAGATTCACAAGAAGACCAAGGCACTGATCACGAGAGAGAACCCATTAAGTATGATTCCGGAAAAAGATAGTCTTTGAGATGATCAACTTCACAGTTCCATGATTGCATGAGAGATGGTCAATCCGAACTTGAATTGAATGTAAGAGAAGTGCATGAAGACAGACACGCTGTAACAGACTCATGGGTTCAGTCATTAGTGAAAATTTGAAATATCACACCCGGAATAATAAGTATTTTTTACACGGGGTTCCACGTCGAGTGCAACCATGTAGATAGACAGATTGTCCATGAGAAACTAGATTTGATTTGGTTCGGGGAGCCTACCAGAGTCACGAGGTCCTGACATAACCGTCAACGGACATTGAAGTGCCTTGAATCCCTAACACATCCTGGAACATTCCATAATTGAAAATTTGAATTTTGAGATGTGAAACAATTCATGCATGGCTTGAGGATGGCTGTTGTTGCTGATTTAAAAACTGCTCTTAGGATGGCAACCATCTCTGTCACAACTCTCATCAAATTTTCCATCTTCAACAAGCTGACTTGACGAGTTGTCTTCATGCAACACACAAGATGATGACGAGTTGAAAGAGTCCAGTGCATTGAGACTCTTCTCATCATGGATGACCTCACTGCTTGGTATCGATCGAGGAGATAAATCATCAGATGAAGAAGTAAGAGAACATGGAGTATCTCCACCGCATGTAGATGCATTATGAATGGTAGGACATATGGGCAAGTGAGGTGCAAAGGAAGTTTCGATATGGACGTCTGACTTGAATGGTGCGGATTCTAGATCTGAGTTAGAGTGTACATGAGAGAACAACAAATCACACGATGTTCTTGAGCATTCATCACAACATACGGAAGCATGAGAGTGATGACAACCCAAGGCTGGAGGTTGATCGAAAGAAGTAATTGTGCCTGATGTTTCACCAAGATTAGCGAATTGAGAATCGATCAAGAATGGAGGCTCAATATCTTGATGTGAACCATTTTGAAAAATAGAAGAGGCATTGATTGTGTCTTCACCTTTCTGCTCCTCTCCTTGTGTAATGAGACTACCTTCCACATGACCGCAATTTGAGCCAGCAGCTTGAGAATCAAGCGAATGCGCACAATTAGTTGTTGAAGCAGATTGATCAAGCGAGTCATGGTACAAGGAGTCATGGCTTGTCGATGATGGAGGAAGACATAGATGCAGATTAGACTTGAGACTTGGGTTATGAACGGTGAGGTCCTCTTGCAGAATTGTTATAGACATTTTTGTGCCTTACAGCTCTGAGCATGAAATGTCCATAAAACAAGGGATCCAAAGTCCCTAAAAGTGTTGTTCCTGCCCCTAAAGGAACAAGGCCAGCAAACCACAGCTTCTCACAGAAGTTCTTCACCAGAAACTGCTCAGAAATAGTCAAATCAGGATCATTTCAGTGGCTCCACTAGCCACCTGCGTTGCAAAGCACCCCAGTACACTAGCTAGGTGCGTTGCAACGCACCCAAATGCACTACCAGGGTGCGCTGAGTGGGAAATGACAAATGGCAGTGACATTCCGCGAGGTGTAAAGACAATGGAAGCTTCCAGAATCTTCCTCCATGACACTTGCCTCAGTGAGTTCGACTAGTGATGAGTAAGAGGCTCTCAGCCTCCAAGTGGAAGCAAGAACTGACAGAGAGAGAGGACACTAGTCAGATGACAAGCTGACTCATCCTCTCTCCAAACATCTATATATGGATCCCTCATCCCAGAGATCCAGAGGCTGGAATTTTGTACATTGCAAAGAATTGTTGTTGGTTTGAGATTAGTGCATTGGGTGCTTTATGCTTTGAAGGAGGTGAAGAAGGGATTCCTTTGCTGGGAGGTTGATGCTGGATTGGAACTCACTTGGTTGTATCTCCTCCTGAACCTTGTTATTTCATCAATAAAACTATTTGAGTTTCTCCTACATGCTTATGTGTCTTTGATGTATGATTGCATTAGTATGTTTAGCTTATTTCTAATCCTAAGCTAGTTATGAATATGAATCCATGTCTTTGTGTAGTTTTCCCCTTTTGTGATCTTGCAGGAACTTGGTGAAGCTGGGCAAGCGAGAAAGCAAGTAGCTGGGAGCTATCAAAGAGAAGAGAAACCGGATCAAAGGACTAGCGGAAGACACCGGTTAGTCCATCTCATCTCTCTTCATTCTTAATTCATAAAGAAGAATACTAGAATAGTTGTTTCTGTTTGTTGCTAAGGCACTATCACACCTTAGGTGGATAGGGTCGTCCTGAATAGGCACTTTTCCCCACAACAAATTGGCGACTCCACTGGGGAGATCTGTCTAATCATTTTATTTGTGTTTCTATTACTGTTTGTTTCATAGACTTAAGAGCAGCAATCGAACTGCATCTGCCATTTTCAGATGCAAAGTAGACAACTGCTGCTTTGATCCAATCACTGGATTTGTCTATGATTTGAACAATGGATTCACAAATGATCTGATAACCCTTTGTGATAGCTCTTAGCCCTCTTTCAAATCATCCCTTTGATTGTACCTTGCTTGTTGCTTTTATTTGGCCTGAAACCGTAGATTAAACTGCAAACCGTGACCCAGAACCCGGAGAGAACTCTCGTTTCTGCTCCAGCGCAGGCTCTGTGAAGAGACTCTGCATTTCAACGCAGGTCCCGAGAGGGCTACCTGCGCTGCAATTCAGTTTCTCTGTTAGACAGGTGCGCTGATCAGCCTTTGCCTTGTGCAGCTGAGGTTCTTTGCTCTGTTTTGCCCAGTTTTGATCTCTGATTTTTGCAGCCTGTAACCAGTATAGGTACCTATCTGAAAACCCCTTTTCTCTGCCTTAATTCCGCCTCCTTTGTACAAAAAGACTGTAGGTGTTTTTATGTGTTTGTGGCATCATTTACAGTTTTCCATTGCAAAAGTGAAATAGTCATACTGTAGCCTTTGATTCAGATCTGTCGATTTTGGTCTTAGGAGAAAGTTCATTTGCTGTTCACAGTTGATTATACATTTACCTTTGCTTTTGGTTTGAATTTGTCTCTTTCTAGTGTCGAAACAAGTATTATTTCGAAAATCGTAAAGTGTCGTAATCTCTTCTACCCTTTTTGATTTCGAAAAGTAAGCTTGTTTGTATTTGTCATTTGAAAGCGAATTCAAAGTTGTGCAAAAACTTTCTTTTTAGGCATCAATATTAAGAAAGTGAAAAACAAATACATGCATTTGTGCATTTGCATATTGATAGTTTGTATGGTTTGATTTAGGAAAAGTGCATTTACAGTGTGCTGTTTGCTCTTTGAGAAAAGATTGTGTCTTGCTTTTCCCTTTGTAGCTAGGATTTTCATTGTTGAAAAAGAGATAAAGATTTGCTTATCATCTTTTAGATTGCATTTAGGAATTACATCTACATCTCGTGGTGAACCTCAAAAGGAAAACTTCTAAGAAAGATCAACTTAAAATAAACTGAATGAACCTAACAACGCTTTGTAACTTAACGCACAACATAGAGGTC
The DNA here is from genome assembly GCA_031772625.1 of Pinus tabuliformis. Classification (NCBI taxonomy): domain Eukaryota; kingdom Viridiplantae; phylum Streptophyta; class Pinopsida; order Pinales; family Pinaceae; genus Pinus; species Pinus tabuliformis. The sequence continues at coordinate 1,279,482,930 of CM062820.1, forward strand.
TAGGCTAGAGACGTGTTCCGGCGTCGTAAAACCTGGTATCTGTTGGCCTCACTGATGGTTGGGTGATTCCTCCTGAGAGACCAAAAGTGCCAGTACGGATTGTGCTCCCACGTACCGTCGAGTATATATTGGGAGACCCCTATAGGCTTAAAACCTTTTATCCATAGGAAGCCGTGTCGGCCGCCCTACTGATCGCAATGCACCGAACACAGCATTCGGGAAGATTGACTGCCGTACCGTAAAACGTATTCTGCAGTTTTGTGATTGGTTTGGCACACCCTCTACCTAGATCTCCAGAGCAGTCCCTTTCGTTCCTTTTCAGACTCCTTAACGGAAAAGGTCCATCTGAGCACTTGTCACTTCAGGCTCATTAAAAATCGAAGGAGACTAGAGTCATCTTTTGTTTTTTCTCGACTCTTTAAAATTGAAAAAACAAGTTGTGTCTAAAGCGTCGTAAAATTTATTTTAAACGGAATACTCATCACCCTTATTCCCGCGTTGATCTTTCAGTTGAGAAAATGGAGCCCTCCAACCAAGGAATTCCCCTTGGTGGAAATCCTAGTCCCTTCTCCTCTTGGGGAGATGTTGGAGCGCCCCATATGGCCACCTTGTCGCTTCCAGGACTGACAATTGGCCTGCCTGTCTGGCTCTTCTCAACCAATGTCGTTCAAAACACCACTATTCCTGAACAATCGAATCAGCAGTTAGACCAGTCCAGAGTTACCCACCAACCTTCTACTTCCTCTAATTCTTCCTCTCCTCCTTCCTCTTCGCTTGATGGAGCTGGCAAAGCCAAAAGCCAAGTTCCTAAGGAGAAGAAGGAAAAGAAGAAGAAAGAGAAGAAGAAGAAGGAGCCAAAGGCGAATGGGGGCAAACGAATGGCGTCTAACGAAAATCCACACACTGCACTGACCAGGCCTAAATCGCCATGTGTCATATGCAAGGGAGACCACTTTCACAGAGATTGTCCTTGCATCCCTCGGATACTAAGGGACTGGTCTCCCCGCTTGCACAATCCGGTGGCGTCAACCTCTGATAGCCATGTTGACAGCACACCGTCAACTAGTGAAAGTGAAGCCACAGGACAAAAAGGGAAAGCTAGATTTCCCTGCAAACTGTGTGAAGGCGACCATGCCATCCACCGTTGTCCCTTCTTAGACGAGGCTAAAAGAGTTTTGGAAGATCGCCCGGTTTTACCAGTGCGACTTCCTCCTGGATATCAAAAACTCCTGCCAAGTCCTTCACCAGTTGAAAACCCGGCTGGCCCGCTCAGGTGGTCAACCGAAGCACCTATCATTGAAGATGAGCCATCTGAATCCATACCAGATGAAAGTCAAAAGGTCGAGGCGGCAGTTGACCCGGTCTTGCCTTCAGAGGTTCCATCTTCAGATGATACCGTCACAGAAGAGAATAAAGATGACACCGTCCAAATTCTCTTCATCAACACAGACTCCGACGAACAAGGGGGCAATCTACCCATTCCTTTACCGCAGGAAGGAAGTTCGTCAGAGACGTACCCGGCCGTCTACTCGGTCCCACCTCCAAGCAACCTAGTTGTATCCTTCGACTGGAATCAACTAGGTAGACCCCGCTTACCAGCAAGCATACCATTCAGAATTATCGTCCAAATATATAGAATGGTCATGGCTGGTACCATCATCGATGAAGGGGCTTCTGTGAGTATCCTTTCCTCTACTGCTTGGAAAGCGCTTGGTTCGCCACCGCTTTCGCCTGAAATGAGAAATCTGACAGGCTTTGATAAAGGAACCAGTCGACCTTTAGGGATTCTTCCCAATGTACCCATAACATTGAAAAGGAAGACCATTCAAATGAACATAATGGTAGTTCAAGGACCCTTGGATTATAACCTACTCCTTGGACGAGACTATATTTATTGCATGGGAGCCATCGTCTCCTCACTCTTTAGAGTAATGTGTTTTCCGCACGAAGGAAGAGTGGTCAAGCTCGTGGACCAGCTTTCATTTCCCGGATCACGCATAGAAAATAGTCATATACCATCCTTAAATGGTCTCTTCACGCAAGAAGTGTCTCAACCCACGGTCCGTCCTCCCGATGAGCGCGAGTAATTCAGAGGGATATGACTGGAACCCAGGGGGCATGCGTCCTGGTCTACTTCGGCAGGAAAACTTCGGGTATAGGGTAGGTTTCCGCGGGAGAATATGACTAGTCTGTACCCCGTCTATCTCGGAAGAGGGGTTATTATAGAATAAGATTCTCTTGTCAAAGTTATGTGTTTGGCGCTCGTTGTCACTCACCTTTTTTTATCTCGGTAGACATCGCCGAAGAAGTGTTTTGTCTGCTGCGCAAACGAGACAATCTTTGGTAACCTGAAAGAGGTAGGCCTTTCCTGATAGAACAAATGTTTTGTCTGCAAATTGAGGGGTAACCTTGAAATCGTATTTTATACCTGGGGGCATGCAAACCTTTTGGAGTGCAAGCAAGGGGCGGCTATTTATTTTTTTAAATTTTTAGGTCCTCCCTTTAAACCTGTAGGCTAACCCTTTAAACTCGTAGGATTAGTCGTTTCCGAGCTTGCATAAAGAAAGGATGCGGGGCAAAGCTTTGTAAGATGTAAGCTCCATAAAAAATAGAATCTTTAGTGAGACATTCTTATCATATGACTGGATAATCGAGCAGTTTTAGCACATAGTTCATTCTCGTTAAAAAATAAACGCAAAGATTCGAGCAGTTTTAGCACATAGTTCATGCTCGTTAAAAAATAAACATAAGATCGAGCAAGTGTTTCAATCCGCATTTAAGCTCATTAAAAAATGAACTATCCTCCGGTAAATAACCACCGTGAATGCACCTTATCATCCATTAAAGCCTTGGTCGTGTTTGCACCGTCACCTCCACTTTTCCATTGGCCGATCATTCACCTCCATTTGATTGTTTACCCATTTTGAGGAACAGCTGCAAAGAGTGATTTCACTAGCCATCCTCGTGACACTGTCGTGATTGGAAAATTCCAAACCTTACCTGGAATTCGCTGCTACCCATTTTATCACTCATTCCTCAAAAGACGAGTCTTCTTTAAGCTCTTTTCATCTGACTCGTAAAATATGAAAAGATTGCCGAGTTTTGGCCTTCCAACTCGTTAAAGCGACCGGAAGAGCTATCCCTCCTCTAGATTTTAATCTTTTTGGACCTGAGGGATTATTGCACAAAACGATCGAGCGCTTGTTTTGTTCGGCTCGTTAAAACTATCTAAAATTCATCCCTTCTGTATTGTTTTATACTTTTTCGGACTTAAGGGATTAGATGATGAAAAAGGACTTTCGGAGTTAACTTTACGTACCTTTTCAGACTCTCTAAAAATGGAAAGGACCGAGTTATCCTTGTCGTTAGACTCGTTAAAAACATTAAATAGCAACAAACTTGTCTTTAGACGAGAACGAGTTTCACTATCGCTAGGCTCGTTAAAACATAGGGATGGGTTTGCCCGAAGGGCAAATTATAGAACAAGGATATGTTATCCTCCTCAAGCTTGACAAAAATAAAGAGGTACTGGTCAGCAATGACTGGGGAAAAATTGGGAAAAACTCAAAGAAACTTTATTGGTAGCAAGTCGCTCTTGAACACGACACTTCTCCTCCGTGCCACAATCGGGTTGGGTTGTTTCATTCACCGGTCACATCACCATGGTCTCGCCATACCATCCACATTTGGGGTAAATGCTACCAATCCATCGCATAAGTGTCGCCACATGTTCAAGAGAAGTCATTCAGAAAGGTCACCTGTGTCCCATCCACTACCATACATTATACTTCATTCTTTAATGACCGCCACCCTGAACCATATATCATCAGATCGTTTTCACCTCCATCAAAATCATTTGCTCCGTTCCATGTCATTGATGTGGGATTCATTAAGGCCCTCCTTTGACGGATCGCTTCTTGTCGACATCAGCTCATTATCCAAGAAGTTGATCTAGGAACAACCCCTTCAGTACTTTGAAGCTTGCATGCCTCAATGGCAAGTTTCTCACTTCCGGCGACAGGTATACATCAATGACCTTCGACCGAAAGATTTTGCGTGGTGTTCGACACCAAGTCCTTTATTCACACCACGTGAATTGTACTGCAGTACCTTGAGGGTCATCATCATTATCGGTGATTCCTCTCGCGCTTGTTAACAGTTTTCATCATTGACTGGTAATCAAGCAATGTCTTTCCATGTTCGACTTCAAAACATTTCTCACATGGATCGACTTATACTTAGAGTGAAGATCGGACGATATTGAAGACCCCGGATCTAGTTTCATCCATCCAGGCTGCGATATATATTCAGGAAAATAAAGACATGGAAATGTACAGCCTTGCAGCACAGATAATCATCCTACCAAAAGGATGATGGCTCTATCAGAATCATCAGTCTACCATCAGACGATTGTCTGTTCTATGTACATGAAAATGAATTTATAAAGCTGAGCATGGGAATGCCCACCTCAGCTAGATCATGAAAACAGTATGAAAATAATGTATTGTATTGTATCTTATTACAGGTCTCCTCCCAGCATTGAAAGAACTTCGGATCCTCCTAATAAAGCATTTCACCCGATAAACGGCCTCATACTTTAGGGGGCAACTGTTATAGACATTTTTGTGCCTTACAGCTCTGAGCATGAAATGTCCATAAACCAAGGGATCCAAAGTCCCTAAAAGTGTTGTTCCTGCCCCTAAAGGAACAAGGCCAGCAAACCACAGCTTCTCACAGAAGTTCTCCACCAGAAACTGCTCAGAAACAGTCAAATCAGGATCATTTCAGTGGCTCCACTAGCCACCTGCGTTGCAAAGCACCCCAGTACACTAGCTAGGTGCGTTGCAACGCACCCAAATGCACTACCAGGGTGCGCTGAGCGGGAAATGACAAATGGCAGTGCCATTCCGCGAGGTGTAAAGACAATGGAAGCTTCCAGAATCTTCCTCCATGACACTTGCCTCACTGAGTTCGACCAGTGATGAGTAAGAGGCTCTCAGCCTCCAAGTGGAAGCAAGAACTGACAGAGAGAGAGGACACTAGTCAGATGACAAGCTGACTCATCCTCTCTCCAAACATCTATATATGGATCCCTCATCCCAGAGATCCAGAGGCTGGAATTTTGTACATTGCAAAGAATTGTTGTTGGTTTGAGATTAGTGCATTGGGTGCTTTATGCTTTGAAGGAGGTGAAGAAGGGATTCCTTTGCTGGGAGGTTGATGCTGGATTGGGACTCATTTGGTTGTATCTCCTCCTGAACCTTGTTATTTCATCAATAAAACTATTTGAGTTTCTCCTACATGCTTATGTGTCTTTGATGTATGATTGCATTAGTATGTTTAGCTTATTTCTAATCCTAAGCTAGTTATGAATATGAATCCATGTCTTTGTGTAGTTTTCCCCTTTTGTGATCTTGCAGGAACTTGGTGAAGCTGGGCAAGCGAGAAGGCAAGTAGCTGGGAGCTATCAAAGAGAAGAGAAACCGGATCAAAGGACTAGCGGAAGACACCGGTTAGTCCACCTCATCTCTCTTCATTCTTAATTCATAAAGAAGAATACTAGAATAGTTGTTTCTGTTTGTTGCTAAGGCACTATCACACCTTAGGTGGATGGGGTCGTCCTGAATAGGCACTTTTCCCCACAACAAGAATGGAGGAATGGATCTTCGCCATAGGCTTTCTAAGCCATTGTGGAATTCCCTCCATTGGAGCGAGAGACGGCTGAGAAGACGAGTTGGGAACATGTTGCGCAGATTTCTTAGCTTTGCGACCGCTGCGAGGGGGTGTATGTTGTGTAGATTTCTTACCTTCGTGACCGCTACGAGGGGGAACACTCTTCGAGACTGAAAAGGGAGGAGGACAAGGAACAAATGGGGTGTTGGGCTCCTCCTTTGCAAATTGAGGGGTCTCATGATCCACAAGAGTAGAGAAAGAAGGGAAATCAAGAGGTTCACCATTTTCGGATACATGAACCAAGTGTTTTAACTCTTGGCTCATGATGTGAAGGTCCAAAAACTGTTCAGGAATTTCATGATAGAGGTGAAGGAAGCGGGTAGAAAAGTCCTCAATGGATTTGCCAAGCTTCATTCTCAAACAAGAGATTCTTTCATGGACATCTTGGTGGTTATAATTGTCGAAGGCTTGATGGAGCTCCTTGAGGAGAGTGAGAAGGGAATGTATGGAAGAAAGTGGCAGGGTATGACACCACCAATTAGCATGACCTTCAAGGGTGAGGAAGAAAATTATGCAAACAAGCTCTTCACTACCAATTTCATGAGATTTGCAGAACTAAAGAAAATCAAAAATGTGCTTGGTTACAAACGTTTTGTGTTCACCGTCAAACTTTAGCGAGAACAAGTGATCGAGAAGCTCATCCGGGATTGATAGTTGATTAAGGGATTCAAACCAGATGTAATGGGCTCAGCTTTTAATCTCGCCCTCCTTTTAGTGCTAGAAATGTTGATGGTGTTGGACCCACCAACATTTATGGGATCTCCTCGGTATGAAGTCCCAACCAGACCTCACACTATTTGGTGTAGGAGTCCCATCCGTTACGATGGCCTAGTTTCCATTATCTTAAAGATATACCCTAGATCTTTCTTGTTAGCATGTGAGAGTGGTTTGCTTTGTCTTCGAACAACGAGGTTCGCATGCCTGGTGAATGCCTAGTGTTGCTTGTGTCAGAGTTCTTTCACTGTAGAGGGAGAGGGTGGAAGTGAGTCTCAAGTTGAAAGGGAGTAGTCCCAACTCTGCTAGAGACACACAACACAACAAGACATGTGCAACTTTAGGTAGATTAGTCCACACGGATGCAGCAATCACAAACACAAGGTGAACATATAACATGTACAACACCTAGCGGAATAGTCCACACGAGTGCGACGAGCGTTATAACAAGTTTAAAAGAGTGAATGTGTCGAGTGTCTAGCGGGATAGCCCAAACAGGTGAGACAAAGTTAACAACTAATACAACAATTTTCCAATAGAATATGTACTAAAAAAACCAAAATAGTTCAACTGTCTTAATAGGTTAAAGAAACATGCATAATGCGCATCCAAATAATAGTCTTACAAATGAATACAACGTCATGTGTGAAAATGTGCTAGCACGTTAAGAGGATTCTGAATTAAGCAAAAGTTCCAAGACACATCCGTACACCATTACATCACTAACCCCGATAGTGGGGCGTTGGAGCCACTGCTCGATTCTCAAAGAAAATATTACAGAATCTCAAGGCTATGTGGGCAGAGCCAAGGTGAAAAGCCTTTTGCATGTACAAATGAGGCGTATTTATAGCCAAGGGTAAAAATGGCCCTTGTGACTGTTCAATTGCCCTCATGACTATTTGACTTACATGTCTCTTCAACTTTACATGACTCTTCAGATTTACATGTGGGTCTCTTGGACTTCCACGTTACATTACATTGATTACAATAGTATGTCCCATAGTAGTGATGTGGTTGAGATGACTCATGACACGAATCGACAGGACAAAGTTGGTATGTTCATGCTGTTGTTGGTGTCCATGTCAAGTTGCAATGCTTCTGATTGATGGATGTGCTCTTGGTGTATCATACCTTCACCTCCACATGACAAGGTGTGCGGAGTCTTCGATGGCCTTGGTGTTCGCTTGATGTTGCACGTTCATGTCACTCCTTCGCTTATACTTTAGAATGCTCCATGTGTTCGTTCGTTCGCAAATAACTCTCCTTGCATGCGCCCTTTATTCATCCCGTTCGTCATTGTGCCATGTCTCACCCATGTACCTGTGTCTGTAATCACTCATGACGAGATGACATCAAATCTAGAAATCTCCTAGTCTACCATGATGCATTTTCTTTTCTCTTTTGGATGCAGGTGACTGGAAGAGAGGACAAGGCTCTGAATCTGTGCATAGCACATTTCAAGCCTAGATGCAGACTCTGGGCACTGTGCATGAAAATTGCGCAGAGGTTACTGGGAGGCTGAGATAGGAAATCTGGATTAGCAGTGATTGCCTACAGGATATGGCTTGGTTAGAGGGAAAATCTGCGCAATTTTTTCAGGGAGACAGTGCAAGCAACAAAGGGAGACTGGTAGTGAAAACTGCATAATTTCTCTGCAGAGCTGATATCGAGCTGTGGGAGGCTGCTGGAAAAAACTGCCCAATTTCTCTGGGGAGCTGGTAGCGGGCTATGGGAGGCTGCTGGCAAAAATTATGCAAATCTAGGAGGTTGCTGTGCTAGACATCCTTGTGCAGTTTCTAAGTTGAACGAGATGTTGGGCAGCTAGGAGAACGCTCATGAACACTACACAGTTTTTAGGAGGAGCAATAGGTTGGATGACAAGGTGACTAACTGGAAAAACTGTGCAATTGTTTAGGGCAGTGCAGTAACATGAACGGGGTGTCTATCCGACATGTCTGCACAATTTCTTCAGTCAGTGGAAGTGGGCATGCTTAGTAGCTTCTGCACAATTTTTTAGAGGTTTGAGGCCCAAGGTCACTACCTGGTCAAACTCTCCGGTTGACCAGCTGGAGGCTTGGTTGAGGTTGCTTGAGAGCAGCGCAGATGGAGATGTCTTGCTGAGAAACTTCTACACTAGTCTGGGTGACAGACAGTCGAGTCTACTTAGGATTGCGCAGTGCAGACTTCCTGGGAAGCAACCTCAAGCTCTGCACAATTCTGGGCAGTAGTACATGTTCACTAAGGGCTGAAACTATGTAGTGTAGCTCAATGGAGGTTCGGTCGACCTAGCTCCAACAAAATGACTAAGTGTGTGAATGAGTGACTTCATATATGCATGACCTTGCAAACACACACTCAACATGACTTGACAACAAGACACCTCGAACCATCAAGACAACATACACTCAGTGTGACTAACCGATAGTGTGAGTGACAGGTGCGACACTTGTGATAGTTCGTTGAATGACCACGACGACACTTGCATGATAGTGCATACAACTTCATGTGTGAGCACGATAGATGTTTACATAGCGAATACAAATTTTACACACGAAGATGGACCTTGTGCATAACCATAACATGGTTGCAAGCATGACATTGTGACCAACATGCAAAAACATGTCCGATGAACGGTCAAGCAAGGAGGGTGCAAAGACTCAACACGAGCTCACCAGATGAGCCCAAGTGATTGAAAACATCAAGGAAAAACCCAATGAAGGCTCCGAAATTGGATGCAAGCCAAAATTTGGGAGGGTGTTGCAGCCGTTACAACACCAATGGAAGATACTCTTCCCACTTTCACTGTTTATGTATCACGTACATCCTCAACATGTCCTCCAACATCTTATTAACGCTCTCAGCCTGTCCATATGTCTGCGGATGATAAGATGTACTGAAGGATAACCTTGTGCCCAAACCTACAAACATCTCCTTCCAAAACATGGAAGTAAACTTTGCATCCCTATATGACAAAAACTTCTTTGGAACACCAGGCAATCTAACCACATCTTTGATGAGTACCTATGCCACATTGCTAGTAGAGAATGTAGAATTCACTAGAATGAAGTGCACAACCTTTGTCAACCCGTCCACAACAAACATGATGGAATCATGTTGCCTCATTGTCCTTGAAAAACTAGAGATGAATTCCATGGAAATGACCTCGCATTTCCACTCTGGAATCACAATCGGATGTAGAAATCCATCTTTATGTTTACACTTAGCCTTCACAAGCTAACAATCAAAACACCTAGCCACAAAATTTGCTACATCCTTCTTCAGATTCGACCAATAATAAATTTTCTTCACTGCTGTCAGTGTCTTCTGATAGCCTAGGTGACCCGAATATGGTTTCGTATGAAACTCCCTTAAGATCACCTTTTTGAGCTCACTGCTATTTGATACATATATCTTGTCTCTGAATCTAACCAATCCATCTGCGGTAAGGCAATAGTCCACATCCTGTGCACCTGTACCTGTACCTTTACCGCTACTTGTACTACCACCCGTACATGTCCTATACTACCACCCATACCTGTACATGTACCACCACTTATACCTATACTACCATCTGTACATGTACCTGTACTAGTACTCTACTATAACCTGTGCATAATCTCCATATACCTGACATCCTGTTGACCTACTTGCAAGATCCTATCCTATAAGTCTGTCCCATAGGAGCTCATAACTGCGAAGTGATTTACCTATACCCGCTTGTTAAGAGAATTTTCCACCTTGTTCTCCTTACCTTTGATATATCTGATCTCGAAATCAAACTCATTAATCATGGCCAACCATCTAGCATGTCAAGCATATAGATTCAGTTGGTCAAACAAATACCTCAACCCAATGTGATGACTCATAAGTACAAACCTTCTGCCAAGAAGATAGTGCCTCCACATCTTCAATGCATTTATGATTTCTGCTAACTCAAGATCATGTGTCATGTGGTTTTTATCATTATCGTTTAGTTTCCGTAACTCATAGCATACCACCTGTCCACCCTACATAATAAATCCACCAAGTCATCTTTTGCAAGAATATGTACATACTACAAACTCCTTGTCTAGATCTTCAATCTTTAACACTGGAGCATATGTCAACAACTGCTTAAGCTACTCAAAACTAGCCTCACACTCCTTTGTCCATTCAAGCTTCTTACCTTTTCTCCACAATGATGTGATATGATAAGAAATCTATGAGAAGTTCCTAATGAACCTCCTCTAATAACCTGTCAATCCCATGAAGGATCTCACCTCATCCACATTTCTAGGAGCTACCCACTGCATGATGGACCTTATCTTTTCTTGATCCAATGCTATACTCTCCTTGGAAACAACATGTCCCAAGTAGTGTACCTTAGCCTGAAAGAAACTGCACTTGCTGAGATTAGATTACAACTAATTCTCTCTCAAAAACCTCAACACTACTGCTAAATGCTTGACATGCTCTTCCACATTTTTAGAATATACAAATATGTCATCAATGAACAAAATAATAAACTTATCCAAATACGGACGCAACATACTATTCATCAAGCACATAAATGTAGCTGGAGCATTAGTCAAACCAAATAGAACTACAACAAACTCATAATGCCTATAACTGGTATGAAAAGTTATCTTGTAAATGTCCTCCTCTTTGATGTGTACCTGATGGTATCCAGATCTCAAGTCGATCTTAGAGAGCATTGTTGCTTCCTTCAGCTGATCAAACAAATCATCAATCCTCGGTAATGGGTACCTTTTCTTGACAGTCACTTTGTTCAACTGCCTATAGTCAATGCATAATCTGAGAGTACCATATTTCTTCTTCACAAGCAATACCAGTGTGCCCCAAGGTGATACAATTGGCCTAATGTATCATTTTTCCAACATTTCTTTCAACTGCAACTTCAACTCTACCAACTCAAGTGTGCTCATCCTATAAGGTGATTTTGATGCTGGAGCTACTCCTGGCACTAACTCAATATAAAAGTTTACTTCCTTGTGGAGTGGCAACTCTGAAATCTCTTTGGGAAACACATCCTGAAACTGTTGGAGAACTAGGTTCCTGCTCATAGCCTCTGCATCCTCAACTTGCCTTTTTCACTATAAATATGTATGGAAAATAATACATACACTTTCCTACGACTGTGCTTTGCTTGCATAACTGTCACCATCCTAACTGATGTGGCTTTCTTCTTTCCTTGCAAGACTCTTGGTTCCCCATTGTTATCAACACACTCAATGGATTTTTCATAACAATATACCTTGGTTCTGTGAAGTTATAACCAATCCATGCCCAACAACATATTGTATTATATCAACGGTAATACATTCAAATGTGTTGTGGTAGGCATACCATTAAAATCAAATGCACAAGATCTTACCGAATGATGAACTCACTTCTTTGTACTTGTAGCAAACTACACTAACCAAGATTATGCATGCAATTCCTTACACAAACCACACTTATCCACCAAGTTAGGAATAACATAACTATAATTAGATCCAAGGTCAATCAAAATAGAAATAACTTGATCACAAAGCTTACCGTCTATCTCAATGATAGATCCCTGATGGTCTACCTGTTTGCTATCCAATGCTGAATAAATACGATGAATGCTCTGACCAACATCCCCAACAGTATGTGCCTCCTACGCACGATATCTCTGAGGCCTACCACCCTAATTCTGTGGACAATCTATCTTAATGTGCTCCTTTTTGCATGTTCAACACTCCAACTGACGAGTACTCTCACCACTATGTTGTTGCTGTTGTTACCCATGTCCCTATCCAGCTGCATTGAACCTCTTTTGTGGGGCCACATTTTCCTTCTCTTCTACATTTTAAGGCCTTGCTCTCTTAGGCTACCCTTTACCTTTACCTTTTCCTTTCCCTTTCCAACCTTGTTGATATTCATTCTTACGCTTTGACTATTCATAACAATGCTTCAACTTCCCAATAACTTCCTCAAGTGACCAAGGCTCATCATACTCAATCCAATCTCTAAATGCTAATGGAAATCCACTGACAAATAGCTGAACTTTAGCCTTCTCATCTTTAATATACAATACATACCTTAATAGCTCTAGGAACTTAGTCATGTACTCTTCATATGTCATGGATCCCATCTTTAACTCATAGAATTATTTGGCCTTACTATCATAGTACCTTTATGACAATTGCGTCTTCCTTAAAAGCCTCTGGAACTCATGCCAAGTCAAGTCATCTGTCCTGATGTCACTAACTCGCTTCACATCTTCCCACCATACGTCTGCTTTACCTCTCAGGCTAAATATGGCTACTCTGGCCTTCATATTATCTGTGTAATTATGTAACTCAAAGAACTTATTCATCCCAAGTATCCAAGCCTTTGCATCTTCTGACTTCTTCAAATCTCCATCAAAATTAGGTGGATTTGCTTTCTTAGACTCATCTTGAAAGTATCTCCTATCATTCCTCCCGTAAGGATGATAATGATGACGATCATGATGCCTATCAGAACCAAAACTAGAATAATACATGTATCCATCACCTATCCTATCTGGAGTATCCAACAATCTACCATCTCTAACCGTGTCATCTCTATCCGACTTGTAACCACCATGAGACCTACTGCCATATGCCCCATTAGTTTTGTCCTCTTTTTCTTGGCTGATCCAAAGTGTCCCTTGTTGCTAGAATTATGATAAACTTTGAAAAAGTATAGCATTAACATGTGGTTGTTTCTCTTGTGCCTGTATTATTTTTTCATTGTCTTCCTTACAACTCCTTATTTCTTCCTTCAAGCTTCTCAATGTGTCTTCCAAATCAGAAGAGTGCCCAACACCACGTTGCTCATCTGATTCATAGGGAGAGCCTTTGTAGTCTACCATCTTGCTAGTCATTTAGATCTCTTTCCTCCAAGGCATACTATGTCAGCTAACCAAATCACAAAAAACCAAGGTAACTTATCATAATTCGGGGATGATATCTCATCTACAAGATCATCAAATCAATTTGATACATTTATAACATAATCATAACAACATATAGACATATAGTACACAAGCATATAACCATGTAACCATCAGTCTAGCTAGAGTCCAGTCATCAATGCATGACCATATCAACTACACATACCAAGACCTCATGCATGGAAAAAACAACCATACCGACGTACATTGACAATATTAAAGCATAAAAAACATGTAACCAATCATACACTCATGACGACATATTTCATAATAACAACATCCTTTTCCATATGGCGACATAACTACAACCATGATTGACACCATGCATATGTAACAAGCACATAGACCACAAGGATGATTAATCACACATGAAAATGACATGAGTGCATGACCAACACACCGCCCATCTAGTCCAAAGGGTGAGCCACACTCTGATACCATTGTAACACCCTCCTCCCACATCTACCCAAGTAACTGGCCAACCGGGGTAAACATGTGACGATAGGTTACTATGATTAGATTCAACCTCCCATGTGACCTTAAGGAAGTGGAATCGATGGAAACACAACATACAAACCTTCCACATCAGCTATAGGACTCCTAATAACCATTCCAACCACTCAGGTAGCTTGCCCCTAGGTCCCACTCAAGTTTTTGGCCACTTGACCTCTGGACACTCTCATGCTATAGGCCCGCTAACATTGAGGAGGCTTTGGATGCTCTCATGCTATAGGCCTACCAACATTGAGGAGGCTTTGGATGCTCTCATCACAAGGCATGCCAATGTTGAGGGACTATTTTTCTCAGTGTTGTGCCAACATCCCTAGGATTTGAGATAATTTTTTAAGCCTAGAGACCAATTCACTGCTTAGAATTGAATGACACCTTCAGAACAATAAGATAACAAGGAAATATTGATAAAAAAAGTAAATACTTCAACAAGCCCTTAACTGGACCCCAACTAGACTTGACAGGCATTTCGTCGAACATGTCACAAATATGTAATCTGCAGGTGTAAACAACATACTTAAGCATAGGGATATCATACTTATTTGAGAATCGCTAAGAACCATTGTTCCCTCATATCATTTGTTGCATTATCATCTATTAGATCATAGATACATTTTCCATTCATTTACAAGTAAAAACATGATGATAGCCATACATAGCCACTGCCATAAAACACACACATAACCAGCATAATAGTAACAAAAATACCAATAAAATCACAACCATATGATCCACATATAAACAAGTATAATACTCGTAGACATACAAGGAGAAATAACCTCATATTCATGATGCAAAATCCAAACCCGGGATGGGACTACCACCTTCCAGTTGATCATAAAATAGCTGAGCTAAATCTCTCTTCAGCCATTCACCCTCGTGCCATATTCCAAGAATGAATGTGGGACTCAAAACAAAAAACCAACTATGGCATCCCGAGGCTAAACCACCTCACCCCCATCAATAGAAACTGGGCTTTACCGTAATCCATCAGAATCACTAGGCCAATACAACAAACATGTCATAATAGGCTTTACCGTGATCTCCACCTGATCACTAGGTCAAAAAAGCATGGATGCCACCTGATTTCTCCACCTACACCATGAGTAATTTTCCTATCTCCTAGTCTCTCAGGGTTTACCGCAGTCCACATTGGATCATTAGGCCCTAAACTGAGACCCACTCTCCAAGATTTACCACATATCCCATCCCAAGATTACTAAGCCCAACAAAGAGCAATCCACCTCTTTGCTTTTCAGTATATTATGCCATTCACCGACAAGGATTCCTAGGCCCACCGAGGCACACAATCCTAGCTTTAACACAACCCACAGTCTGACTTGGGGATTACTAGGCCAGTGGCTTTACCGTGATCCATAGTCTGGTTCAGGGACCACTAGGCTATGTGTTCTATCATTCGTAGATCCACCTCACTCAGTGTCAAATCCATTCGACAATCCAGCTCAACGAAAACATGAGAACCCCATCACATCATGACTATCCGGAAATGGTAAGGCTAGGCTAAAAACATTGTCACACCTCGCAAAATCCATGCCATAACAGCAAAAGAACCACATGCAATACCATGCATGCCAAATTTGGCAAGGAAAATACACATGAAAATCGATACCTGCAAGAATCTTGTTATAGATACTTGATCCCACTCCTCCTTGTGTGAGCTTTGCTTTCTCTTGCCTTCTTTTCTTTTTTGATCCAATGCCAAAATGCTCCAAGAAAAATCTAAGTGTCCAAGAGTGTGAGAGAGAGAGAATAATGAGAGAGCTCCAAAAATGAATTGGAAAATTGTTACACACTGATCCTCAAAATCCTTTTTTATCAATTAGGCCTCTATTTTATTAATTTTCCATTATTTTCCTTCAATTTCCTCCTCACATGCAACCTATGACCTTTCACCTTCCTTTTCTCTTAATTTCCATTATTTTCATAAATAAATGTGCCAAGTATGTCATGTCGCATTTCCAAATCCTTATCCATTGCCTTTGCCAATTTTCTTAGCCATAATAAATTGATGAACACCCATAGTATGATGTCTTTCCCAACATTCAGCCTGGAATAAGTGTCCCATCAACCATGGCTATTATTTTTTCCTTTATTAACTTTTATTACGTGGAATTTTCACAAGGGCTGTTACATGGATTTTTCCAGGTGTGACAATGGTTTCAGCTTTGCCTTGCCATTTACGGATAGCCATGGTGTGATAGGGTTCTTTCATATTGTTGAGCTTTGGAATGTTGGATGGTTTTGGAACCAGGTGAGGTGGTCTCAGGAAAATTCCCAAGTCCCTGGGAATCCCTTGACCAGTTTTAACCAGATTGAAGTAAATCCCGAGGGTGGAGATGGGAAAATTCTTAAAGGTATTGGTGAATAAATTCTGAGGCATCCAAGCTTGTTTTGGGCCTAGTGATCCCTTCACCAATTTTGGTAGGATTGCAATAAAGCCTCATTGTTTATGCTCTTTTTTTATGCCTAGTAATCCCTTGAGTAATTTTGGTAGGATTGCGGTAAAGCCTAATTGTTTATGTGTTTGTTGGGCCTAGGAATCCCTTGACTAGTTTTGGTGGTTGCAATAAATCTTGAGGGTGGAGGTGGTTTAATATCTAGGAAGCCCTGGTTATTTTGTTTTGAGTCCCACATTCATGCTTGGAATATGGCATGGGAGTGATTGATTAAAGAAAAGATTTGGTTCAGCGCAATCTATATATGGTCAGGTGGCATGTGGAAGTCCCTTACTTGGTTAGCTTTAGTATATGTCAATAAGAGCTCTTTTCCTCTTGTACTTGTACTTTTTATTATGTGGATTTGATAGTTGTTCTATCATGGCTATTATTTTGGTTATGTGTTGGTTATAAGCATGGTTTCATAATAGGTTCTAGCTATGCCTCTTTATATGTTTGATTTGTTGATGAATGGTTAATGAATGCATGAGATAACAATTGTTATTACAACTATTATGAGAGGGAATTAGACCTTCTTGATGATTCTCTGATAAGTATCAGACCCCTATGTTCAGATATGCATTAATGACCTGTAGATTACATGTTTTCAATATTTTTGACGAAATGACTATCCTGGTTAGGACTAGTTGGGTCAAGTTTCTGACTCAAATTTGAATGTTTAGCTTGGTTTCATGTCATTTATGCATCTCAAAAGTTTCAGGAAGTTCTGGGCAGTGGTCTGGATGCTGACTTGGAATTTAGGCTCAGAATTTGGGACCACATGCTCCTTACTGGAAAGTCTAGGTTGCAACCACATGGATACAGGATTATGCATGCGGTTGGAGGCTCCCAACCGCATGGATGCCTTGCAGTGGGAGATATTGGGGGCTCAAAGAAACGTAAAGGTGGTATAACTCATAATTTGGCCACCTGGGGTGGTTTCTCGGCCTCTGAGTGACCTGTAGACCCTGTAGGATGTGTGAGATGTCAGTTGGTTGTCAGTAATCGATCCCACTTCCTTAACAGGACCTAGGAGGTCAGGTCATATCATAGTAGCTCCTCGTCTCATGTTTACCCTAACAGGCCAGTGAAAATGGCTAAATATGGGAGGGATGGTTACAATCCTGGTGGAAATAGTTAAAACATTTCCATTTCCTCAACTGCCACATTACCAATGACAAGAGTGATAAGAGCATGTTCAAACTTGTTCCAATTTCAATTCAAGTTAAGTTGTAAAGCATTGCAATCCCAAAAATCGCAGCCATTGATCACGTAATCAGACAGAGCATATTCGACAAACAATGAATCGTGTGCATTGATTAAAAAATACCAAATTCCACAACTCGACATCCACTGTGAGTTGAAATAAATAATCCTATTGAAATAATTACACAATTAAAGATTATAATTTTGGTTGAACTACACAAGTGGTCAAATTTCACAAAAAGAAATGATGATAATTATAAAAAATTTAATGCAAATAAACATTTGAAAGCAACCACATGGGCTCACACATTGAAGGATTGAGAGGATCTTCGTCATAACAGATGAAGCCCAACTCCCTTAAGCTCTCACGGTAAATACACGGATATGTATACGCCGCAAGGGAGAAACTTAATTAGCGATTTTTTATAACCGCTAGAGTGGGTGAAAATTAATGGTCAATTAAAGAAATTGACATGAAGAAACAACTTGTGGGCAATTCATGGCTGCGAGGATAACCCATTACTCTACGAGACAAAATGAGGGTACAATTGGACAAGACGTGCCTCACGACTTTGACTATGAATTTATAGGCAAGCCACATGAGCGTCGAATCCCTTCGTGAAAGACACGCGTTGGGAAGGCTTGTGCCCAACCTCTTTTCAAGTTTGAACATAAGACGTGCATAAGTATCATTGTTAGTGATGTGAGCTTCAATGAAATAAAATAAAAGGTGCATCTATATCACCAAGACTTTCATTTAAAAAAATTAAAAAGAGAGAGTTGGGAAGTTCTCAAATAATTTCAATTAAAAAAAAAAAAAAAAAAAAACCTTTCCCATAAACAAAGTAACAACCCTTTCAAATCAACTATGGTTTAGCATTAACAATTTCACTTTTGTTAAATCAACATTATTTCATGTTTAATATAATATAAATGTAATAGTGGGTAAATGTTAGACATTAATTGACAGTAGATATTAAGAAATACATGTCACATTTTTTAATTTAATAAAAAATAATAAAAATGATTATAATATAATTTTACATATATATATATATATATATAAAACCGTAAGTAATAAAAGTTAAATAAATCTTTTTCTTTAATTACATTAAAATATAACAACATAATTATTTTTAAAACTAAATCTTAATTTTTAAATAAAAAAGATAAAAATATTTCATGGAAATTAAATTCTTACTTATTCACATGCTTAGATTACTTCTTAGCATGAATATTCCAATACTATAATATATGCATTAAAAACAAAGTCAAGATAAAACTCTTTATTATGATTCTCTAACAAATTGTTCCATAAATATAAGTATCAAATACTAAAGTATGAATACTATCATTTAAACTAAATCCTCCATTTATCATTAAAAAAATAAAATATTCCATAAAAATTAAATTCTTAGTTGAGATTGTTTAATAACATCAATATTTCAATATTATAATATATATAATAAAATTAAATTGAAAATCAAATATAACTCTCTATTATCATTATCGCAACAAATTATTTCATAAATACAAATATCAAAACGCTATTTACTTTATAACTGAAATTAGACATCATACTTATAATCATTCAAAATTATAATTTAATAAAAAACTTAAACTATCAATCATCTTACTGCATTTTTAAAGTATGTTGTACAAAAACAAATAATCATATAATCATATATGTCAAAGTTAACCCTTGTTTTGGGGAAGCTCTCTCTCTACATAGAAGGATTCTATTCAAAAGTCAAAACCACCCCTAACCTTTAACGAGTAATCATGCATGACATAAACACATATTTCTATCAAAACGATCGTGCAACGATGTCGACGCTAGGTTGTTTGGAAGCTCTGCTCACCTACAACAATTTTGTTAAAAGAAACTCAATGATGTCGAACCTAGTTTGTTGGGAAGCTTTGTTCACATATAGCTAGCAAAATCACAAATGTGTATATATATATAAAAAAACTAATTAATAAATAATATAAGTATAAATATAAAAATCTAATAACTAAAATATTAATAATTATAAAATAATAATAATAATAATAATAATAATTTACAATATTAATTAATGAATAATTAATAATAATAAATAAATTAAAATTAAAATAATTAATAATAGTGATTAACAAAATAATAATAATAATAATAATTATTATTATTAAATATTATAAATCACAGGGATTAAAACTGAAGGGATTAATATTATAAACCCAGTGATTAATAAACCCAACTAATTATTAATATTATAAACCAAAGGGATTAATATTGTAAACTCTAGGCTAAATATTAAACCCTATCAGCAATATTATAAAACCAAGGAATTTATAGTATAAACCCAATGAATTATAAACCCAAGGGATTTATATTGAACCCTAGGATTAATAGTATAAGCCCTATGAATAATATTATACCTTAGGTGTTAGTTTCTTATGTCTAGGGATCTTGGTCATTGTAATCTTACTATGTATATAAGGTCAAAATGTAAAATGATAGTCATAATCTCTTGACTTTTATTGTTCCAAGAAGTCTAGGTCTAGGTTTGGTATCATGTAAAGTTTTTCATTTAACCAAGAGTCTAATGTTTAAAGTCATGTTTAGCCTTACAAAGGGAAATCATGAAAAGTCTTGAGTCACTTAAAAAAAAGGTACATAATCATGTTACAAGTTTTTGGTCATTAGGAGTTGTTGGTCTCATTTTAAGTCATGATTAGTAGCCCACCAAAAAATAGAGCCAATGTTACATTAAAGGAATCATGAAATGGTTCAACACAAATTTGGAGGCTTTGATGTCAGTTGGGATGTCATTTCAAGAAGGACAACATGTGATCTCAACAAAGGAAGTAACAATTATGATTACAATCCTTCTCTCTTCCCACGCACTGTGAATCTAGAAATCGTTGTGAATTCATGATTACCCATCCAAAATCGTGATCAATGCTTTCTTGCCTGCTCCAGGTTATTCTGCATGATAAATTGAGCTATTGTATTCATCCCACAACGCTTTCTTCTTCACGAACTTCATAGTAGACTTTGGTTCAATTTATTTGGTGACTACTAAAGAGAGTCAGGGGCACTACAAGTTCAAACAATGTTATCATTCTTGCATGCTAGTGTGAAAAGTCTCTTTACAGGTGCAAATTCAGGCTTTTCTTTGTTCCTTAGTTTTAAATCAACCCTCAATTTTGACATAGAAACTAGGATAATTCATCAAGACCTGTAAAAGTGAAAATTTATTCATTGTTGTGTTTTCTCCTAATTTGGCGCTGTGTTTTCATCGAGTAGCATTGTGAATCCACACAGTGAGTCACACCTCTTTTTCTAAGCTACCAATTTACCTTTTTCCACTATTTAAGCCTTGCATGTAATTTATGCCTTGGTCTAAAGATTGTATCAAAGTTTCTTTCCTCCAAAATTCATGCCTAAAGGTGTTTAAAGGTCAATTTTTCTCTGCGTTGTGTTTTAGGCCTACAACTCTGTGACTGTCTCTAATTTAATAAATTGGAAGCAATTATAAAATTTGAATCCTATAGGGGTTTGCTTGAGACAAGTCTACATGTGAGTCTTGGTGTATTTGCTGGATAGTGTTTCAAAACCTCATCACAAAGTTTGAAAGCCATAACACCTTCATTTTTTCTTAAACAAAGTGGTCATAACCCTATATAATTCATTGCTACAAAAATGAAAATTATGTCAACTCTCGAGGATAAAAAACACAAAGGAGGAGCTATTGTGAATTATGATCCACAGGACATCACAACCATTAATGTTGATCTAACCATTAGGATGGCCTTTGAACAAGTAGGGTGCATGAAGTTCTATGAGAAAATTTAGGGTTATCATATGCAGTTGACTAAAGAATTTGCTAAAAGTTTTGATGGTGTAAAAGCAAAGGTGGGAAGCCTGACATTTCCAGTTTCAATCCAAACAATATCTGAGGCCACTAATATTCCTTTAGGTGGAGAGGAGTGGTTCAAAGGAATGGATTTTGATTTGGTTGCCTTCAAATATTTCCTCAAGCCTAAACAAAGGAAAGGGTATGGTTCATCTGTTCCTAGAAATTATTTACAGGACCATCATGGCAAGCTGCTAGAGGTCATCCAAAGGTACTTTACATGTGAGGGAAGATTCAGTAGGGTTTATCACTACCACATCAGGCTCTTAATGCATTTCATTGGAAAGAAAGCTATGATTCTTCCCTATTATTTGTTCAAGAGTTTATGTAGGATGGCTATGTGAGTGCAGACAAAAGGAAGTCAAGTGGAGGCAAGTTTATTTCATTTTTCATTGACTAAGTTGTTGGTCTTGAAGGAGCTTGAAAAGAGAGAGAAGACATGGCAGAAGTTCTTGGTCTCTTCAATTTGGACAACATAATATTCAAACAGTTAAAGGACTAGGAAAGACACTCCTTCAGTGGAAACTAAGGAAATTTTACCTACAATAAGCTCAGTCAAGAAACCTTTGACGAAAGGAAAATTGGAATTAAGAAAAGTGCAAAGAAGCTACAATTTTCCCCTCATATAGAGAAGGTGGTAAGGGTATCAAGAACAAGAACCGCTCCTAAAATACTACCTATGGCTCCTCCATCATTTCCAATTCAAGTCATGGGATCAGAAAGCACTCAAAGGGAGGTGGAAATTGATGAAAAAGACCAACAAATCATGGAATTACAAGATTGGTTAGATAAGGCGCATGTGACCATATCTTATTTGCAGCAGGAGAACAAGGATTCTAGACATAAAGTGTCTCGAGGAACTATCTGACCTAGGAGATAAAACCCCTCAAAGGAAACATTGGATCATGTTTCCAAAGACAAAGGTAAAATAGTTATTGATGTAGAAGATTTGAAAGATGTAGTTGAGCAACCAAGGAGGTCTAGAACTAGGTTTGCTACCAAAGAGAAAATGTAAGAACATGAAACTTTCCAGCCAGATCAGAGTTTCCTTAACAAGAAAAATAATTTTTTGGAGCTACTGGAATAGATTAAAGGAATATAATATCAAGTAGATAAAATTGAAGAGAGAATACTTCTTGAGTATTGAAATTTTGAAGATTTTTTGTGAGTGAATGAATGGAATAGAAGGTGATTTGCAGGGATTCTTGTGTCAAAAGTTTGGTGGCATATTCTCCTTTGATTTGTGAGTTATCTTATGTGCTTTCATCCCATTATTGTACTTATTTATCGCTTGGAAAAACTAGATGATTGATTCAAAATTCATCCTAATAATGCTTTGATTAGTTTGCCAAGTTATTTATGTTTTTAGCTTATGAACAACATTTTAGAATTCATCTATTGTTTGATGCTCTAATGTGCTTGTCCTACACTTTTTATTCTTTCACCCTCTATAACAATTTAATCTAAAACCACCACCAAAGATGCCTACCTTGCCCCTATGGAGAAACCCTCTATTTTCCTATCATCTCACTAGACAGAAAGCATATTTTGATCATGACTCCATGCCCAATGGTTTTCCTCCCTTTCTCATAAAATAACCTCTAAAATCAAAAACCTTTTGAGCTTACTACCTAGCCTAATATCCTATTTGTTGACTAAACTAAGTGAGAGAACCCTCTCCGGGATATAAGGGCTAGATTCTGGCCTAAAGTGGTTTATGGTTACCTTTGTCATTTTCCTCCTTAGCCTAGGAAAATCACAAAGTGTTAGCACTAGGAATATGAACCCTTAGATTAATAAACCAAAGGGATTGATATTATAAACCGAAGGCACTAATAAACACAATGGATTAGTACTAAAAACTCAAAAACCCAAAGGATTAATATTGTAAACCCAAGGAACAGAACCAATAAGATAAACATTATAAACCCTAAATAAACATGGTTGACCATTGTTGATTTTCATATTGAGACAATCTTTGTCACAATGTGATGTTGGACAATGGTTTACCATGGTTGACCATGAATGATTTTCATATTGAGAGAATCTTTGTCACAATGTGACGTTATACCACAGTTGAATATTAAATCTTAGGAATATAAACCCTCAAATTAATAAACTCGGGGGATTAATATTGTAAACCCTAGGCTTAATATTAAACCCTAGAAATATAAACCTTATGATTAATAATATAAACCCACGGAATTCATATTATAAACCAAATGGATTATAAACTAAAGGGATTTATATTAAACCCTAGGATTTATATTATACCCTAGGAATATGAATCCTTAGATTAATAAACTCAAGCGACTAATATTATAAACCCAAGGCACTAAAAAATGCAAGGGATTAATACTGAAAACCAAAAAACCCAAAGGATTAATAATATAAACCCAAGGCATATAAACTCTAAGATAAATATTATAAAACCTAAAACAAATAAGGTTGACCGTGGTTGATTTTCATATTGAGACAATATTTGTCACAATGCGATGTTGGACCATGGTTGACCATGGTTTAACATGATTGACCATGGTCAACACTAAAATATTATAAACCCTAAAGTAAACATGGTTGACTGTTGACCGTGGTTGCTTTTCATACTAACACAATATTTTTCACAATGCGACGTTGGACCATGGTTGACCATGATTGATTTTCATATTGAGACAATATTTTTCACAATCCGATGGCTGACCATGGTTGAAAATGTTTGATTTTCATATTGAGATAATCTTTGTCACAATGCAGTGTTGGACCATGGTTGACCATGGATGACCATTATTTTCATAATTTGATGTTGGACCAAGAGACAATATTCGTCACAATGCAACCATGATTAGTGACCATGGTTGACCATAATTAACCATGGTGAAGCATGGTTGATTTTCATAGTAATGCAATCTCTGCCACAATGTGACATTAGACCATTGTTGACCATGGTTGTCACAATGTGATGTTGAACCATCATACAATATTTTTCACAATGTGACCATGGTTATTAAAGATCATTGATCATGATTGATCATGGTTGAATTTCATATTGAGAGAATATTTGTCACAATATGATGGTTGACTATGGATGACCATGGTTGACAATGATTGACCATGATTAAACCCAAAAAGCCGAAAGCCTAAAAGACTAATACTATAAACCCAAGGTAAATCAACTCTAAGATAAATATTATAAACCCTAACACAAACATGGTTGACCATGGTTGATTTTCATATTGAGACAATATTTTTCACAACGTGACGTTGGACCATGGTTAACCATTATTTATTTTCAAATTTAAAGGATCTTTGTCACAATGCAACATTGGACCATGGTTTACAATGATTGAGCATGGTTGACCATGGTCAACCCTAAAATATTATAAACCCTATTTAATAAACATGGTTGACCATCATTAACCATGGTTGATTTTGATATTAACACAATCTTTGTCACAATGCAACGTTGGATTGTGGTTGACCATTATTGATTTTCATATTGAGAAAATCTTTGCCATAATGTGACGTTGGAACATGGTTGACCATGTTTTATTTTCATATTGAGATAATCTTTGTCACAATGCGATGTTGGACCATGGTTGACCATGGATGACATTGTTGTCATAATGTGATTTTGGACCAAGAGACAATCTTCATCACAATGCGACCATGGTTATTGGCCATGGTTGACCATGATTAACCATGATTAAATGGTTGATTTTAATAGTAATGCAATCTTTGTCACAATAAGGACATTGGACCATGGTTGACCATGATTGATTTTCATATTAAGAGAATATGTGTCACAATACGACATTGGACCATGGTTCACCATGGCTGACTTTTATATTTACAATCTTTGTCACAATAAGAGCATCGTTATTAATGATTATTGACCATGATTGATCATGGTTGACCGTGGTTGATTTTTATATTGAGACAATCTTTGTCACAATGCGATGTTGGACCATGGTTGACAATGATTAGCCATGCTTGACCATCGTTGACGATGATTGAACATGGTTGATTTTCATATTGAGACAATCTTTGTCACAATGTGACATTCGACCATGGTTGACCATGGTTGATTTTCATATTGACCATGATTGACCATGATTGATTTTCATATTGATACAATCTTTGTCACAATGTGACATTCAACCATGGTTGACCATGAATGATGATGGTTTATGGAGGTTGACGATGGTTGAACATGGTTGATTTTCATATTGAGACAATCTTTGTCACAATGTGACATTGGACCACGATAACCATGGTTGACCATGATTATAAACACAAGGTATTTATAATAAACCCTAGGATTAATATTATAAACTCTATGAATAATATTATACCCTAGCAATATGAAACCTTAGAATAATAAACCCAAGAAATTAGTATAAAAAACTCAAAGGATTATAAACCCTAGGGAATAATATTAAACCCAAGGGTTTAATATTGTAAACCCAACATATATAAACGATAAGATAAATATTATAAACCCTAAAATACACATGGTTGACCATCGTTGATTATTATTAATTTTATTAATTAGTAATTATTATTTATTATTATTTTTATTAAAAAAATATTAGTTAATTAATTGATTTATAATTATTATTATTTATTAGTTTATAATTGTTAATAGTTTATATGATTAATAATTAATAAAAATTTATATTTATACTATTTATTATTTGGTTAATTAATAGCGTTAAATAATAATAATAATAAAAATTTATAATTTATAAATAATAATAAAATTATTAATTTAGCATATAAATAAATAATAATAAATGCGGTTGATATACACCTATCGACGTTTATAAAACACAATTATTAATGTGGTTGTGTTAGTCATATTGATACAATCTTTTTCTCAATGTGATGTTGTACCATGGTCGACCATAATTGATTTTCACATTGAGACAATCTTTGTCACAATGCGATGTTGGACTCTAGTTGACAAAAGGTTGATTTTCATATTGAGACTTTGTCACAATGTGAGGTTGGAATATGGTTGACCATGATTGATCATCGATGACCATGGTTGTCATAATGTGATGTTGGACCAAGAGACAATCTTCGTCACAATGTGCCCATGATTATTGACCATGATTTATTTTCATATTGAGAAATAGCCATTGTCACAATACGACGTGGGACTATGATTGAACCTAATTTTCTAATGCGACAATGCAACCCAAGAGATTTCATAACCCTAATATCAAACGCAATAAAGATTTATAAATCCAAAAAATGATTATTAATATTATAATTATATTAATAACAATAAAAAATTATATTATTAATAATAAGAATAATAAAATATTATTATTATATTATTAATTAATAATAATAACATTAATATTAATTAATATTTTTTCATATTATTTCTTAGGGTTTATACTTCTTTGGGTTTATAATACCAATAATCCTTTGAGTTATAATATTATTTTGAAATGCAATAAATATTTAAAAACATAAAAGATTATTATTAATAATATTATAATTATATTATTATTAATAAATCACATTATTAGTCCCTGACGGGGACTATATGCGATCGATCGATCGCTGACCCTTCTTTGACCGAGGTGATTTTTCGATATATTAACAATATAACCTAAGTCGAACTAAGATTTTGGGGCTGGAAAGGTTTTGGGGTCTTATTGCGGGCTTCGCGTCGTTCGAGGTGAAGGCCACGTGGTCCCGCGACTCCCATGCGGACGGCATGTACTGTGGTGGTCTTATCGGCGGACAACTGTCCCTCCTCGAGATCCTGGAAAGTCACTCGGCTTGGGTTTTACCCTGTTCGCGCCCTTTGGGTTATTATTGTTACTTGGTTGTTTAACTCTGCAGTCTCTGCGATTTTTCCTTTGTATTTGTTGTATTGTATGCGGTGAAAACAGAATGCGGTTCCTGCCTACTCAGTTAACTGTATAGCAAACGTTTGGTTGCGGTCTTGTATGGCTCGACTGTCTGGCGTCGCTTTGGTAAGTTCGGCTACTGTATTGTTTAGATGTTTGTTCCTCTGTCGTTTGGCGTTTTCCAGTGGTGTTGATGTTTGTTACAGTAGTGTCTGAGCATTATAAGTTAATGGCATTCTGGTTAAATACTGAGGGTTTCTCTTACCTGCATGGGTTTTATGGAAATTTCCGTAAATGTCGGTTTCGACCACCATGTGGCTTGGGTTTTACCCTGTTCGCGCCCTTTGGGTTATTATTGTTACTTGGTTGTTTAGCTCTGCAGTCTCTGTGATTTTTCCTTTGTATTTGTTGTATTGTCTGCGGTGAAAACACAATGCGGTTCCTGTCTGCTTGGTTAACTGTATAGCAAACGTTTGGTTGCGGTTCTATTGTTCCAGGTCCGGTTTGTATGGCTCGACTGTCTGGTGTCGCTTTCGTAAGTTCGGCTACTGTATTGTTTAGATGTTTGTTCCTCTGTCGTTTGGCGTTTTCCAGTGGCGTTGATGTTTGCCACAGTATTGTCTGAGCATTATAAGTTAATGGCATTCTGGTTAAATACTGAGGGTTTCTCTTACCTGCATGGGTTTTATGTAAATTTCCGTAAATGTTGGTTTCGACCACCATGTGACTTCCTTATCATTTGGGCCGAGACGACCTGGGTAAAGCTATGGTTCTTAGTACAGATTGAGCAGCACGTGGTCCCGCGACTCCCAAGCGGACGGCATGTACTGTGGTGGCCTTATCGATGGACAACTGTCCCTGCTCGAGATCCTGGAAAGTTAGTCGGCTTGGGTTTTACGCTGTTCGCGCCCTTTGGGTTATTATTGTTACTTGGTTGTTTAGCTCTGCAGTCTCTGCGATTTTTCCTTTGTATTTGTTGTATTGTCTACGGTGAAAACAGAATGCGGTTCCTGCCTGCTCGGTTAACTGTATAGCAAATGTTTGGTTGCGGTTATGTTGTTCCAGGTCCGGCTTGTATGCCTCGACTGTCTGGTGTCGCTTTGGTAAGTTCGGCTACTGTATCGTTTAGATGTTTGTTCCTCTGTCGTTTGGCATTTTCCAGTGGCGTTGATGTTTGTCACAGTATTGTCTCTTCGTTTCCCTCAAGAGTCCATGGTTATTTGAGCATTATAAGTTAATGGCATTCTGGTTAAATACTGAGGGTTTCTCTTACCTGCATGGCTTTTATGGAAATTTCCGTAAATGTCGGTTTGGACCACCATGTGACTTCCATATCATTTGGGCCGAGACGACTTGGGTGAAGCTGTGATTCTTGGTACAGATTGAGCGGCAATCTTTTGTAGTTTGAAGTGTTTTTGCACATGAAGATCTAAATAAATTGGGGTTTTTGAACTGTTTGAACTGTTTGTGCCGCATATTGGGTTTTTAATGGAATGTATTGTGGTTTGGAGAAAGAAATAAAGACCTGCAACTATTTATGTATGTATGTGGCGCATATTGGCTTTTTTTATTATTAATGGAATGTATTGTTATTAATGGAATGTGTTATGGTTTGGGGAAAGGAGCATTGTTTGCCTGGTACTGCTCTGTTAAATTCAAGGGTCTGGTTTCACGAGTTGTGAGGCTTGAGCGGACTGCTTCGGCTTCATTGCAGGTACGGCGTTATTCTACTAATTGCTTTTTGTCAATTTTTCTATTAATTGCTTTTTGTCAATTTGTTAGGCTTTTAATTTTTGCATTATGTAGGTTTATGGTCCAGTTACTCTAGCTTTATAGTCGAGTTACTCCGTCATCCCTGCCCGACGTGATTTTTCATTATATTAACAATATAACCTAAGTCGAACCAAAGTTTTGGGGGTGGAAAGGTTTTGGGGTCTTATTGCGGGCTTCGCATCGACCTGCAAGTATTTATGTATGTGCCGCATATTGCCTTTTTATTAATGGAATGTATTATGGTTTGGAGAAAGGAATAAAGACCTGCAAGTATTTTTCCAGGGGCTTGTCAAGACTTCGTTAACCAATTTCGTCATTTGCAGATTTTCTCATGGTACTCGTACAGGCTGTGTTGTGCATGAATATGGTCTAGTCGAGAAGGAATTCGAACCCTGGGCTTCGTTGCAGGTACGGCATTATTCTACTAATTGCTTTTTGTCAATTTTTCTATTAATTGCTTTTTGTCAATTTGTTAGGCTTTTAATTTTTGCATTGTGTAGGTTTATGGTCCAGTTACTCTAGGTTTATACTCGAGTTACTCCGTGATTGTTTTAAAAAATATAGATATTTAAGCTGTATTGGCTCATTTATATTTTTTATCTCATTCAATTATATTGGAATTCAAATCTGGAATCGTTGTTGTTTATTCTGTGTTTACATTAATATTAATATTAATATTATTAATTATTATAATCATAACAATAATATTATTTGAGATGATCCCAACAAGTAGAAGTTGGGTAATGCATCCAACTAGCTCCGTATAATGATGTATCAAGACATTTTGTCTATTTAAACCTTAGATTAAAATGTCATGTTAGCTAGTTATAACCAGATTGGTTATGATATGATGTTCAACTACCTTATTCTCCTCAGAGAGAAAAAATAATTTTATTATGAAAACAAAATTACATTTACTATATATGTTTCTGCATTTCACAAATATCCTTAAGCATAGGAAGTGATAAAAGTATTGCTAGGAACATATCTTGCTTCATAAACAGTTTTCAAAAATGTCAATATGACAGCACTATCATAGTCATTCTAAAATATATCAGAGCTTTGAAGCCAGTTTTGTCTCATAAGAAATTAGCTCCTAGATATGTCCATAAACAGTACCATAAAAAAATATACATATAGAGATATCCTTAAGCATAGGAAGTGATAAAAGTATGGCTGAGAAGATATCTTGCTTCATAAACAGTTTTCAAAAATGTCAATATGACAGCCCTATCATGGTCATTCTGACATATATCGCAGGTTTGAAACCAGTTTTGTCTCATAAAAAATTAGCTCCTAGATATGTTCATAAACACTGCCATAAAAAAATATACATATGGATATTCACATTTAAACAGTCCCATGATTATATGAAAATTGTGTCAAGACATTGCATGAGCTGCCCTTCCACTTTCTCTTGAATGATCCAAGCTCGTGCTACGAAGTGTAATCTAGCTTTAGACAGTCCATGAGTTTCCATGTTTCTGTCTTAAAGTTATGCTGCATTTGTTCATTTTGTCTTTCCATTGCTTCCTTTTGTTAACTTGCACAAATATTCTTAAAATTATGCTCCATTTTTTCATTATGTCTTTGCATTGTTTCCATTTCCAATTTCTTTGTTATTTATAAATATGGCTTCTTGCTAGAAATTTGATATTTGTTTAGCAACATAATGCAATAGCCTATTTTTTTAATATACATACATTTTGTTCAAAACAATCATGTTCAGTTTTTGCTAACTTCATCAATATTTTTTGCAAAGCTGTACAAGACAATTGCAAAAGGCAACTCTGGTAAGCAATTGCAAATCATGGAAGAAATAATAGATGTTGACAATTACAAATTCAGATTGCAATGCATTTTGCCTGAGAACATTGATATTGTATTAAAAAGAAATGGTCTTTTTAGACTAAATGCATTTTCATATACTGTAGGAGATTGTCTATTTGACTCATTCGAAATGCTTCTACATTTTCGTTATACTTCAAATGGATTGCGAAATGGGTTAATAGACCACTTTCTTTTTTGCTTAAAGAACAATGACGTTGAAGCAATACAATCATATCAATATGAACTAGCACCTGACTTCCTATACGAGTTACATGGTGTTAATGATATTGGTACATATCTTCATAAAATGCGTTATTCTGCATCTACAAATATAAAGGAGTCTGACCAAGGTTTATGGGGTGATACCTTTTGCATACATTGGTTAGCTAAATGGCTAGATATATCAATTGCAGTTTGGTCATTGACAAGAAAAACGAGATATTTGCTCTTTAATCAACATGAAAATGCAATTCCATATTGCATTCTCTTTCATGATGCAAATCCTGTTAGTGGTCATTATGAACCATTGGTTTACCCAAAGTTTCCAATTTGCATTTGCAACCAGTCTAATATCTACCTGTCACCTATTTGCAAAGATATTGAAAGCCATTGGATGCACATTGCAAATAATATGCTTTTAAATGGACTAACAATTGCAAAGCAAGTGACATCTAATTGTGGTGAAAGTCTCTTTAATGCAATTTGCTATTTAGTAGCAACAGAATTCAATGCAGAGTGTTTGCGACTTTACATTGTGCAATCTTTTTGCAATGCACTTATGCATAAGAATCAAGAGGCATTGCATTGTTTAGAGCAATACCTAGTAGTTGATGCGATACACTATACAATGAATGTCAACTGGCAACAATATCTGATAAATATGGCAATGCCATATGAAAAAGGACAACTGGAAGGCGGACCATTTTGTCTACAATGGATATCTGTGATATTCAAAGTCAATATCCAAGTATGGTCCTCTGTTGCTAATAACTTTGTCAATTACAGTTCCGCTTATTCGAGATGCAATGATATTGTTAACATCTTGTCATTCATGACAAATACATCACATATTCACTACCACGCAATGATACAAGAATATGTTCACAATTCTCAACAACTGCACATGGAAGCAAATGACGTTTGTAATCAATTGCGTCATAAGCATATAGTAGAAAAAGAGCAATGTATATCTCAAGTACATTTTAGCAATAATATTGCATTTGAGATAGCATGTCATTTAGATCAAATGCAACCAACTAAGGATTGTAGGCTGAATTATCACAAGCTAAAGCAATTCATATGCACAAAACGCAAATGCAATGACAAATGCAAAAAACCATTTTCTAATAAGAAGTCAAGAATTACAAGCAAGAAAAATGCAATACAAATTTATATGGAAAAAGTCGAAGACACGCCTAGGAATACATGTGCAGTTTGCAACAAATTGCATTTTGCAAAAAATATTAGATTCTTCACTATAGATTTGCAAGAAAAGCATATGAATTTGACGTTGAACAATAGGACCTTTAGCAATGAAAACATATGTGTTTCTTGCAAGAAAGCGCTCGAGAATGGAAAGCTACCACAATTTGCAACACCTGAACAAATAAGACGTAACATTTCATTGCCAACTGTAAATATACTTTCAGACCTAGAAGAAAGACTTGTGTCATTGAGAATTGCATTTGCACAAATCAGACAATGGGGACATAGACGATCACAAATTGGCTTAACAGGATCAATTATCAATGTACCAGTTCATATGGACATTGTGCAAAAAGCATTGCCACAATATCTAAATGATACAATGACAATTGCAGTTGCATTGAAAAGATGATTGCAATACAAAAATGCATACCAAACAGGTAAAGTACGTCCAATTATTGTCATGAAAGCATTGAACGAACTATGTTCTAGAAGTCTTTATAAAGCTAGCAACATTTGTATAAATGAGAATTGGGCCCATGTTTTACAAGAGAATAATGAATACATTGTACAAAATTCAAACAGTGACAATGAAAGTGATACAGATAGTGATGCAAATAATGAAACACCTACTGAAACATTGGTGCATGGATTAATAGAATCACAACGCATCTACGATTTGCAAGACAAGATTATTGAATTGGCACCTGCTGAAGGACAACGACCATTAGGCATTTTCAAGGACAAATATGCAGAAGAAATGAACTTTCCAACATTATTTTATGGCAATGCACGTGATCATGACATCACAAATAGGTTTAGTTACCAAAAAATTGTACAATGGGAATTGTTACAAGAAAGTGGTGCCTTCCAATATCATACAACAAATTTGTTTTTCAAGACAATGCGAATAATAATTGATAAAGTGCTTTCTTGCATATGGGTACGAATAAGAAAAGGACAACTAAAAGGCAGGAAAATATTAGCAAAAGATGTCAAGTATCGAGCAAATTTGGAAAAGTTATTGAAGTCTGACATTGGATACATAGATTTCAAAAACATTCGCATATCTTCTGACCATTTGGAACAAATTAGGAAAAACATATTTGCAATGATACGACAACTAGGGCCTCCAACTTTCTTTGTGACATTCACAAGTGCAGAACATCGATGGAAACCATTAGTAGATACACTCGTCACATTGTTTAGAAATAAAGCAAATAAAAATGCTATTGATATATTAGAGGATGATGACATTGACTACCTTATAAGAAAATATCCAGTCACATGTAGCCAATACTACAGACATAGAATTAATGCTATAAAGCGATTGATATCTCAAGATACTACATTCTTTGGAAAAATATCTGATTACTATTTCGTAACAAAATTCCAAAATAGAGGAACTGAACATGAACATGGACTGTTATGGATAGAGAATGCTCCAATATATGGAAAAGAAAGCAATTCAGAAATTGAGAAGTTTCTTGACAATTACATCACTTGTAATACAGATCATTTGGAGCCAGATGTTGCTAAATTGCATAAACATCACCATACAAAAAGTTGTAAGAAGCGAAAAAATTCAAATTGCAGATACAACTTCCCCATGCCACCAATGAAATCAACAATGATCATTGAACCAACCAATGTAGAAAATAAAAAAATCGTAGAGAAATCAATATCGTTTTTTGCATTCTTGGAGCAAACAAACTACAATGATTCAATAACACATGACAATTTCCTCCTAGAAATAGGGCTATTAGAAAATGAGTACATAGAACTATTACAACATACAATAAAGCAACCAACAATTTTCCTGAAACGAAAACCTTCTCACATTTGGAATAACAGTTTTGCAAAGGTTATGCCTAGTTTATGGAATGCAAATACAGATGCACAATTTGTGCTAAATGCATATGCTGCAGCGTCATATTGTAGTTCATATATGACCAAAATTGACAAGTCTATGACAAATGCATTTAGAAGAATACGCAAAGAGCATCAGAAAGATGAAATTGATGCTATGCAAATGATTCGTAAACTTGGAAATACATTACTCAATCTACAGCAAATGTCAGCTCAACAAGCAGTGCATATAGCACTTTCATTGCCATTGAGTTGTAGTTCAAGGGAATGTATATTTGTAAACACGTCTCCAGTTGATGAACGCACATTTATGCTTAAACCGCCTATTCTTTTGAAACAAGAACCTGATGATTCAGAAGATGTTATGTGCCATTCCATTGTTGACTACTACATTGGACGACCAAGTTCCATTAGCAAAATCTGCCTTGCAGACTTTGTATCAAATTACAAGAAAGATGGCAGACCCATATCTAAAAGGAAAAAACCAAATGTTATACGATTTGTCAAATATAACAAACACAATGATATTGAAAACTTTTGTCGAGAGAAATTATTGTTATATATGCCATTTGAAAATTGTGAAGATACATTGAAACAAGAATTGCCTACATGGCTCTCTGCATATACATTACATGAAAAAACAATTCAAGTCAATGAAGCCAAATTTACATATAACATCAATCCAACATGGGGTGATTTAGAGACTGCAACAAATGAGCAAATTAGTTCTTTGAATGCTAACCAAATGAATATGCAAAACCAAGAGAACAATTCCCAATATGAGGAATATGATTTGCAATCGGACTTGCAATTTCCAAAACAATTTGAAATGAAGAAAAAAATCAATCTTGGATTTCAAATTACTGCCCATCCATTTTTAATGGAGAACAATGAATATTACAAACTTAGAAGAATCTTGAACAAAGAGCAACAAGCAATTGTAAAAGACATTGCAATTAAAAAAAAAAAAACCCCAAGGAACCAATTTACCTTTTTATTACAGGTGGAGCAGGTGTAGGTAAAACGCTCACAGCAAAAGCGATTTTCCAAATGCTTATACGAATTTATGATTCACAAAACACAACTGATCCCATGAAACCAAAAGGTCTAATATTAGCATACACAGGAAAAGCTGCATATAATGCAGGTGGAACAACAATCCATTCTGCATTGCTAATGCCTTTTAACAAGTCTCAACTGTTCTCATTGAGCAAAGAAGTATTGGACAACTTATCAAAGCTATATCAAGAATTGCAAGTATCTTTCATAGATGAGATCTCGATGATTGGAAGTCGGTTCTTATATTCTATTGACAATAGACTCAGAAACATAAAACATGTCCAAACGAAATACTTTGGGAACATTGACATGATATTTTGTGGTGATTTCTATCAAGCACAACCTATTCAAGACTCTCTTATTTTTGAACAACCAACAATCAACAATCAAACAATAACACATGATTTCTGGAAGGATAATGTCAAGTGCTTCCAATTGCATATGACGATGCGACAAACAAATAAGAGATTCATATCAGTGTTAAATAGAATGCGAACAAATTGTCAAACATCTGACGATATAACATACATGAATACAAGTTGCATGCGCCCTGTACCAAATGATCCAACATTTCCCTATTTATTTTACAAAAACAAAGATGTTGCAATGCATAACAAGAAAATGTTGATGTTGATGCCTGGCAAAGAAATTTTAATTAATGCAATTGACGAAAATGAGGAGAATAACGACAATTTCCCAACTCATCAACATACGGCTACTTTGCCTCCGCACCTTTTGATAAAGTTGAACATGTTAGTTGAAATGTATGCTTGCAATTATGATGCACCAGATGGGCTAGTGAATGGTGCAGATGGAATAGTTAAAGCATATACCCATACAGATAAGGTCGATGTTCTATGGATTAAGTTCCATGACCCTAATATTGGTCATCGACAATCTAGAAAACTAGCTCATTTGTATAGTTCAGAGATAGCAGATGATTGGACACCAATATTGCGAATATCAAAAGCAATGCCTATGACATCAAAGATGGCCCCATTGAAAATACGAAAACAATTTCCAATTCAACTTGCATGTGCACGCACAATACATAGATCACAAGGCTTAACCTTGGATAGGCTTGCATTCGACCCTACTGGAGTACAAGTGCATGGCCTAGTATACACAACACTATCACGCGTCAGAAACATAGAATCATTGTATTTGATTAATCCTCTTAAACATAATAATTTCAAGGTCAAACAAAAAGTAAATTGTGAAATGCAACGTTTGCAAACCACTGCAAAATGGCAATTAGAATATGACTCTTCATCAATACAATCATTGCGATCCATCTTTATTCTTTCATTGAACACTCGCAATCTTCATGCGCATCTTACTGACATATGTAATGACCATGACACAATGCAATCTGATATCTTGTGCTTACAAGAAACACATATGTTGCTGTGTATGGAAAATGAATACTTCAAAAATTTCAATTGCATCTCAAGTTGCATTAAGCATGGAGTAATGATATTGATAAAGAAAAATATCATTATCCTTGAACATACCCATTTTGAAGACTGCTTTGTAGAAGCATTGCTCGCAAAAATAAAAGTTCACACATTGCAAATTGCAATACTCAATATATATGCATCGCCACATGCAAACCTAAACAATATCCTCAATGTCATTGCAAAAGCTTTATACCACTTAGATCTAAACAATATCATAGTTATATTAGGCGACTTCAATATTGATATGGTACATTGCAATCAAAAAACAAAGCAGCTAGAAACCTACATGCAAAACTACAATCTTCATTTGCTAGTTGACAAAACTAATAGCATGCACAAATCATTGATTGACCATGTTTGGGCAAATCTAGCTAATATAAAATATAGAATTTTCGTATTGGATACATATTGGTCTGACCATGATACAATATCTCTTGTCCTTCAGCTATGATATACACATGAAACAGTTTACAAAATTCCAAATTTTGACATTTTTGCAATACCTCATTGGTTTTACCATATCTATTTTACTAAAGCATACTACAATATCCTTTTTGTACTAAACGAAGTGATAACAGCATACATACTATGCATTCTATTGTACATTTACATATATGGCGTTCTGTATTGATCAATGCAAGTTATGCCAAAGACAACCTTTTCAATTAACCAACACAAGTATCCTATCATAAATTTGCAGATATGACCTCATCTATTTATGGATGCAGATTCTGCTAGTAAAACCCTTTTCAATTGAACGGAACGACCAAGAAAAAAGAACAACAACATGCAACATAAACAAACAGAGTATATTCTTTTTGCCTTTCCTTTCCTATGGATCTTTTGTTCTTGTTCAAGTTTTACTTTTATATGTTCTTTTGACTTGCACTAAATATGTCTTACTATTCTATAACATAGCATAAATCTTGAAAAAGGAAATGAAACAATTGAAGAAATAAAATGCGTAAGCCAATTAGAAAGCGCAACCCAACCACTTGTTTTGCAAAGGTATGTCTATGAGAACTACACAAATATGCTAATTTGTATTTAGAATATTAATCTTTACTATATATGCATTCTGTTTTTATTTTTACATATGTATGGTTCTATGGTTTTAATGTTCTTGTTCACTTTTTACTTCTAATTTGCACTAAATATATGTTACTATTCTATAACATAGCCTAAATCTTCAAAGACGAAAAGAAACAATTGAAGAAATAGAATGCATAACCCAATTAGAAAGGGCACGCCAACCACTTGTTTTGCAAAGGTATGTCTATGACAACTATACAAATATGCTAATTTGTATTTAGAATAATAATGTTCACTAAGGTATGTCTATGACAACTATACAAATATGCCAATTTGTATTTAGAATATTAATGTTTACTATATATGCATTCTATCTTTACATATGTATGGTTCTATGGTTTTAATGTTCCTTGTTAACTGTTTACTTCTATATGCTCTTTCAAATTGAACTAAATATATGTTGCTATTCTATAACATAGCATAAATCCTGAAAAAGGAAAACAAACAACTGAAGAAATAGAGCGCATAACTCAATTAGAAAAGGCAAACCAACCACTTGGTTTGAAAAGGTATGTATGACAACTATACAAATATGCTATTTTCTATTTAAAATATTAATGTTTACTATATATATCTTCTCTTTTTACATATCTATATTTAAATGTATATATATCAGATTAATGTTTACTATATATATCTTCTCTTTTTACATATCTATATTTTCTTGCACCATTTTGCCCCTTTGTTGTATACTAAGACAATGGCAATCTCATAATTGCCTACATCCTCAGCACTGTGGAATATTTTGACGCAATGTTTGTATTAGATCTCGTTGAAAAGCAGGCACTCCAAGCCTTATTTCATAAGTTTATGACTTTGTAGCCTCATGGTTTTGATCTCTCCTTCTGCATTGTCATGTTTAGCTAGTTAGCATGAATGTGAAGTTTGATGACACATACAGTTCTGTAACCAGTAATAGGATTGCATGTGATAAAGTACCTTTGAACAGCTTGATCTTATTTTGAAATTTTGTTGTCTAATTAGCAGTGCTGCTGCACTGACTTCTGAAATGATGCACACAACAGCTTCCAATATTAGAATATTACCAAGAGAAGACCTTGCTCGGTGTGCTTTCGAAACCGATCAGTTGGTTCAGGTATATACAATACTCAGTTTCTAATAAATTGTTTTTGCAAATTAAAAGAGATCTCGTCAAGATTGGAAAGCTGGAACAAGCCATGTTAGAGATATGTTTTACTCTTATACAGCTTTAGTCAATCAAATACTCTTTTTAATGTTAAACAAGCTTTTGACACATTGTACATGATATAAGGATTGCACAAGAAGCTTTAGTTCACATAACTCGTTAAGATGTTTTGTCTCAAATATGTCCTCTCTTCAATTTACAATGTTATCATTTTATTCTAACTAACTATTTGTTATACAGATTACAAAATGCAGGAACATGCTGGCCTTCACGTCCAGAACAAATGCAAAAGTAATATGAATATGTTTCTTCATATTATGCTCTTACTGTAATACAAGTATTTGACTTGCAATTTTGACTCATTTACAAAGAACATGTAACGCAACAGTTGACGAAAAAAGGCTACAAAGTCTTTATGCATCTGTGTTTGTACTGTTTCTGTTTCTGTTCTGTATCTCAAATGGAACGCATTCTGCATCATGCTTCAACCTTGACAACCAGAGATTGTCTCGCCACCTTTTTTATTTATATTTTTGCTCCATCTTAAAAACTACCATGTTTGGTTTCAATTATATCATTGAATACAGCAAATGCAACATCAGATGAGCAATAACTTTGTATCTACAGCTGCTCAATGCAAACACCAATTAAGATTCCATAGATTGATTAAACATGTACTTATTATCCACTCAAGTTAAATGACAAATTGTATATTGAATCACCTACTCATTTCTGTTTCTTCCTATGTTATGGCTGAATGCTATGTTAGTTTTTGTTTCTTGCATAGTGTAGGTAACGATTCAGGAAAGAAAGCTAGAAAGTCTTTATACATGTCTATTTGTACTGTTTCTGTTTATCTCTTGTATTTGAGATCGAACGCATTCTGCAACATGCTTGAAGCTAGACTTTATAAATAGCAGCAAACTATATGGACTTTAAAATGAATATATGTTGTTTGAAAATGGAATTATGGCATAATGCATTTGGTATTATTACTACCTCCCTGTGACTATATGGGATCGATCAATTGCTGGTCGTTGCTTGACGGACATGATTTTTCATTATAATAGCATTATAACCTAAGTCGAACAAAAGTTTTGCAATGGAAAGGTTTTGTTTTATTTCACGTAAGTTTCTGTTTACTGTTACCTCTACAATTTGCTTAAATTTTTTGCATGTTTCTAAATACATCTGATTCAAAGTCAAACGTAGAGTTATATTTTCGAAACAAATGCTACAGGGTAACTGCTTTGCATAAAATATGCTAACACTACCAGGAAAGAATTTATCCCAGAGACCATCTGAATATGCCATATATCTGAAGAGTGCTGACATGGTTTGCAATTTACAATCTGAAGAATGGTCACATGGTTTCCAATCTACAAACGACGAAGGACACAATGGCCGATATACATTTCTGGTAGCTTCCACTCATTCCATTGGTATTCTTGCTCGCACTCAATGCTGGATTTCAAAGCAGTAAGTTTACCTCAACCTATTTCATTTTTTATATGATTTGAAGTGCACTTCACACACAGTGTCGTGTATGCAGAAGCTACCTTTGGAGTACTTCGGCAAGGGGACTTAAAGGTTTTTATGAAACCCGTGCCTAAAATTTCTAGTCGGTTGTTTGCATTTTCTTGCACCATTTTGCCCCTTTGTTGTATACTAAGACAATGCCAATCTCATAATTGCCTACATCCTCAGCACTGTGCAATATTTTCAGCCAATGTTTCTATTAGATCTCATTGAAAAGCACGCGCTGCAAGCCTTGTTCCAGAAGTTTATGACTTTGTAGCCTCACAGTTTTGATCTCTCCTTCTGCATTGTCATGTTTAGCTAGTCAGCGTGAATCTGAAGTTTGATGGCAGATACAGTTCTGTAACCAGTAATAGGATTGCATATGATAAAGTACCTTTCAGCAGCTTGATCTTATTTTGAAATTGTGTTGTCTAATTCGCAGGGGTGCTGCAGTGACTTCTTATATGAGGCACACAACAGCTGCCAATATTAGAATATTACAAAGAGAAGACCTTCCTCGGTGTGCTTTCGAAACTGATCAGTTGGTTCAGGTATATACAATACTCACTTTGTAATAAATTGTTTTTTCAAATCAAAACAGATCTCATCAACATTGCAAAGCTGCAACAAGCCATGTTAGGCATGTGTTTTAGTCTTATACAGCTTTAGTCAATCAAATACTCTTTTTAATCTTAAACAAGCTTTTGGCACATTGTACGTGATATAAGGGTTACACAACAAGCTTTAGTTCACATAACTTCAACACTGGCCGAAAATTTAAACCATGAAAAGTCCAGTTATTCCTTTCTCCAAACTATACAGTTAACCGAGCAGGCAGGAACCGCATTGTGTTTTCACCGCAGACAATACAACAAATACAAAGGAAAAATCGCAGAGACTGCAGAGCTAAACAACCAAGTAACAATAATAACCCAAAGGGCGCGAACAGCGTAAAACCCAAGCTGAGTAACTTTCCAGGATCTCGAGGAGGGACAGTTGTCCGCCGATAAGACCACCACAGTACATGCCGTAACCCAAGTTGATTGTAAATCAATCTGAATTTATTACCAAATCAATTGTATACTGTCCGATTCATAGGAGCGTTACACATCCGCTTGGGAGTTGCGGGACCACGTGCCCTTCACCTCGAACGATGTGAAGCCCGCAATAAGACCCCAAAACCTTTCCACCCCCAAAAGGACTCCCATCTGTACCGCAGTAACATCAAACACTGAGCCAAAGCCTGCCATTCACCTCGAACAATGCGAAACCCGCAATAAGACCCCAAAACCTTTCCACCCCAAAACTTTGGTTCGACTTAGGTTATAATCGCTTGGTTCCATGTATCATGTTTCAATTTCAGAATTTTAGCAAATGACAGTTTCTGTCATTTTCAGAATTTTGTAGTGGATCAATTTTTGACAGGACCTGTTCTGTATATTTAAAACTGTTGCCACATACTGGTTCCTGTATACCTTATGACTTTTCTATTTTGAATATTCTTTTGCCCCAATGAAATACATAAATACTTGCAGGTCTTTATTTCTTTCTCCAAACCACAATACATTCCATTAAAAACCTAATATGCGGCACAAACAGTTCAAAAACCCCAATTTATTTAGATCTTCATGTGCAAAAACAGTTCAAACTACAAAAGACTGCCGCTCAATCAGTACCAAGAATCACAGCTTC
This sequence comes from Pinus tabuliformis, assembly GCA_031772625.1. Classification (NCBI taxonomy): domain Eukaryota; kingdom Viridiplantae; phylum Streptophyta; class Pinopsida; order Pinales; family Pinaceae; genus Pinus; species Pinus tabuliformis. The sequence continues at coordinate 1,279,525,129 of CM062820.1, forward strand.
ACCCAGGTCGTCTCGACCCAAATGATAAGGAAGTCACATGGTGGTCGAAACCGACATTTACGGAAATTTCCATAAAACCCATGCAGGTAAGAGAAACCCTCAGTATCACGGAAAAGCTTATAACAACAATGTGTTAAATGGCTAGTGATTGAAGCTCGATTGTTGATACCTGCACGTATTCATAATTTTAAGTCAAAGATACAGGCTATTTAAGTCTATGATACTGAAAATTGACCATTATGGTTTGAGTGGCACTACAGCTACAGACATTATCAGCTAACCAAAATAGTGCATCTTCTCTTCAACAAATTGAACCCAAGTTCAAAGGAACACTGGATGGTCTTATTACCATTGTTCAAAGACAAGGCTGCAAGCAGATGTTTTCTGGGCTAAGTATTAATTACGTAAAGGTAAACTTTATAATCTCGTTGCATAAAAGTAATTTATTGTTGCATGTATTTTAAATTTCAGCATCAGCCACACAGTTATTGAGTTGCTTGACTCTTGTTTGATTCGCTAGCCAACATTTCGTGATTCTCTGTTGTCAATGTGGCCTATTAATGTTATGCATATGCTATGGCATACAGTATAGCCAGATAATTTTTTGAAATAGAAGGATGCCCGAGCTCACGTTTGAGCTTTTCATTGTTTATGGTGATGCCAATGGTTACATGACATTTTGGGTTTTTATTTTCTACAGAAGGGAATTAAATAGTTTAGCAAAACTGACATTTGATTAGTAATAATTGCCATTCTGGTCTCGGCAGGTTGTACCTTCAGTGGCAATTGGCTTTACTACATACGATGCAATGAAATCCCTGCTTGCAGTTCCATCTCGAGAAAGAGGGAGTTCCATCTCGAGAAAGAGCACATAGTGGAAAATATGGTTGAGAGAGACAATGCCGGGTATGGTTGCATTTTGTTGCCTCGAAAGCTTTATGCATATGTGATGGCTTATCTGATATACCTTGCTATGAAGACCCTTTATTTACTGATCATGTTTTCTTTGTATGCACAGATTTCTCATGCCAAAGTTAATCTTCTTGAAGTTAGACCAAGAACATCTGAAGCACTGGTTCAAATTTCAGGCAGTCCACAGCAAACAAGTGCACCCATTTTGTATGCAGTTCTTGATTTCCCTCTGACATTTTCCAACATTTGCCAACAATTCCTCTACTGTCCCTCTGTTCCTACTATTTGATTTTGATTTCTTAGAATAAAAGCAGATTCCTTCCTGCAATTAAATTTCTATTTAAGATAATTAAGCATAAATATGTCTACAAACACCAACCCCTGTAGTGCTAACTATATGCTTTGTTTCAAAATTCAGTCAAATCGCGATATAAACAGTATTGGAAATTTCTCTGAGTTTGAGGAGCCAATTCTTCGTCAAGGGAGTTCTACCAGATTTGGAAGGTACACAAGATTTGCAAAACTTTGTCGATTGCCGCTATCATGGGGGTTTTGCTGATCACCATTTCTCTACTAATGTCCCTGGCATTGTATATCACCTTTGGCAGTGTCAGAGCAGCTGGTCAGCTTATCGCAAAAACTACAGTTGAAGTTGTAATATCTGAACGCACAGTTGCAGCCATTCTAGGACTTCAACTGAAATTTTTGAAACATGGAGACTTGGAATGAAGTGCTGTCATTGCTGACAAAATGACATTGTACTGACAGAATGACAAAATGTTACAGCACAAAATTTGACATTGTACTGACACAATACTTCTTTATCCAACCTATAAAGTGCCATTTCTTTGACTTGACATAAATGTATTTTGCAACAAAAATGACAGAACGATTTTGATAAACATGAACTGCATTATATTTTGAATTTGCATTCTACTGCCACTGCTTATGCTCCAAAACCAATGTTCTTTGTGTAAAAAATATATATTTTTATATATATTCAATATATTATTACACAATGTATTAGCTTATCAGTTTAAATTATAAATTATATTTTTTAATTCAAATACTATGATATTGCAGAAAGCAAGAGTATAGAACACCAAAAGCAAATGAATTTTTTCTTGGAGATCATGATCAATTTACATTTCAACTCGTAAAGTTTAAATGTTTTTTAATTTTAATTTGTTTATTTTAATTTTTAATTTATAAAATAAACTTATCAAAATTATTTTATTATTGTACTTAGATGCTATATTTACTAACCCAAAACTATAAAAAAGGCCAAAAGTCATGTCCTTTTGCATCACAACAAATTATTAATTAAATGCAACAAATTACTAATTAGAAATTAGATGCAGGGTTTATTTTCTTTGCTAATTAGTAATTGCACAAATTTAAAGTTCACACTAAAGTTATGATAAACAATATTTTTAAATAAATATATCTTTTGTTCTTTTGACCATGGAATAATTCCTCAATCATTGATATGTAATCTTTCAATCATGGGTTCAAGACTCCATAACTATAATTTTTAAATGCTTAAGTTCTTCTTTGACCTTCGAGAATGATCTATGTAAATATTGAACACTCTCCACCACGAATTTAATTAACAAATTTATATTATTGCACAAATTTAAAGTTCACACTAAAGTTATGATAAACAATATTTTTAAATAAATATATCTTTTGTTCTTTTGACCATGGAATAATTCCTCAATCATTGATATGTAATCTTTCAATCATGGGTTCAAGACTCCATAACTATAATTTTTAAATGCTTAAGTTCTTCTTTATATTAAGTTCTCCACCACGAATTTAATTAACAAATTTATATTCATAATAATGTTTATTTGGTCATTATCAATTTATGAATATTTCCATAATATTCAAATGTAAAAAAGTAAGAAAATTCTATGTTTTGTGCACCATGGTTATTAAAATACTTAACTTACTTTAACACCTTCCCATTATTTTAATATGTTTTGTGCACCATGGTTATTACAATACATAACTCACTTTAACACTTTCCAATTCTTCGTACATTATAGTTCATTATTATGCATTTAAATATATTTTATACCTCGTGCTTATTAAAATACATAACTTACTTTAACACTCTCTAATTCTTCATACATTATAACGCATTATTATTACCTTTTATAGTTTTTTTCCTTCAAGTTTTCTATGATTCACTGTTAAATTTTATTATATTTTAATTATTAATCTAAGCGTTTTTTAAATCATGAAACATTGGAAAATTATATCTAAAACTAATCTTACTTTAAGAAATACAAACTCAACATTACAAGCATTTATCAGTTCAATGACATTTATGACAATTCTTACTTAACAAAGGCAAAGTTCATTATATTTCACTCTTCGCATAAAGTCAAAAAGTTCATACACCAACTGGTCATCCAATTCATTAAATCTTAATACAAGTAAGCATGCCTACAACACACTAGTAATGCAAACCAGCTCTCATGATAACGCAAATTAAATCTCATAATAATAACTGACCAAACTGTTCTGTTAACCGGCAGGGACTAGCGCCACAACAATGGCTCCTTGTTATTAATTACATTATATTTATATTATTAAAAATATTAATATTAATTAATAATTTTTTGAGTCTCTTATTATTCTTTAAGGTTTATATTCTTTTAGATTTATAATATTAATAATATTATTTTATTAAATTTATAAATGTTGTTTATTTTTCAAAGTTAATTTTTTTAATTAAATAAATATATTTAATTAAAAATATAAATATTTATCATTATCATTCTCATTATAAATATTCAAATTTTAATAAAACTAAATCGGCTAAAATTTTTGGTGGTTTGGGTACGGGTGTAATGGATAATCGTCCAAATCCAGAAATGATTTCTGCAAGTTTAGGTGGAACTTCTTCCCGGATTTCCTTTAGAGTATCAGTCATCTACCTCCAAACTTGGTTATTCTGTTAAATTAGCCGAACTACTTAATTTTACCCGCAATATGACAAACCCTTCATTTTCGACAAAATCAAAAGGAATTCAAACTTTGGGTTATTTCCTTATCGTGTCCGCCTTTTCCACAAACATTATCACCCTAACTCTCTGCCATTGATCTTGCCTTCCAATCCGACATTTGTTGTTTCATCTGATCAACAAAGCTAATCAGACGATCCTCCATTGTTAATCAAAACACACTTGATCCAATAGTTAACAACATCGGACGAAGATCTTGTGCGATATTTACCCACCCGATAAAGTGGTTTTCTCTCTCCACCTGAGTGCTACGTGTCGGTCGATTAATGGAATCACTTAGAATTTCAAAAGACTGCTTACCACTTTTTCTTCACTCAATAAACAACTTCACTGATAAAACCACTTTTCTTCTTTGACTAACGCATGAGCTTAATGGCACGCGATGACCGTTAGATCTATTGGATCGGTAGATCAGACGGTTCTAGACTCCTTTGGTTCAACACGATTTTTTCAAGTTTCCCTCTGTTTCACTATGATTTAAGTGCCTCCACTAGGTTGAGTTCTACTTTATGTAATTCGAATCTTAGCTAATTAAAGCTCTGTGGTTCGGAACACATTCAATTTAACTTAATATAGAGTGAAAGAGGAATTAAACGCAATCACACCAAATCATACAGAACTCTAAATTTACAGGCCAAACTGAAATTCAATAATACACAAAGATATTATTCGAAGGGATTTAACCTCCGGGATCGACCAATTATACATGTTACACACATAGAGATACAATTTCTGCAACTTAATCTTATACGGCCAAATCAACCAAAATCAGTGAAAATCCTCTTACAATCATTCAGAACTTACATAAATACCATTTCATTCTAACAATCAGATCCTTAATCAATGGATCAAATTTGCCTAATCTTAAACAATATATAATCTGGTTGATATTCTCCTCGAGAATCTCAACTGAATCTAAACTACTTGAATTAATTAAAAAATCACTGAATCCCTAAATCCTAGCTCCAATCCTATTTAGAAAACTTTGTAAATTGATAGCTAAAGGATCCCACTCCTTTGTTTGTAAACTTTTTTTGTACTTTTGGAATAAATTCGAAGCCTTTTTTCTTCAAGCCTTATGCTCCTGCATCAGACTCCTGAGGACAAAACTCTTCATGGGCTCCTGTCCATGAGCTCTTCTAAACAACTGTCCAACTTCTGTAGCATGGCATATGTCATCTAAGTAGCTTCAACAATTGGTTGATCCTTCCATTTAACCAAATAATGAAAATACTCTTGTCCTCTTGTCTTCTTCAACAATTTCTTGTCCAAAATCCTCTCTGGCTGCAATTCCTTTGCTATAGGTAATGGTTTTACCCAATAAATTTCTTGTTCTTCTTGATCCTCTGTTGTGTCATCTACATTTCCACTTTCATACCTATACAAATCAGCAACATTGAAAATTGGAGATATTCCAATACCAGGGGGTAATTCAATTTCATATGCATTTGCAGAAAATTTTGTTGGGTCCCTATAATACTAGTGATTACCCCATTACTATTATAGTTATACCCCTTATTTATATTGTTGTGCCCCTATTACCCCCTTATTGTTATTTCTGTGCCCCATAGAATCCCTCTATTGTTATTTTTGTGGCTTTATATTATTATTGTTAGGTCGGCTGGATTATATTGTGACTCCTTAGACTCCTATATATAGAAAGGAGGTTTTGTCATTTGAATCATCCAAGAATTGTTCATTTATGTAATGTAAAGGAGGTTTCCCCCTCGAAGAGGCTGAATTCTAAGGCGTTGATCTATCTTTTCTATCTTTTCTTGAGCTGGTTTCATAACATTTGGTATCAGAGCTTTGGATTCTAGGGTTTCGCTGCTCCAAACAGGTCATCGTGGAATTTTCGCTATAACTTTTTTTCTGTGACGTTTCAGAAGTCGCAAAAAAAACCCATTTGAGAGGAAATCGCGCTGAACCTTGGATCCGAATTTCAAAGATTTTCGCGCGATATTTTCGGAGATATGATCTGAGGAAGTTGGTCTTTTTGTAGACTCCTGAATTACATTCAAAACAGGTGACCTGGGGAAAATTGTCATAACTTTCTCTCTGGGAATCAGATTGAAATTTCGTAAGAAGGTACAGAAAGAGGACGGACTGTAGTTTCTTGTATATCATTTTCAGAATCAAATATCGAAAATTGTACACGTGGCACTTCATACAACTTCGCTCTTCTGGAAAGGTCTATAATCAGGTCATCTTGGGAGATTGTGCATAACTCTTTCTTGGAGAATCCAATTTGGATCAGACTGGTGGCATTGGAAAGAGGACATAGAGAGATACTACAGGTCACAAATTCAGAACTAGATGATTGGAAAGTACAGAGATACATGAGAGGCAATATCGAGCTCCTACAAAGTGAAAAAAGGTGTGTAGATTTTTTTAAATTTTTGCTTAAGCTTGGTTTGAAAAATTATTTTGAAGGAATTCAAAGGGCATAGTAGAGCATTATTATCGGTAACTGATGCCCCGAGGAAAGAAAATGCAAACACCTAGTAAGGAACCTGAAAGCTCTAGCATGACTCATGAAGAAGAGGAAGAAATGCTACATGATATATCAAAATTACAAGAACAAGTGCAACAAATGTCACGCTCACAAAAGTTAATAGATGCTAAGATAAATGGCGTGGAAGCTAAGATAAATGGTGTGGAAGCTAAGATGGACAATTTGAAGATAGATTTGAACACAAATTTGAAGACAGGCATGGCAGATTTGAAGACAGATTTGACAAATTTTCTACAAGAAATACTTACTAATGGTGAAAAGGTAGTAAAGGAAACTCATGATGAGAACAAAAGAAATGTTAATCATGATTCCATAGACACTAATGTTGGATCGAAGAATCACCATATTCCAAAAATCGATATGAGGAAGTTTGATGGCAAGGATCCCGCCACATGGATATTACAGATGGAGCAATTCTTCGATCTCAATAATGTGCAAAACGCACAAAAGGTACGTATGGCAATTGTATATTTGGAACCAAATCAATTTGTATGGTATCAATGGCTTTATTCTCGTAAACAATTTATCACTTGGGCAATTTTTACGGAAGAATTGATAGCACATTATGAGGACAGAAAAAGCAACACTTTTTTTAGCCAATTGATAAGTCTCAAACAAAAGGGTTCAATAATGGAGCACATTGAGGAGTTCCAAAAATTGAACATAAGGGTAAAAGATATTCCAGAGGAGCATAGGATTGATGTGTTCATAGGGTCTTTAAAGGATAATATCCAACATGATGTTCGCCTTTGGGAACCTGATTCATTAGAGAAGGCATTCAGGTTAGCAAGAAAAATGGAAAGCAAAATTATGGCAACTAGGAAGCATACCACTCACAACTATAAAGACGGAAGTGTTGTTGCCCCTAGTCTTCCACAACCTACAAGGTTGACACCACAACAATTGGAAGAAAAAAGAGCAAAAGGGCTTTGTTACAATTGTGATAGCAAATACACAAAAGGTCATAAGTGTGCTGAGAAGAAATTATTCTACATAGATTGTGAAGAGGAAGAAGAAAAGGAGCAAGAAAGGTCAAAAAAGAGGATATATTCCAGGAACAAAGCCTAGATGAAGAACAAATAAATCCGACCATATCTTGTAATGCATTGGCGGGAATTACCACTCCTCAAACCATCAAGATAGAAGGACAAATCAAGAAGAAAAAGGTAATAGTGTTGATTGATTCAGGAAGCACCCACAATTTTATTCATTGTAGGGTAGCAAAAGAATTGAATTGCTTCCTATATCCAGCACCAGAGTGTCAAGTGATGATTGCAAATGGAGGAACAATAAATTTCTCTGGAAAGTGCCATAATATCAAGCTATCCATGGGAGAATATGTATTGACTAGCCCAATGCTTTCCATTCCAATGGGAGGTGCCGATGTTGTACTAGGAGTCCAATGGCTACAATCCTTGGGTACAATAGCTTTTAATTTTCAAGAACTTTTCATGAAATTTTCTGTGGAAGGAAAGGAAGTTGAATTAAGGGGTATTGCAGGGAAACCAGGAAAGATAATCAGCTCTAATGGCATGACAAAGCTTCTAAAAAAGGAGCAAAGAGGTGTAATTGCACAATTATGTTCGCTAGATGTTTCCACATTGGAATCATCTATTTCTCCAGATCTCCAAAAAGTCCTGGACAATCATTCCAAGGTATTTGAGACTCCCAAAGGTCTCCCACCTATGCGTGATCATGATCATGCTATTCATCTGATTCCAGGAAGTGTTCCTCCAAACATCAGGCCGTACAGATATCCCTATGTCCAAAAAAGTGAAATTGAACGTATGGTTGCAGAAATGCTAGAGGCTGGTATAATTCAACCGAGTCAAAGTTCTTTCTCAGCTCCAGTAGTATTGGTGCACAAGAAGGATGGATCATGGCGCATGTGTCCGGATTATAGGGAGCTCAACAAGCTCACTATTAAAGATAAGTTCCCCATTCCTGTCATTGATGAATTACTGGATGAATTGCATGGATCAATTTACTTCACCAAGTTGGATCTTCGTTCGGGATATCATCAAATCAGAATGAAGATTGAAGACATTCCGAAAACGGCATTTAGAACTCATGAGGGTCATTATGAATTTTTGGTCATGCCTTTTGGCCTTACCAATGCACCTTCAACATTTCAAGGTTTGATGAATTCAATTTTCAAACCATTCCTTAGAAAATTTGTGTTAGTATTTTTTGATGATATACTAATCTACAACAAGTCTTGGAAGGATCATGTTGAACATGTTGACAGGGTGCTACAACTATTGGAGGAGAAACAATTATATGCAAAAAGATCCAAATGTTTCTTTGGAGTCCAGGAGGTGGAATATTTGGGTCATATTGTATCTCATGAAGGAGTTAAGGTAGACCCTAGCAAAATTAAAGCCATTAAGGAATGGAAAATCCCCACATCCATAAAGCATCTGCGAGGATTTCTTGGGTTGACAGGGTATTATCGCAAGTTTGTTAAGAATTATGGGAGAATAGCAGCACCTCTAACAACATTATTGAAGAAAGATTCATTTTCATGGACTCCAGAAGCAACAAAGGCCTTTGAACATCTTAAAGAGGCAATGTGCCAAGCACCGGTCTTAGCTACACCGGACTTCACAAAAACCTTTATTGTGGAATGTGATGCTTCAGGAAATGGAATTGGTGTTGTTCTAATGCAAGATGAAAGACCCATTGCTTTTGAAAGTCGTCCAATCAAGGGAAAGTTTTTAAGCAAAGCTATTTATGAGAAGGAAATGTTGGCAATACTCCATGCACTTAAGAAATGGCGACCCTACCTAATGGGAAGACACTTCAAGGTAAAAACGGATCATGATAGCCTTAAATACTTTTTAGAACAAAGATTATCCTCTGAAGAGCAACAAAAGTGGGTCACAAAGATGTTGGGTTATGACTTTGAAATCATCTACAAAAAAGGGAAGCAAAATGTGGTGGCAGATGCACTCTCAAGAAAGGATGAGGATGTGGAAGCATTGTTGTGTGCCATTTCTATTATCCAACCAGATTGGATAAACGAAGCAAGGGAGGAATGGAAGAATGACGAAGAAGTGTGGGCACTTATTCGAAAGCTACAACAAGATTCCAGTACTTCTGATACATTTAGCTGGCAAAATGATTCGTTATGGTACAAAGATCGCTTATACCTCTGTAAGAATTCCCAGCTAAAACAAAAGATTCTTATGGAATTGCACACTTCTCCCTTAGGAGGGCACTCAGGATTTTTAAAAACTTACCACAGGGTTAAGAAGGAATTTTTTTGGGATGGCCTTAAATCAGATATTCAAAAGTTTGTGGCGGAATGTTTGGTTTGCCAACAAAATAAAGTTGAAACAATTAAGACACCGGGTCTATTACAACCTTTATCCATTCCAAGCCAACGTTGGGAGGAGGTTTCAATGGATTTTATCACAGGTTTACCCAAGTCTGAGGGAAAGAGTGTCATCATGGTGGTAGTTGACAGACTTACCAAGTATGCACACTTTTGTGCATTATCACATCCATTTAAAGCCAGTACAGTTTCTACTGCATTTATGGAAACAGTTCAAAAGCTACATGGAAACCCAAAGATTATTGTAAGTGACAGAGATCCCATTTTCACTGGAAATTTTTGGACATAATTATTTTCTTGTCTTGGTACTCAGTTAGCTCATAGCTCATCTTATCATCCTCAATCTGATGGGCAAACTGAGATAGTAAACAAATGTTTGGAAGGATATCTTCGTTGCTTTGTATCTGATAAACAGACACAATGGGTCAAATGGTTGCCTCTGGCTGAATGGTGGTATAACACTTCCTTCCATACAGCAACAAAAATGACCCCATTTATGGCACTTTATGGGTATCAACCACCATCCATCACATCATATTTAAGAGAAAATTCTAAGGTTCAGGCAGTGGAACATCACATCGAACATCAACAACAAGTCCTCCAACTCTTAAAGGATAACCTCGTGTTGGCACAAAATAGAATGAAACAACAGGCAGATCAACATCGCAGTGAAAGAAGTTTTGATGTAGGTGATTGGGTATTCCTACGGCTACAACCATATAAGCAAATGTCCCTAAAGCAAGCTAAGAAGGATAATAAATTATCACCAAAGTATTATGGTCCGTACAAGGTGTTGCAAAAGATTGGTACTATGGCATACAAATTGGAGCTTCCTGCAGCTTCTCGATTGCACCCAGTTTTCCATGTTTCATGTTTAAAGAAGGTTATAGGCGACAAGCTCCCAATTCAAACAATATTGCCAGAACTTGACGAGGAAGGAAAAATTATATTGGAACCGGAAGCAGTCACAGAAACAAGAACTTGACAGCTACGAAATCGATCAATTTCAGAGTATCTTATCAAGTGGAAGAACTTATCCGCTGAAGATTCCACATGGGAGGATGAGAATTTTATGCAGAAGTATCCAGAATTACTCAAGCGTTGAGGACAACACTTTTTTGAAGGATAGGGGCATGTTGGGTCCCTATAATACTAGTGATTACCCCATTACTATTATAGTTATACCCCTTATTTATATTGTTGTGCCCCTATTACCCCCTTATTGTTATTTCTGTGCCCCATAGAATCCCTCTATTGTTATTTTTGTGGCTTTATATTATTATTGTTAGGTCGGCTGGATTATATTGTGACTCCTTAGACTCCTATATATAGAAAGGAGGTTTTGTCATTTGAATCATCCAAGAATTGTTCATTTATGTAATGTAAAGGAGGTTGCCCCCTCGAAGAGGCTGAATTCTAAGGCGTTGATCTATCTTTTCTATCTTTTCTTGAGCTGGTTTCATAACAAATTTCCTCAAGACTCTGCATGGTCCAATTTTCTTAAACTTTAGCTTGTTATACTCCCCTTTTGGAAATTTTTCCTTCCTCAAGTGTGCTAAAACCAAATCTTCGACTTCAAAATTAACTTCTCTCTTCTTCAAATTTTCTCTGCTCTTGTATTTTATGTTGTTGTCCTGTAATTGTTGTTTTACTTGTTCATGTATTGCTTGAAATTTTATAGCAAAATCTTCTCCTTTAGCACTTCTCCTTTCAGCTTTTCCCAAGTCTCTCAATTCAGGCATTCCTCTTGGGTGCATTGCATAAACTATACGAAATGGACTCTGCCCTGTACTCCTATTAGGAGAATCATTATATGCATATTCTGCTTGTGCCAATACTTGATCCCATTGTTTTGGATGTTCACCTGCAAGATTTCTCAAAAGATTACCCAAGGTGTTGTTTACAACTTCAGTCTATCCATCAGTCTGAGGATGATAAGCATAACTAAACTCATTTTAGTTCCTAGCTTCTTCCACAATGTCCTCCAGAAATGTCCAACAAATCTGGTGTCTCTATCTGAAACAATTCTCTTAGGTAACCCATGTAATCTTGCAATCTCCTTAAAAAACAGAGTAGCAATGTGAGTAGCATCACTGGTTTTATAACATGGAATAAAATTTGTCATTTTTGAAAATCTGTCAACCACAACATAAATTGAATCATTTCCTCTTTGAGTTTTTGGTAAACCCAAAACAAAATCCATACTTACCATATCCCAAGGTCTATCTGGAATAGGTAATGGAACATACAAACATGTGTTTTGACTTCTTCCCTTTGCATATTGACAGACTTTACAATTTTTCGCATACTCCTCCACTTCAGACCACATTTTTTACTAGAAATAAAATCTGTTCAACTGTTCATAAGTCTTGTCTACTCCAAAATGTCCTCCAAGTCCACCACTATGTTTATCCTTGATTAAATTCTCCCTCATAGAACAACTTGGTATGCACAGAGTATTCCTTTTAAACAACAACCCTTCTTGTAAGAAATAATCTAGCCACCTACTTCTGTCTAACAAAACAAGATTTTTACAAGCTTCAAATGCCACTTTAAAATCTAAGTCTTTCTTATACAATTCCTTAAGAACATCAAAACCCAACACTTGAATTTGACTTTCTTGCATTAGAATGTTTCTCCTGCTTAAGGCATCTGCTACTTTGTTTGATTGGCCAGTTATATCCTTCAATACAAAATTAAAACTTTGAAGATACTCTACCCATTTGGCATGTTTCTGACTAAGCTTTGGCTGTTGCATAATGTACTGTAATGCATGGTTGTCTGAATAAAGTATAAACTCTTTAGACATCAGGTAATGTCTCCACTTCTTCAATGATTGCACAACTGCATAAAACTCCTTATCATAAGAAGAGTATTTCTTCTTTGATTCATTCAGTTTCTCACTGAAATAAGATACTAGTCTGTCCTCCTAACTTAAAACAGCTCCAATGGCTTCTCCACTAGCATCACATTTCACTTGGAAAGGTTTGTTAAAATCAGGAAAAATCAAAACAATTTTTTAGTGATCTTCCTTTTCAACAACTGAAAGTTCCTCTCTACTTCAGCATTCCATTTAAATGGTTTTTTACCCTTCTTTATAGTGTCGATAATAGAAGCATTGATCTTACTAAAATTCCTTATGAATATTCTATAAAAACTAGCAAGACCATGAAAACTTCTTACCTCAAAAACACTTTTTGGTGAAGGCCACTCTATGATTGCCTTTATATTCTCTGGATCCATCTTCAATCCATCAGCAGAAACAACAAAAACCAAATATACCAATTCTTCCTTCATGAATGAATATTTCTTTAAATTTATCAGTAAATTTTCTTGATGTAGCCTCTGTAAGACATAATTCAAATGTCTCATATGCTCCTCCTTAGATCTGTTGTAAACTAATATATCGTCCAGATATACTATTACAAATTTACCAATAAATTCCTTCATAACTTCATTCATAAGTCTCATAAATGTACTAGGAGCATTTGATAACACAAAAGGCATTATAATCCATTCATACAACCCTTCATTTGTCTTAAAAGAAGTTTTCCATTCAACTCCTTCTCTAATCCTTATTTGATGATACCCACTCTTTAAATCCAGCTTTGTAAAATATCTTGCTCCACTCAAACAATCCATCAAATCTTCAATTCTAGGTAAAGGAAATCTGTACATGATTTTTATTTTATTGATTGCTCTTGAATTAGTGCACATTCTCCGGCCTCCATCTTTCTTTGGACTCAACACTGTTGGTACTGCACAAGGACTCAAACTCTCTCTAATCAGTCCTATGTCTACCAGTTCCTGAATTGGTTTTCTAACTTCTTCATTTTTTGTGGGAGTCATCCTGTAAGCTACTTTATTTGATAGATTTCCTCCTGGAATCAAATATATATGATGGCTAATCTTTCTAATGTGTGGTAACTCATTAGGCAAATCATCTTCAATGATATCACAATAATTGTCTAACATTTCTTGAATTTCAATTGGAAAATCAGAAATTTTAGTGCAATTAATTATACCTTGAGTTTGCAGATCAATGAAAAATTTACCTCTTCCTCTTCAATTTGCTGCAAGTACTCTTCTCCACTTAGCAATAGAGTCTTTGAATTAGATTTTCTTGATGTATTCTCTTCTTCCATAGGCAAAAATGTATGATTGACACCATCTTTACCAAATTTGTATGTGTTCTTCTTCCCATCATGCATAGCTCCTCTATCATACTGCCAAGGTCTACCCAACAATATGTGACACACATGCATAGGCATCACATCACACAAAATTTTGTCTTCGTACTTTCCCAACTACAACTCCACTTCACACTGTTCATTTACTACCAATTGATGTCCTTTTTGAAGCCATGACACCTTGTAAGGTGTTGGATGTTTCCTTGTCTTCAATTTCAACTTCTACACTACTTCTGTAGAGACCAAATTATCAGTGCTACCACTATCAATTATCATTTGACAACATTTTCCTTGAACTTTGCATACTGTCCTGAACAAAGTCTTTCTCTGTGCTAGTTCAACAACTTCCTTTGTTGGCTTTAACAAAACTTTTTTAACTACCAAAGATTCCCCTTTCTCTGGTACATTTTCTTCTTCTGGCAATTTTGTTGTTTCCTCTTCAGTCTGAGCAACAATTGCATTTCTCTAATTTGTTCCTATGTTTTCTGGGCACTCATAGGCTCTGTGTCCCAGCTTGTTACATCTGTAACATCTAACTTCTCTTCCTCTACCTCTGCCTCCTCTTCCTCTGGTAAAACTCCCTCTGCCACTTGCATCACCTCCTATGGGTGCATGCTAACTTGAGTTGTTGCTAGCTCGATCTCTAGGTGTTGTAGATCTCCCTCTACCACCTTGACTTCCCCTTCCTTGGAAAGTACCTCTATTTCTAGCAGAATGCTTCCTCATGAGTTTTTCTGCCGCCTTCAGTACCATCTGATAAGCCTCTTCTACTGTTTTAGGAGACAACACACTTATCTCATCTTGAATGTCCATTCTAAGGCCATTCACATATCTTGCAACCTTCTCATCTGTATCTTGAATTTGTCCAGCTCTTATGTTCACTTTGTAAAATTCCTCTATGTATTCTTTCACTGTCAAAGACCTTTGTCTAAGATTCTGCATCTGTCTAAATAATGTCTGTTGATAATCACTTGGCAAAAACTTACCCCTCAACTTTGTCACCATCCGGTTCCAATTCTTAATTGGATGCTTACCAAGTCTCCTTCTTTCTACCTGCACTCCATCCCACCAAAGTGCTGCATGTCCTTTCAATTTTGTGACAGCAAATTTCACTCTCTTCCCTTCTTCTGTTTCTTCATAA
Organism: Pinus tabuliformis; assembly: GCA_031772625.1. Lineage (NCBI taxonomy): Eukaryota > Viridiplantae > Streptophyta > Pinopsida > Pinales > Pinaceae > Pinus > Pinus tabuliformis. The sequence continues at coordinate 1,279,540,259 of CM062820.1, forward strand.
TCAAAGAATTTATCCATGTCATTAATCCAATCTATTAATTCCTCTGGGTTTAAACCTCCTGTATAAACTGAAACCTCAAGTTTGGGTCTAGATGTGGATCTCAACACTGACTTAAAGAATCTCATTTCAGGAGTGACTTCTACAGGTTCTTCTTCTTCTGCAGCTTCAGCTTCAGGCTCACTGACATCTCCAGCATCTGCATCTCTTCCCGTTTCCATTGCTTCTAATCTAGCTTGCATCTGTTGCATAGCTTCCAACACTTCAGCATTTGCAACTATTCTTCCTCTTCTGCCACGTCCTCTTCCAACTCTGAAAACCATGTTGGCTTTCTTTTTTTGATCTTTGAGATCCTGATCAGTGTCAATAGGCTGCTCTAATACCAAAAATGGTGGTCTGGGTACGAGTGTAATGGATAATCGTTAAAATCCAGAAACAATTTCTGCAAGTTCAGGTGGAACTTCTTCCCGGATTTCCTTTGGAGTATTAGTCATCTACCTCCAAACTTGGTTATTTTTCTAAATTAGCCGAACTGCTTAATTTTACACACAATATGACAAACCCTTCATTTTCCATGGAATCAAAAAGAAATCAAACTTTGGGTTATTTCCTTATCGCATCCGCCTTTTCCACAAACATTATTGCGCTAACTCTCCACCGTCGATCTTACCTTCCAGTCTGATGGTTGTTGTTTCATCTGATAAAAAAAACTAATCAGACGATCCTCCACCGTTAATCAAAACACACTCGATCCAACAGTTAACAACAATATCAGACGAAGATCTTGCGCGATGTTTACCCACCCAATAAAGTGGTTTTCTCTCTCCACCTAAGTGCTACGTGTCGGTCGATTAGTGGAATCGCTTAGAATTTCAAAAGACCACTTCCCACTTTTTCTTCACTCGATAAACAACTTCGCTGATAAAACCACTTTTCTTCTTTGACTAACACACGAGCTTAATGGCACGTGATGACGGTTAGATCTATTGGATCGGTAGATCGAACGGTTCTAGACTTCTTTGGTTCAACACGATTTTGTCAGGTTTCCCTCTGTTCCGCTATGATTTTAGCGCTTCTGCCAAGTTGAGTTCTACCATATGTAATTCAAAGCTTAGCTAATTAACGCTCTGTGGTTTGAAACACATTCAATTTAACTTAATACACAACGAAAGAGGAATTAAACGTGACCACACCAGATCATACAAAACTTTAAATTTATAGGCCAAATTGAAATTCAATAATACACAGAGATATTATTCAAAGGGATTTAACCTCTCGGATTGACCAATTATACACGTTACACACACAAATATACAATTTCTACAACTTAATCGTATATGGCCAAATCAACCAAAATCAGTGAAAGTCCTCTTACAATAATTCAGAACTTACATAAATACCATTTCATTCTAACAATCAGATCCTTAATCAATGGATCGAATCTGCCTAATCTTAAACAATATCTAATCTGGTTGATATTCTCCTCGAAAATCTCAATTGAATCTAAACTGCTTGAATTAATTACAAAATCACACAATCCCTAAATCCTAGCTCAAATCCAATCTAGAAAACTTTGTAAATTGACAGCTAAAGGATCCCACTCCTTTGCTTGTAATTTTTTTTTGTATTTTTGGAATAAATTCGAAGCCTTTTGTCTTCAAGCCTCATGCTCCTGCATCAATTCTATCATTATTTATGAAAAATTGAATCATGAAAAAAATAAAATTGAAATTAAATAGTGAATATGATGACTAAGAACTTTACTTTTGTTTCCTTATAGACTTGACTGTCCTTCAAATTGTGCTTATACAGATTATAAAACAACATACTCGCTAAATAAAAAACCAACGATTATGAATTTAACGTCTTATAATAATATTAGAATTAAAAATGGAAAGAAAAAACATTATTTCAAAACCTAGTCAATAACTTTTTATAATAATATCATGATTACAAATAAAAATGTGTCGGGCCAAAGGTTAAGCTATTCATAATGCCTTCATGAATGCTATTCATAACTTAGCATCAAATATAGATAAAATGGGCACTAGAGGTTCATAGAATATATTGTTTAAAACCTCCACACGAAAGAATGTCATAAATAAACAAGAGGGGCTACGGGGCAGCTAGTCCCTACCCTATGTGAATGTTGAAAGCAGTGGTGGGAGAAAAGTCATTAGGCGAAACTATTACCATGGAACTGTAATTCAGAGAACCAAAAGAGGCCAAGAATTCAGTAGGCCTGAGTCCTATAGAAAAGTACAACCTTCGGATAGATTTCTATATGTAGATATAACTATGATAAACTGCTCGTAGTTTCATAACCTAGTGTGCATTTCAAAGACTGTCGATCCTGCCACAGGACTCTGAATCTGATAAGCTCTTTATTGATCCTTACGAAGGGCTTAGTAGCATAGCATGGGTCTTTGAAGTCACTACATGAGTCACTTGAATTCTGATCATGATTCTTCTTGGAATGTTTTCACAGAGCAGGGGTTGCCACAGAGAAACTTGCGAGGCCCATTTGCAGGTCTGGCTAGTGTTGTTAATCCTAAGAAAATTGGTCTTGATGATGATGGAGATGACAGAGTTGAATATGCCAATTCTAGATACTCTGAAATCTATACTCTGTCATGTAGGTTTTCCAAGTTAATCTACAGAACACATCAGTTATTCCTTGCAAGAACTATGCAAGCAATGGTTGCAGGGCTAGGCCTTGGAACTATGTACTTGAAGGTTGGTTATAACCAACCTGGTCTGGATGAAGGCTTGGGGTTTCTACAGAGTTTCATCATATGTCATCTCTAATACCCTTGTGGTCTCAGCAGCACATGGAATGCATTTCTCTTTTTTTTGCTCATAGTTTGGAGCACCTGATTTTATCAGAGTAAACTCTCTCATATTCACCATACTAGGAGCCTTTTTTCTCTTCTCTGGGTATTTTATATCCAAGGATAAAATACCCAAGTATTGGTTGTTTATGCATTATATATCTCTTTACAAGTATTATGGATTCTTCTGATAAACGAGAATTCAAGCCTCGCAACCAAATGCTTCTCGTGGTATCCTGAGCTCAATGTATGTGCAACCATCTATTGAATCCTTGGGACCTCCAGCAAAGTCTGGTTGACTAAGTCCAGGACTTTAAGTTGAAACACATGAAAAATCCACCCAAAGCAACAAAACCTTACCGTTCTCAGTGACATCTATCGAATCCTTTATTATCTTATCCTCAAGAGAAGAGCTTGAAAATTCTGGTTGACTCAGTCCAGGACTTTACGTTGAAACACATGAAGAATCCACCCTAAGCAACAAAAACCTTACTGTTCTCAGTGACATCTATCGAATTCTTTGTTATGCTATCCTCAAGAGAAGAGCTTGCAAAGTCTGGTTGACTCAGTCCAGAACTTTATTGAGCAAGCCATAGAAATCCAAGATTAGCTGAACAATGTGCAGAAGGCTTTCTATCAAGGTGTACAGAGCATCCAGGAACAGAACTGAAAGTTTGACTACTTCACCAGAAAGGCTCAGTAGGCCAGGAGTGGCAATCTTATTCCTAAGCAACAAAACCTTACTGTTCTCAGTGATTAGTCCATGAAAATGAACACTACTGCACTTCTCATAATGCAATGATTATGAACACTCTAGTCCAGCATAAGCAACAAATTGATGTTTGAACAATGACTAGTCCATGAAAATGAGCACTACTGCACTTGTCAGAATGCAATGATTATGAACACTCTAGTCCAACATAAGCAATATACATTTCAGATAAGCTATTTATAAGCCAAGACTATGCGGGCTTTTAAGTTTTGGTGAGCTCGGAGTCCAATATACTTTGCTGCACAATTTGGGCGAGAGTTATATTTTTGGATATTTAACTTTCATTTGTTGGTGATGAGTTGGTATTGGACCATGAGGTAGGCTAATATTTAGGGATGAATTGACTGAAATGGGATATGAATTGTATAGTTCACATACATTTTAAGCAGACGTTTATTAATTGGCCTAAGTCCTATAGAAAAGTACAACCTTTGGATAGATTTCTATATGTAGATATAACTATGATAAACTGCTCGTAGTTTCATAAGGGTTGCCACAAAGAAACTTGCGAGGCCCATTTGTAGGTCTGGCTAGTGTTGTTAATCCCGAGCAAATTGGTCTTGATGATGATGGAGATAACAGGGTTGAATATGCCAATTCTAGATACTCTGAAATCTATACTCTGTCATGCAGGTTTTGCAAGATAATCTACAAAACACAACAATTATTCCTTGCAAGAACTCATCATATGTCATCTCTAATACCCTTGTGGTCTCAGCAGCACATGGAATGCATTTCTCTTTTTTTGCTCATAGTTTGGAGCACCTGATTTTATCAGAGGAAACTCTCTCATATTCACCATACTAGGAGCCTTTTTTCTCTTCTCTGGGTATTTTATATCCAAGGATAACATCCCCAAGTATTGGCTGTTTATGCACTATATATCTCTTTACAAGTATCCTCTGGATTCTTTTGATAAACAAGTACTCAAGCCTGGCAACCAAATGCTTCTCGTGGTATCCTGAGCTCAATGTATGTGCAGCCATCTATTGAATCCTTGGGACCTCCAGCAAAGTCTAGTTGACTCAGTCCAGGACTTTATTGTAATATACCTTGATTGTGTAGAAAAGAAAAGAAATATGTTCCTAAGTAACCATGCAAAGATAGAAGAAAAAATCATATACATTGAAAACCATGACTATGTAACTTGTATGAGAAAAAGACTGAGAAGCTATATTAGAAAGAGAGATTTAAGTTTGAGGAGTAGCTAAAAGAAGTATATTTGCATTATTGGTAGGAATTTAAAACATTTTTACTTACAAAACTCAAGAGATAGAAAACTCAAAAAATACCAATTTGGTGTTTTGGTTTATATGGCTATAAAGAAGATACCTAAACAATGTTTATATGTGAATTTAAACACCGGTAGTCTATATATGTATATATATTTTTTTGAATATAAAAAATACACCGTAAACACTAGTGTATAAATCAATGGAGTTGAGTGTTGATCGAATCAACTAAGAACTAACATATAAACAAAGATAAAGCTATTCCATACTTTGGCTATGAACGTAATAGGCTAGTGAATATCATCTCTAGGTCGAACATACCCTACAATAGAATGAAAGGAGTTCAATAGAAAACCAGGTACCCAAAATACAGTTGGAGTAATATGTTACGTTTAACGATAACCTCAGACAGAACTAAGTTTAACCTGGAGCAAGCAAAAGGAAAAAATCCTCTATTATTAGTCCATACTCACGTTTTACAAACCTTGAGATTAAATAAGTAATTTGTTCCCAATTATTACCTTATGAGAATTGTGAACGTTGAGACTACCGACACTTGTTGGAAGAATTTTTCAGTGATTATTGTGGCAAGGGGAAGGCTTCAACTATTTAACCATGTTTATAAATAAAAATTGAGTATGAATTGACAAAAAAGAATAGTGTTGTTACCTGTGGCTTATAGAAACCTGATGTTGGGTTATCTTAGAGCCGGATATAAAGAAACCTATAGGAAATGAGGCAAAAACCCAGTAACAATTGAGGAAGGGTTTAGTGGCCCAAATGGAGAACAATATCATTACTGTAAAATAAGAAACAAAGAGTATTCACTTTGGTATTGTTGAGTAATAAAAAGGAAATATCAAGGTATACAGAGCATCAGGAACAGAACTGAAAGTTTGACTACTTCACCAGAAAGGCTCAACAGGTCAGGAGTGGCAATCTTAGTCCATCAATCAATCCAAATCATTTGATTAAGATTTGAAATGTATCACTCTCTATGTGAATTATCCATGGATTATCATGAAGCTGAAGAATTTCGTAGGATTCTTGAGACACATGAAGAATCCACCCTAAGCAACAAAACCTTACTGTTCTCAGTGACATCTATCGAATCCTTTGTTATGTTATCCTTAAGAGAAGAGCTTGCAGAGCAAAATGTTAAATCAATATGATCTGGAAATGTGATGAATATGATGGCTGTTAGGAGATAATTTTTTGGACTCATTATCCCCTTATTAATTCTAAGGACAAGGGGGACCTCCAGCAAAGTGTGGTTGACTCAATCCAGGGGTTTATTGAGCAAGCCATAGAAATCCAAGATTAGCTTAACAATGTGCAGAAGGCTTTCTATCAAGGTGTACAGAGCATCCAGGAACAAAACTGAAAGTTTGACTACTTCACCAGAAAGGCTCAGTAGGTCAAGAGTGGCAATCTTAGTCCTAAGCAACAAAACCTTACTGTTCTCAGTGACTAGTCCATGAAAGTGAGCACTACTGCACTTCTTAGAATGCAATGATTATGAACACTCTAGTCCAGCATAAGCAACAAATTGATGTTTGAACAATGACTAGTCCATGAAAATGAGCACTACTGCACTTCTCAGAATGCAATGATTATGAACACTCTAGTCCAGCATAAGCAACAAATTGATGTTTTAGGCAAAATAATCCAGGTTAAGAAATATGGTTAGCAATCTCAACAAAGGATCTCACTCTGATGCTTCCAACCATAGGATGTCAGTGAATTCACTGCAACAATCCTTCAAAGAGGAAGATATTGTCTACCAATTAATGAAAGATATCGACCTAGACAACCAAGATTCTTATCCTTCCAACAATGGGTAAGAATAAGCCAACAGTCGTGTTTCCCGTTAACCTTTACGTTTTGTAAATTAATATGAATTCTAGGTGTTTTCCTAAGACATTATACCTGCAAGGAATTTTGAAATACTATAACTATGGGCATCTATAAAACTTTGTTTTGGCATATTTGGACTGGCCAGCTTACTTTGAAAATCATGCAAGCAGTCTTTATGTATTCCTTGCTGTCTAGCTCTATACAAAATTTTATAGCGTAAATTTTCTTAGTTCTCTTCTAATAAACGAGTACTCAAGCCTGGCAACCAAATGCTTCTTGTGGTATCCTGAGCTCAATGTATGTGCAACCATCTATCGAATCCTTTGTTATATTATCCTCAATAGAAGAGCTTGCAGAGAAAAATATTAAATCAATATGATCTGGAAATATGATGGTTGTTAGGAGATAATGTTTTGGACTCATTATCCCCTTATTGATTCTCAGGACAAGGGGAACCTCCAGCAAAGACTGGTTGACTCAGTCCAGGGCTTTATTAAGCAAGCCATAGAAATCCAAGATTAGCTGAACAATGTGTAGAAGGCTTTCTATCAAGGTGTATAGAGCATCCAGGAACAGAACTGAAAGTTTGACTACTTCACCAGAAAGGCTCAGCAGGTCAGGAGTGGCAATCTTAGTCCATCAATCAATATCAAGCATTTGATTAAGATTTGCAATGTATCACTCTTTATGTGAATCATCCATGGATTATCATGAAGCTAAAGAATTTCGTGGGATTCTTGAAACACATGAAGAATCCACCCTAAGCAACAAAACCTTACTGTTCTCAGTGACTAGTACATGAAAATGAGCACTACTGCACTTCTCAGAATGCAATGATTATGAACACTCTAGTCCAGCATAAGCAACAAATTGATGTTTTAGGCAAAATAATCCAGGTTAAGAAATATGGTTAGCAATCTCAACAAAGGATCTCACTCTGCTGCTTCCAACCATAGGATGTTAGTGAATTCACTGCAACAATACTTCAAAGAGGAAGATATTGTCTACCAATTAATGAAAGATATCGACCTAGACAACCAAGATTCTTATCCTTCCAACAATGGACAAGAAGAAGCCAACAGTCATGTTTCTCGTTAACCTTTATGTTTTGTAAATTAATATGAATTCTAGGTGTTTTCCTAAGACTTTATACCTGCAAGGAATTTTGAAATACTATAACTGTGGGCATCTATAAAACTTTGTTTTGGCATATTTGGACTGACTAGCTTACTTTGAAAATCATCCAAGCAGACTTTATGTATTCCTTGCTATCTAGCTCTGTACAAACTTTTATAGCATAAATTTTCTTAGTTCTCGTTTAAAAAAAAGAAAGGAACTTTATTTCTCTGGTAAACATACACACACCAATGTAGAGCCATCATAACCATGAATTATATAAGCATTAAGAGTTTGCATCTCAATTTATTTTCAATCTCTTTTTGTGCTTATTAAATCCAGAGTTAAAATGGATTGATCATAGTAACAAAAATCATCTATATATTGCAAAACAAGCAGAAGAGTTATTACCCTTTAGCCCTTTAACCATTGCTTACTTATCTTCAGCGATAACCATTCAATATATCCATCCGCTCAATATCCATCTACAGGCTTGTCAATTATGCTTATAATAGTTAAGGCTACAAATTGGATAAGAAAGATACAACTTAGGTAAATAAGAAATTGAGGCACAAAACCTACGGGAGGAAGCCCCTCTGGCCACTGATTGGGAGCTATTGAAGAGCATGACAAAAGCCAAACAAGTATACCATAGTCTTCATCTTTCTCATCTTTAAGTGAGAGTTGACTCTGTAGGAAAGAGAGTTAGTTTATGATAGCCCGACACAGTAGGGGAGGTCTCCTAATATGGGGCAAGCAAAATGTTCCTGAACAACAAAAAGTCACAGTAGGGGAGGTCTCCTAATATGGGGCAAGGTAAAAAAATTGGGTATTTTGCTACAATCAGGACAAAAACAGATAAAACATTGAATTTTTAAATGTTGACCTCGAAAATATAGCTAAAATAGGTTATCAAAAAATTGTAGTAAAGTTTTGTATCGGTTTTTTTAGGCAGCAAGCTCAAAACCTATTTGTTAAAGTACATGACCCGAATAGTTCGTTGGTTCATTGTTGGGTGCCCGATTTCGGTCGATCCTAAAAACGCTCTGAAACACGCATTTTCTAAAGAACAATTGTGTCAGATATTGTGGGAGGGAGCGAGCATAGGACAGTAGTGACTCGGTCCTTCGGGTGTGCCATAAAGATGTTCAGACCTACCTAGCTATTCAAACTATTAATTACAATATTGCCATGGAGATGTTGATCTTATCCATTGTTTTGATCTCGATTCCACTAATCTCATAGTAGATAAAACATCGAAAAATGCTCCTCCGTCTCCAGCTTTGTGAAGAAACGAGACCAGAGTTGTAAAAGGTATGTGATCAGTTCAGCAACAATCCTTGTCGCGCACCAGCCAAGCCATTGATCAATGCATCAAGCATTATGTCTATTAACAAATAAATGAAAAAGGGCCCGACATTCAGAGCCTTGAGTTCAAACCGTCCAGAAACTAATAAATAAGAAACTAAAAATATTTTCTACATTATTACAAAGTAAATTACCTGGCAGGTCTATAATATATGAATAAGTTGCAGAGACATGGAATCCACCTAGAAATGTCAGAATGAACCAGGCCAAGGTTAAGGAGGATAAAGTTTTGATAAATGGAATGATGAGAGACATGGCACTCATGGTAGGTCCCAAATAGCGTTTTGTGTAGGATGATTTCTATGTTATGTCCACAATGGTTACATACAAATAAAATGATGGTCAACTGTAATATATAGAATTTGCATGGGCTACGTGTGTCCTGCTGCCTCACCACCAGAGGTGTAACGAAAGAACAAGTGCCTTCAGAGAAACTCAGCTGCCAAACACACAGCTTTTCACAGAGGATGGACTGGGAGTAGCCGTGACCGTGCCTCATGTCTCACCACCCCAATAAACCCTGCACTATAGGAGGGACTTAAAAGCTTAGGTCTGTGCTGCGATAAATCGATTGTATTGACATTTGATAACTATTTATAAACAGTTTGGCAACTGAGATGAATGTACCTCAAGAGGCAAGAACTGCGGTTAGAATGTTGGATGACAAAAGGATTTGGAAGGTAGGAGGCGTGTTACTAATCTTGCGTAGCGTAATCCTATTCCGGCAACCGGAAACCAATAGACAGCGTTTCACAGAGGATGGACTGGGAGTAGCCGTGGTCGTGCCTCATGTCTCACCACCACAATAAACCCTGCACTACGGGAGGGAGTTAAAAGCTTAGGTCTGTGCTAGGATAAATCGATTGTATTTCCATTTGATAGCTATTTATAAATAGTTTGGCAACTGAGATGAACGTACCTCAAGAGGAAAAACCTGCGGTAAGAATGCTGGATGACAAAAGGATTTGAAAGGTAGGAGCCTCGCTTCCAGTGCTTCTGTCTTCCGGTCTCTACTTCCCGGTAAACTCTATGTATTTTATTTCCTTGCCTGTGATTATTCCCCTGCTAATCATTTCCCTTATCTATATTTTGTAATGTGCATGTGCCATATCTTGATATATAATGAAGCTGTCGCATCTCTTGACTCTATTTCTGTACTGGCCCAAACACCTGTTCGAGAAGGGTTTTGCCACAGAGAAAGGGGCACGATAGCCCAAACTCTAGAAAAATGACGAAGGGGCTTCCCTGGTTTCATTGCTACCGATTGCCTAGAGTCGTAGCCTGGAGGACTTGCGTGGTTATTTGAAAGGAGGTCATTGCCGAGAGTTGGTGGCCATTGCCAGTTTTCTCTGCCAATTGACAAGAGATCCAGATCCATATCCAAAGCTAGACAGAGATCTTGAAAGCCAGATAGAGAGAGTTGTATCTACTAGATTCAGTTCCAGATGACTCAGAATGAAGTTGCAGTGGGTTTAAGAATCTAGATCTTACGCGACTGCACAGCATGCAGGATCTGCATGCATCCACCTGTAATGTAATCCTGTTGCAGCATGCATCCACCTGTAATCCTCTGGCTGTAGCTCGAGCTCCACTGCAACACCCTGCAACCATACACCTGTAATCCGAGGCTCCACTGCAACCACCATACACCTGTAATCCAGTTGCAGCTCCACTACAACTACCTGCAACCTTAATAACATCCAGCAAGGGAATTAAATGTTAGTGAAGTAATGCTAGCATTACTTCACTTGAAAATAATTTCATGAAACATTACTTCACTTGAAAAATGTCATGTTCATGTGATGCTCATATCATATGGTAAAGCTAATATCCTAATGCCGATAAAACTCAATAAAATTGATATCCTAATGCCATTGCCAATGCCAATGCGCATGTGCGATGTATGTAGCCTTTTCTGGGCTGACCTCTTCCCGGGCCACCTCGGGAGGAGGCAAAATAAGATCGTGAACTAAAGCTTTCGTTATCACAAAACAAAAACTTTAGATTAAAATTAAAATGTCATAAAATTTTATTGAAACTTTAACTTAAACCAAAGTTTTTGTCATCAATTTCTCTGTAGAGATTAATGTTAAGCTTCAACCGATTAGTATAGTCCCTGCCAACCTGGTGGGCAGGGACTAATAAGGTAAAGGCTCTAATGGAAAGGAAAACATGTGACAGGAGGGAGGTGTAACTGTGTACAGTCTCAATAACATGGTCGCTATTTTCTAGGTTTATAATTTTATAATTGGCACCCTTATACAATGCTTTGTTTTTATTAAAGCTCAAACTTAAAATATGTGTTTTTTTATTATTATATTAAATCCGCTATTATAATAAAATAATATGAGATTTTAATAATTTAAAAGTACTTTTAAACCACCAAAAAAAATTATAATTTCACTAAAATTTTTTGCAAATTTAAACGAAGCTCCTAAAGATAATTAATAAACAAAAATTACAATTTCACCAAATTTTTATTAAAGCTAAAATTTAAAATATGTGAAAAAGTTAATTTTCATATTATATTAATTCTACGGTTAAAAATAAAAAAATATGAGATTTTAATAAATAAAAATTATTTGAAAAAAAAATCTCAATTTCACTAAAATTATTTTCCCGATTATTAAAAAATTCCAAAAGATAATTAGGGGAGAAACACCAATACACAAACACCTCTACCTCAGATCACAACAATGTCATGAAGTCGTGCCTCACTGTCGTATGACATTTGGTGGCTACATGCGCCCACTTGTCCATTGTACATGGTCACTGGTTCAACATGTTTAGGAAGTGTTTGGTATAAGTTAGGGTATAGTCTTTGAAGCTTTTGTTTGACACTATGCATTTATGTTCGGGTCTAGTTGTTGTTCGTTTATGCTACCAGGTACTTGTGTGCCGTTGCTCCAATGGCAGTCACTGCCATCACTGTCCTCAGCATTGCGGATAGTGGGTTATGGAGTAATTTTGATGGTTGTGCTAGAGGTTGTTCAGTTGTTATCATCCATTTTGTCTTGTTTATTGGGCTGGTTTTTCTTCCCCGTCTGGTGTATTGGGACGAGTATTCGTCTGCGTTCTTCCCTGTGGCGGATTTAGCTCGACTCAGTGTTGGATATGGTCGTTTCGTGCTCCAAAGGGTTTTTTTTCTTTAGGTTTTTATGTAACTTTATGAGCTTTTTGGTTGAATTTCGCTTGCTTTCTGCAGGTTTGGGGATGTATAACAATGTTTGATGTTGTCTTGCAGGTCTTTGTGTGATTTTCAATCTGAACTATGATTTTTGGAGCATGTGGGATTCCTATGGCTTGCTGGCAAGAAAGTTGATGAAACAATGATTGGAAGGTAGGGCACTATCGTACCAGCATATATACATTTGTTTTTAAACACTTTTAGCCGAATTGGTGATCCAGGTGGATGTTGGTGGCCACCCACCTATCCCACTTGGACCCCCACAACTGTCTCTTTCAATTTTTCAGTTTCCTTAATTGTAGCACAATTTGCTATTTTTAGCAGTTTTTCGGGTCCTAAACTTCTGAGGCCATTTTGAGGCCCTAAACGACATTTTTTTGGGAAAAACAAGAGTTACATGAGTGATTGACCAATGTTTCTCTTCCCAAAGTTGTAGTGCTCGGATAGATCTTTCTAATGAGCTATTGTACGCGTCAAATGGAGATCAGGTGCCAAAATTACGACCTCGGGAAGTTGATGTACCAACTTACCCAAAACGGGGCCGACAATTTGGCGTTTCATCTTCTAGGGTTAGGTTTTTGGATGTTAAGGGTTTTCCATTATTTCTCAACAATAAATAGGCCTTTGAGCCTCATTGTAACACAGTTCAGAGTCATATAGCTGCCACATCTCTTCTCAGAGATAAGCTACCATCGCCCTAGTTGGTTTATTTCCATTTTTGTTTGTAAGCATATTTCAATATTTTACATTAATGAAATGAAGTATTATTTCCACTGCATCTTTATGTATATGGTTATCTCTGTATTTTGTTTCGTTCAGTGCGGATCAATTGGATTATTGTGCCTTTGTTTGGATTGTGTTTTTAAACACCTTCAGTTGTGTGGGTTTTGGGTTTTATGGGTTTTGGGTAATTTTTTGAAATTTAGCTTCAGTGGTGTGGGTTTTGGGTACAACATTACCATTTTTTGATTGACAATTAATATTGATAATATCATGTCTCTCAACTCTTTGATTTTGTTGAGTAACTTTGGTTTTTGTCCCACTGTCCATCACCTTTAGGTTTCATAGTATTTGAATCTAGCTATAAACAGATCTTAGGATTATCTCTGAAAACCTATTCATCAGTTTATTATTTAGGGTTATTATATAGCACTGTCACATCTACCACTATTTCAATGTTATTATGAATATGACCTGACTTCAAATTTATCATTTTCGAAGTGAACAAATGTTCCTCACCACCCTCATCACAATGCCCACCACTTGTTGGGATTTCATTAAGTTTGCATGCAGTTTTTTTGAGATATTATTTGATTGGTAATCTAAAGTGAATTTACTTTGGTCATATCCACACCTTTATGAGAAATGAATATCATTCCCAAATTGGGTTCTTGGAGAATCTAAGATTTCTTTTTTTTAGTTCATGTAATTTAGCCTTCAGGTCAAATTTCTCATTTCATAAGTGAACAAATGTTATGAAAATATATCTTCTGACTTCATTACCTTATCAATTCTTATACATTTATCATATTTATAGTTAGATTACATCTACCCAGTCCAAACTTCATTTAGTTCTATTTCCTTTGCAATGCTATTTCAAACTAGATTTGATTCATCTCTGCATTCTATTATTTTCTCTTGAATTTCCTTTAGTGAGAACAAAGGGATTATTTTGTTTACTCCCTCTGCGAGCAAACAAAGGGCCGGTTTTCATTGCACTTCTCAACCATATGCTCCTAGGCAGATACTTCGTTTGAAAATGAAAATTGTCCATAATGCTGAGGGTCCCCATGGTTGAAAGAGCTATAGTGAAGCTTCTACCTATTATTCAACAGTGAATATGTTTGAAATGATCCTAATTACAGTGTGATAATTTTTTATCTTTATATGTGCAATATATAACCTCTCTTGAAATAGGAATTTTCAATATATAACCTCTCTTGAAATAGGAATAGATATCTTCCACTGGATAGATATTACAGATAGATATTAAGGTTTTCATTGGAGCTTGCATTTCCAGTTCCCCCCCATTTTGTTTCTCAATCTTTGAATACAACTTCTTGATGTCCTTCAAATCAACAATTACTTCTTGATGTGCTTCGAATCAAGTAAGGAAGTCATATCCACACCTTTCCGAGAAAAGAATATCATTCCCAAACTGGGTTCTTGGAGAATCTAAGATTTCTTTGTTTTAGTTCATGTAATTTAGTCTTTAGGTCAGATTTCTCATTTTATAAGTGAACAAATGTTATGAAAATATATCTTCTGACCTCATTACCTAATCATTTCTTATACATTTCTCATATTTATAGTTAGATACGTGAGTCCATTTATAAATATTGCATCTACCCAGTCCAAACTTCATCTAGTTATATTTCCTTTGTAATGTTGTTTCAATCTGGATTTGATTGATCTCTGCTTTCTCTTATTTTCTCTTGAGTTTCCTTTAGTGAGAACAAAGGGATTCTTTCGTTTACTCCCTCTACAAGCAGACAGAGGACTGGTTTCCATTGCACTTATCAACCACATGCTCCTAGGAAGATCCTTTCTTTGAGAATGAAAATGGCCCATAATGTTGGGGATCCCCATGGTGGAAAGAGATATAGTGAAGCTTCTACCTATTATTCAATAGTGAATATGTTTGTAATGATCCTAATTACAGTGTGATAATTTTTTATCTCTATATGTGCAATATATAACCTCTCTTGAAATAAGAATTTTCAATATATAACCTCTCCTGAAATAGGAACAAATCTCTTCCACTAGATATATATTACAGAATTAGATATTACAGATCTCTTTGTCTCTTGTTGAATCACCTCATGCTCAGTTTCTCACTGGTTATTAGTATCTTCTTATTCTTGCCTTATTGGTGTCAGTTTTTTCTTCTTCCTTCCACTTGTACTCTTGGTCTCCTTATTGTCTTCTTGATTGGGGGTTATCCCATGTTCATATCTCCTTTGTGCATTATAATTGAGATAATCCTCCTCTTCTACATGCTTCCTGATGAAGCCAAGATCATCCTTATCTTCATCAAAATCCCATTATTCAATTGGACAATCAACAAATCTCCTTAAACCATCAACAAAAACAAGTTCTGAAGTATTACCAACAGTGGTCTGACTTGGGGATACTCGATGGCTTCCTATAGTAAGCCTTGTTGAGAAATCAATGCATGTAGGTATTAGGGTTTGATTCCTCTTTTATTGATAATTACTTGTGATTTATGTTGACTTCTTTTCCTTCTTTATTATGTTTCCTTTCATGAAGTAATTTCCAAATTAAATGATTATCCTGGTCATACCTGTTGTAGTTGGATCTTCACATCAAAATAAAAATAATTTTTAGATCATAATTCCAATTCAAATTCAATAGAGTTCAGATTCTTGAATTCAGTTGATCTAACTTTGATTAAATTATTCCAACAGAGTTCAATTATCTGAAGATCATATTATCTATAGATCATAACAAACATTCTGAAATCAAGTAAAATTGGATGTAACTATGTAGAAGAGAATGTAATTTTTATCATTTGCAATCCTCAATCTAATGAACTGGATAATCCTTAACTCTTTAGAAGTTTAGCTTCTACTATGAAATCGATCAACATATTGCATCCTTACAAAATTCACATTGCGATGTGGTTACAAAAATTAATTCATGCCTCCCCTATGCTTGATGGCCTCCATTTCTTGCATTGCCCAAAATTATTGAGTTTCTTGCCTAACCCAAGTATGGTGGACTAGCCAAGATTGGTTGATTAGGATGTGCTTGAATGTTACCATATGCTTGACTCCAATTTTCTCCTTGTAGCCATGGAGGGACTGAGTAGCCCAAGTGTCCACTTGTGTTACTAACCCCAGCACTGAGTGCAGATGTCATATAAACACAATTAGGATTTAAACCTGCACTCGCAGGGGTATATGAGGTGGGCACAACCCCTCACTGATAGTGGGGGACTTGGATGTTAATCAGGTTTTGCTATGATGGTGTGTGCTCTGCAATGTGGTCCAACATGTTTGACGTCATCCTATTTGCCTCAAAATGGCTTGGACCATAGTCTTCCTTACTTGTCATCCCTCCTCCTCTTGCCAACACTTGTTGAACCTTTATTTCCTCCCTCTCTTGCGTTGCCAATTGTTCTTTATGTTCCTTATCTTCCCTTGATTTTTTTCTTTCCAACCTTTCCTTTGATCGAGATTATGTTGCTGCAATCCTTGCAGCTCTCTTTTCCTTGACCAACTCCTTCTTCTCTTTTTAGATTCCTAAATTTCATTTTTTTTACGTTCAAACTCAAACAATAATTTCATGTAATCTTCATATGTGAGCTACTGTAAACTCCTCCCCAAGCATAGACAATTTGATGTTGAGTTCCTTGATGAGGCCTTCACTCTTTCTAATGGTAGCTTTAGGAATTCACCAAGTATTCTTTGATTTGTTGTCCCATGCTCCCAAGAACCTAACACTTGGCTTTCAACCTCTGGTACAACTGGTTGGCCCCCATTGTTGGCTTCTTCAGGTACTTCATGCTGAATAAGCTCCTCTTCTAATGAGCAATTTTCCACAAAATAATGAACAAGTTCGGTGTTCAACTCCGATGGTTGTGAAGGCATGTCCATTTTTTCCTCATTGGTGGTAGACACATTATGTGTGTTGATATTCATCATGACCTTTGCCAACCATGATGGTGGGATTACTTGGGTTGGCATGCTCAATTTCTCATTGTTTAATCCTGTTGCTTTATCATTTGAAATCAAGTTTTCATTTTCATTCACTTCATCAACTACCTCATATGGAATATCACATGCAGAATTGGCAGGTGGTTCAATGGGTGTGACAGCCTCCATGATATTGACAGTTGGTTCATGAATAAACTTTGTCTCACTCACATTTCATCATCATCACCATATAGGTTCCCTTCATAAAGAGACATTATACCTTCATCAACAACAACATCTTCTTGGGCATAAAAATGGTCTTGTAAGTTCTCTGCTTCTTGACCTTCCACATACAATTCTTGGCTACAGCCAGTATCATGCACAAGAGCATCAACATTAAGTGGTCATATACCAGTCCTCCAAAATCCAGGCTTGATATTAGAATATCTGAGAACCGTTTTAAATGCTTTACTTGCAAGCTCAGCTAGCTCAAACCTCTTTACTTCCACCCTTGGATTCTTTGGCATCCACGAAGCTCGCTTAACCCTGGAATAGTTCTTGAAAGGCCTAAACACGCTGACATCAAGGGGTTTTAATATGTGAGTGGTATGATCCGACAATGTTAATGGTTCAATGCCCAAATTGTTGGCCTCCTCAATTGTCTACATAGCCGTGTGGCTTCCATGTAAAATCAGTAGGTGTCTGTTTTCAGGTGAGACACCACCTGGTACAGATGCAAAAAAGTGACAAAGATAATTCAGGAATAGTTCCTTTGTCATCCATGCATGGGGATGTGCACCAATGCATGCACCTGGTTCATAGTTCTGTATAAAAAAAATTAGTTGTGTTTTACCTTTGAATAGATAAAATCTCGAGATTGAAGAACCAATTGCATTGACACAAAAGAGAATAGTGATCCAATCCCTTCTCTTAGGAAAAATCTTAGACACATATCTACTCCCTCTCTTAACAATTACCCTAATACCACAATTCCTTCCTGCTTGTAAGCCTGTTTCATCACAGTTCCATACATGGTATGGGGTATATGGGTGTTGCTCATATGCAACAGAAAGAGTGTTATAGAACTTTGACACAATTTTTGGGTGTATATTTAAAGCCTTGTTTCTATCAAGGCCCTCAGTTGTACGTAGCACAAGGTTTGGAAGCCTTTTTTTAAACCTAGTCCACCATGATTTACCAAGAAACCCATCTTTGAAGGGGTTTGGCCTCCCCTGAAAGATTTTAGCTATTGTGGATTTAAGTTGATTAAGATCTAACCCATGTCCCAATTGGTCCATCTTCTTAGACCACTTAACCACCTCGTCCTCCTTCTCTTCAGTCATAACTATAGAAAGCCCTCTATGATTTGTACTAGTCAACCCATTTATCCAATAATGTATGTTAGAGGCAACAATACCATGTTTTTTTGCAGAGGCACGAATTGAATGTCCCTTAAACTTGATGTCATCAAATGAAGATAGCATGTCTTGCTTTGTCTAAGCTCTAATGGCATTGATTTTCTTTGTTGAACTTGCACCTTGCACTATGGTTGAAGGTGGCTCTATGGTTGATGATGGGATAGCATGGTCTGCCACCATAGTGTTCTTTTCAATGACATTATTGGGAATATTGAGCGCAATTCACATCATCCCCCTTATCTTCATTTGATTAATTGGATCACAGTTGGGCCCCCCTCGCCCCTCACCTCCTCCTGTTCATTGTACAATCTGCAATAGAAACTGTTGCCATGGCTACAACAACCTGCAGAGTTACCACAAAATTCTGATTTTTTTTTTTTTAAATAGTATTAGAAAACAAGGTAATTCATTGGCATTTTCAATCAATGAGCAACAAAAATCAGTGCTTTCTCTATATATTGTAACTGAATACGTCATGGATCTTAAACTCATACTTGGAAGGGTTTTCACACATAAAATTCTTTCTAGATTTCTCTTGCAGCGTTGTGGGCTTTATTTTATTTATTTTTCTAGGCTGTGAGGATATTCTAAGGTCTGCTGCATGTTATTGATGATTGGAGTGTATTTTTTCAATCACTTGTAAGCTTACTTCTCCTCAACAGTAACCTATTACAGATTGTTGAAAAATATCAGGGTTGAGGCATTGTTATTATAGTAGTCTGATATTGAATTGTAGGGGTCGGATTTGAGGTTACAGTGGCATTGACCCTTTCTTGCATTTTAACTTCTTTATTGATTCTTAGATGATTTTTATGAGTTATTAGGAAGAGCTATTCCTTTTTATTTTTGTAACAACTTTGACATAACACAGTTTCTTCAACCCAACTATTTTTTTGTGTCCTCAAATGATTGTTCTTTGCATTCATTTTATTCCTAGTTGGTAAAAATATGAGTTATCAGGAAGAGTTATTCCTTTTTATTTTTGTGATGGCTTTGACATAATACAGTTTCTTCAACCCAACTATTTTTCTATGTCCTCAAATAATTGTTCTTGGCATTCATTTTATTCCTAGTTGGTAAAAATATGAGTTATCAAGAAGAGCTATTCCTTTTTATTTTTGTAACAACTTTGACATAACACAGTTTCTTCAACCCAACTAGCTTTCTATGTCCTCAAATCATTGTTCTTGGCATTCATTTTATTCCTAGTTGGTAAAAATATGAGTTATCAGGAAGAGCTATATAGAGTAAGGGTTCTTAGTTGTAGTCTCTTTATGTAGTTATTCCCTTTCAAATTCTAAAAATTTAAGGGTTTAGTTCTAGTTCTTTTTGTTCTTGCAAGTCAAAGCCTAAGTCAAATATAGGTAAGAGGTTTCTTTCCTTCTTGTTCTTGTTCCTACTCTATCCTAATTATTATACCTAAACTATATAAAATATATCTTGACATCTAATTCCTTCTTTCACTTATCTTATAAAATTCATACTATCTAATTATAGTTCCTCTAAATACTAACATAAATACAAGAAGCTATCGCCATGGGTTTGGGAACATTTTGCACATTCCCTACATCTAAAAGATATTTTTTTGTAGCATTAACAACAAATAGATGAAAGAAAAAGGCAAAACGGACGGTCTGGAGGAATGGCGCTTTAGGGTTTCTGAAGAACCTGAGACGATAGACCTGCACAGATCTCTGCAATACTGTCATACCGCCAGGAATACGATAGACCATATACGACAAGGAGCATCACGAGCATCATGAATCCCCCCCAGGGGGAGGACGTTGCACCTCCCCCCAATGCAAATGAATCTCCTCAAAGGCATGAGGAAGGTACTAGACACGCTGAACAAAATGGAGCCAGAGAGGAAATGGATCCACAAAATGCCAAGACGGATGACAAAGAGCATCCCCAAGTCACTTCGACCACCTGTAAACTGGTTGCTGCTGAACGCCCGAAGATAGAGCTCCCAAGTCATCAGATCAATGCTCAGATCCAGTACATGAGAGATCATGCCCTGATAGGAAAATTCATAGGACTATGGCCAACAGAGAAAGCGCTACATGGTTGGATAGCAGCTAAGTGGAAGCCGAAAGGACACATAACACTGCAGCTAGGGCCTAAAGGGTTCTTCACGGCCATCTTTAACTGCTTAGAGGACCGAAACAGAGTACTAGATGGAGGGCCTTATTTCTTCAACGCATCTGGCTTATATATGAGGGGTGGGTTGAGCGTTTTAATCCAGACAAAGAAGATCTCAGTTGGGCACCAGTCTGGATCCATCTCTATTCACTCCCTATGGAATATTGGGACGAAGAGTCTTTACAAACCATTGGAAATGGTCTCGGTGAATTTATTAAAATCACAGAGGAGACAAAACTTGGAAGATACGCTTCCTATCCCCAAATCTATGTTTACATGCATCTCAGCAAGGCACTTCTGGATGCAGTAAGTCTCTATCATGACGATGTTGAATGGGTTTAGTTAATATATTATGAACATGTTCCGTTTAGATGCAGGAAATGACATGCCTTGGCCATCTATTTCGGGACTGTCCTCTAAATTAGAAACAATCGAATCCCTTAGCCTCAGATAAGCCTGATTTGGATGGTTCACTAAAGTCGCCAATCGGAGGAAAAACCACAAGAAACCTGCTTCAAATCCTAAGATGTCGCAA
The DNA here is from genome assembly GCA_031772625.1 of Pinus tabuliformis. Taxonomy (NCBI): domain Eukaryota; kingdom Viridiplantae; phylum Streptophyta; class Pinopsida; order Pinales; family Pinaceae; genus Pinus; species Pinus tabuliformis. Next base: position 1,279,561,372 of record CM062820.1, read on the forward strand.
GCCAGTTCATCCAAGCCCTCTACGAGCAATAGTTTTGAAGCGCTAGCCAGATAGGATGTCCATAATCCTGAAATCCCCGGCCCCTCTGAGGAGGTACCCATGAAGGGCAAATAACCTACCCATTCTGACTCCAAGAAATTCCCAAAAATATTCCCTACCCACAGATCTCTCACCCTCGGCTCTATGTAAAGTCCCAACTTAGTACTCTCAAGGAATGGAGGTAGATAACATGCAGCCTACTTCTGCTTTGGCAACAGAAACAACAGAAGGAATAAGTGATACTCAGTACATGGAAGAGGAACCATAAAGCATAGATATTAGGGATTTGGATATTCTTGGCCTAGAGCAGGCATGCAAAACAAAAAATTATGACAAAATTCCAGAGAGACAGTTGGAGAATCTGGAAGTTATTCTCTCCAGGGCACAACGGAAAAAATCCCTAGGCAATCAAACTAGAGGTCTTTGGGATGGGAAAAATATCACCAAAGACAACAAAAAGAGAGGTAGGAAAACGGATCTCCAACGCACCATCCACATCGGGGAAATGTTGGTGGAGTTAGGAAGATACTCCAAGCTTACAAAGTATTACAACTCTCTTTCCAACCTTCCATCATGAAGCTAATCATGTGGAATATCAGGGGGCTCAAAGGCCTCGGGAAATGCAGACTGATTAAAAACATGATACAGCAAGAGAAGCCTCAAATCTTCTTTTTGCAAGAAACCAAATGCAACTCTACCTCTCTAGACCGAATTGCTGCAAAAGTCTGGCCAAGTAGTCTCACAGCCGCAGTGGATGCCTCTAGTGCCTCAGGTGGCCTAGCAATTATTTGGGATACATGAACCATTATGCTCAATAACATACATGCAAACAAGCATTTCCTTCAAGCTACTTTCCACATCATAGGGACCAACATATATGGTCATTTAACCAATGTATATTTTCCCCAGGAGGCTATGTACAAGGTAGAAATTCTGAATACCCTATCCTCAATCAATGCCGAAAGATCTCATCCGCTTTGGATCACTGGGGGTGACTTCAATATGATAACCAAGCTGGAAGAAAAACGAGGAGGAACGAACAGACTGGACAAGGAAAGTAATAATCTAAAAGATTACATTCAAAACAATTAGCTCATTGATATGCCATTCAATAATGGACTTTACACTTGGAATAATAAAAGAGTAGGATTGCATCAGATTTCTTCTCATCTAGACAGATTCTTAATCTCCGACAACGCAATCCATTTAGGAGGAGACCTCTCAGCTTCAATATTTCCGTTCTCAGGTTCAGACCACTGGCCAATTTCTCTCCAATGGTCATGACCAGGCAATGCCACCCGCAGGCATTTTCGCTTCGAGGCTTTTTGGATGACACATCCGAATTTCATAAACCTAATAAATTCATAATGGAATAACTTCTCTCCACCAAACGGTACAAAAATGTTCCAATTTCAGCAGAAGCTTAAACACCTCAAGAGTAAAATAAAATAATGGAACCATTCCTCGTTTGGTAACATTTTCCAGGCTCAAATTGCTCTCGATCAAGACATGAAACAGCTACAGCAAAGGATCATCACAGAAGGCAGATCAGAGGAACTTTCAGAAAAGGAAAAGTGTCTTGAATCTCAGATATCAGAGAGGGCCAAACAAGAAGAAACGCTCTGGAGGCAAAAGTCGAGAATCAAATGGCTAAAGGAAGGAGAAAAAAACACAAATTTTTTTCACCAAACTACTATTCAACGCAGAATGAATAACAATATCACTCACATCCAAAATGAGCAGGGGGTAAAAGTGGAAAAACATGAAGAAATCGAACTCGAACTTCTCAACTACTTCAAGCAAGCTCATCAAGAACCACAGGTTGACAGATCGCAAGCCATAGAAAAAATTACAAAGAACATTCCCAAAGTCATCACAGAGGAGCACAACCAACTCCTACTCAGGCCGGTTGACTTACAGGAGGTGGAAAACGCAGTACATCAACTGAAAGAGGTGAAGGCGCCTGGCCCTGATGGTTTTACCTCCAATTTTTTCCACAATTTCTTGGAACTAATAAAAATAGAAGTCTAGCAGGTTGTTGAGGAATCAAGAACTTTGAGATGGATGCTTCCAGCTATCAATGCCACATTCATAGCCCTAATCCCAAAGGAAGCTTAATCTAGTACCCCTGACAAATATCGGCCCATTGCCCTGTGCAATGTCATCTACAAGCTTGTTTCCAAAATCATAGCTTCAAGACTCAAATAATTGCTACCCCTTCTCATTTCGCCTGAGCAGTCAGGATATGTAGAAGGCAGGCAGATTACGGATGGCATCATCCTTACTCATGAAATCATCCACTCCCTGAAGCACTCCAAAAAATCAGGTATGCTCCTTAAAATCGACCTCTCAAAAGCCTTTGATAGCTTAAGTTGGACGTATATTCAAAAGACTCTAATTGCCTTTGGTTTCTCTCTCCCCTGGATAAGATGGGTTATGAGTCTCATGTCTTCCTCCTTCTTCTCAATTTTGATCAATGGCATCCCCTCCTCTTCGTTCCAGCCTTCCCGAGGAATCAGACAAGGAGACCCTCTCTCCCCTTTCCTCTTCGTTATTATGGTGGAAGGTCTTGGTCAAAGCATAAAAAATGCTCTGCTATCCCGAAATCTTAGAGGCCTGTCCTTTCCTAACACTCCTGCCTTCACCCACCAATAATTCATGGACGACAATATGCCTTTTGGTCATCCTTCAGTATAGGAAGCTCGTCAATTAAATTCTCTATTGTCGGACTTCTCGAATGCCTCTGGCGCGAAAATAAACAAAGCCAAATCTCAAATTTTCTTTTTTCACACCCTTGCTGTCACCGAAGCTTCCATCGCTCGCATACTTGGATTCACAATTGCTGCTCTCCCTTCCAAGTATCTTGGTGCTCCCATGACTGACTCAGCTCTGAAACACTCTTCTTGTAGGATTCTCTTAGAAAAACTGGAGGCACACCTATCTTCCTGGACTCATAGGGCACTCAATATGGCCAATGGTCTAGTCTTAATTAAGGTGGTTCTCCAATCCATGCCGCTGTATCTCTTCTCAATCCTGGCTGCACCCAAATGGGTTCTCAAAGAAATTAAACATATCCAGAGATCCTTCCTGTGGGGCAATTCAGGACAAAGGCACAAATGGGCTCTGGTTAAATGGGACACAGTTTGTCTACCGAAGCTTGCAGGTGGAACTGGTCTGCGAGATCCTTATCACAACAACATGGTAATGGGTGCTCGCATATGGTGGAAATGGCTTACTATGCCGTTCACCCCCTGGGAAACCCTCTGGACAACTATGTTAGTAATTGACCTACATAAGAATTAATCCAAATTTCAGAAGTCAACTTGGGTTCTCTAATCTGGAATGCGGCCAAGCAACACAAGCTCTTAATTCAACAACATAGTTTCTGGGAAGTTAAGGATGGCAATACAACAAGGTTTTGGGACGATTCCTAGCAGCAGCAACCCAAATTAAAGGACTTAATCTTACCTCATCAAATTCTGGAGCAGGAATTGCAAACATCTGACAAAGTCAAGCTTTTCTGGCTTCCTTCCACAACACAAGGGTATAGGCAATGGCTTAGCACAAACCACATCTTAAGACATGGAACGGAACCAGCTCAACAGGTTCTTGATACAAAATTAACAAAGAGAAGAATACAACATTCATATGAAAAGGATGTTCTTAGATGGGGCTATGAGGAAAAAGGAACCTTCACTACTCGGGAGGCCTATCACATCATTATAAAGGAACACACTGTCAAAGATCCTCTCTGGAACAAAATATGGGACCCCAATATATGGCCGAAAGTCTCCACCTTTCTATGGCTTTTATGTCACAACAAAATCCTTACATGGGACAATTTCTGGAAGAGAAACTTCCACGGCCCCTCCATTTGTCCCAACTGTAAGCAAGAAGAGGAAACCACTAAGCATCTTATGAACTCTTGTCCACTAGCACACAAGCTCTGGGAAAAAGTCAGCTTTAGATGCCAAAAGGATGGACGGATACAAGGAGATATTATATCCACTGTTCGCAACTGGGCAAGGAACCCATTCAAAAGCAAGATTTTAAACTCCTTATGGAAGCTTATTCCGGGTTTTCTCATGTGGACAATTTGGAAGGAAAGAAACCGACGAATCTTCAAGGACCAATCCACGCCCTTGGAAACTCTTTGGAATACTGTGTGTCAAAATATCAGGGAAACTTTACTTCTTCAAACATGGCACGAGGAGGACTTTCCCTCCCTCCCTCAGGAACAAACCATATGGGCAAATTGGAACCTTCAGTGGAATCAAGAGATGATAATCAAAGGAAAAACTCTAGCAAAAAGCAGGACACCAGATAAGTGGCTTCCTCCTCCCCGTCACATGTTCCAGCTAAACTTTGATGGAGCCTCGAAAGGGAATCCAGGAAAAGCAGGATTTGGGGGAATATTCAGAGATCATAAGGGAACTCCTCTTCTAACCTACTTAGGTTCAAATGGATGGGACACTAATAACTCGGCAGAATTAGAAGGATTATGGTAGGGACTCCTTCTAGCCCAAAATCATGGTTTTTTCCCGCTTGTTATAGAGGGAGATTCACAGATCCTTATAAATATGGTCAACAAAATTTTGCAGGGAACATCATCAAGCAAAGTGAGCAACAACTGGAGAATGGTGAGTTGGCTAGAACTTATTGAAATCTGGCTCTCCTCCCACAGAGCGGTCAATCTCAAGCACATACGTCAGGAGGGAAATAAAGTGGCTGACCTATTGG